>CM064498.1:57372733-57972733 GCA_032716605.1 Paralithodes platypus | reverse complement strand
AGCTTGCTATCATGTAGTTCACAGCACTGCCTCAACCAAAAACAGTGGTCATCAAACTACTGTGTTACCAAAACCACTGTCCTAATTGTGTACAGTACCATGCCTCACATCATTTAGCTTCCGGTACAGTATGTTGCTACAGTACAGTATAGGAATATCGGTACTGTACTGCACTATGAGGATCAGTACCGGTATGCTAATTCTGTAGAGTAGCAGACCTGAAATCATTACTTAAGGTTAAATATAGAGCAACTTCCTCCAGTGTGCCTGGATCCTGGAGGTGTACACTATGCTTGGAGTTTGTAGCATTTTAATGATCCTGTTCTCAGAAGTGTTAAGGCGCTGAATGAATTTATATGTTAGCTTTCTAATGAGTGATTTGTAACAGTGTAAGTTCATATAGGCACATAGCGTACTTGTACTCTCATATTTTGAGAGCCCCAGAAACATTTTCATGATATTGTGATATGAGATACTTAGTCTATTCACTGTCATTTTCTTATAGTTCCACCATAGTTGTGCTGTATACATTGGTGAGCAGTAGGAGTTGAACAATGTTATTTTTGTATCCCATGTGCACATTTGAAATTTTCTTAATATTGAATTTCCCTGCATGTAAAGTTGCCTTCGCTGACGACCCATATCCTCATCATCTGAGCGATCACATGAAATATAGTGTCCTAGATACTTTACTTTACTTACTTCTTCTATAATTTCTTCATACAAATGGAATTTAGGTAGCTTTGATTTCAATAGAAGGTTAGATTTAAATATTATGATATTGCTCTTTATAGGATTAAATTTGACTGAATGTTCGATTCCAAATTTTTCACATACTCTTAATAATTTATCCAGTCCTGCTCCAGAGGGCGCGATTAAGGCTAGGTCATCAGCATACATGAGATGATTTACAATGGTGCTGCCAATACAGCACCCAGTGCGAGTCTTGTTCAGCTCCAGACTAAGATCATCCATGTAGACGTTGAAAAGATACGGAGACAATATCCCCCCCTGCCTAACACCATTGGTTACGGCGAAAGAGCCTGACAGGATGTTGCCCCATCTTACACACATTTTTTGATTAGCATACCAGAAAATAAGTATCCTAACAATATAGCTAGGCACTCCCCTGTTAACTAATTTTTCAAATAAGGTTTTGTGACACACCCTATCAAAAGCCTTACTTGCATCAAGAAAACAAGAGAAAATTGAGCTATTTAGTTTGTTGTATGTATCAATCACTTCTTTCAGCACATATATGCATTGGCCTGTGCCGTGATTTTTCTTAAAGCCAAACTGATTGCTGCTGGTGACAATATATGCAGACATTCTTTCTAGCATTATCATTTCAACTACCTTACTCACCACACTAGCAAGTGCTACTGGGCGGTAGTTGTCTTTTGCTGTAATTTTACCTGATTTATCTTTAATGACAGGAACAAGTATTACGGATATCATAGACTCCGGCAGGACACCATGCGTAAATAGACTGGTGATGCAAGAACTAAGTTTATCTATTAACAACTTATCAGCATATTTAAGATGTTCTGCATATATACCATCCAGCCCACAAGCTTTATTTAGGTTAAGTTTTCTTATGGCATTCTCAAGATCACTTTCAGTCACTTTAATGTCTTCATAATTACTATCTTTCACATATTGAATTGCACCATTAGTAGACCTTTGGTTTACATTGTTAAGTAGTTCCTTAAAATGAGTTTTCCATAAGTCAGCAATGTTCTCTTCACCCGTAACCCCCTCAACACTGACAGGTAATGGTGTGTTACAATTTTGCATGGATCTGATGTCCTTCCAAAAACAGTTAGTATCCTTTTCTGCCAGACTCTTTGCAAGGGCTTCCTTCCTTAATTGGTTTTCATTTTGCTTAATAAATCTAATGGCATATTTGGTCCTAGCCTTTGCTCTTTTGTGAAGTTCAAATATAGGCCCCTGTCTAGGCTGACCTACTTCAAGCCAATGAGACCTAGCATCTCTGGAGGCCTGATACAGATCAGCCACATAGTCTTGCCAACCTGGCTTATTGAATGAGGACTTATATTTACGGCTATTAAAAATACTTTCCCCCGCTTTTGATAAAGAATCTATTATACTATTGTAAAATGTAATAATGTCCTTTCTGTGTTGTGCATCACTACATTTTGGATCCCTGCATTGTGCTACACCATTACCATCATATTCCATCCTATTTAATAAGTCCTTGGTTTTATCACAGTACATTTGGCACTCTTCATTTGAGATTACATTCCATGGAACTTTTGCCTTGATGCTATTGCTAGTTTCTGTTATTTCCGGTGCTTTATTAATTTGGATTGTTAATTCTATAGGTATGTGGTCGTCATCCGTAATGTCGTATCTTATGGCCATTTCTGAGATAGAGTCATGAAAGTCAGAGCTAGAGATTGCATGATCAAGCCACGACCTGGTCTCCCATGCTTCACTAACATATGTATAGCTATTTTCTGGAAGCAGGTTTTTGGAGGACAAAATTAAACCTTGCTCCTCACAAAACCTTAACATATGTTTAGCAAACATGGAACCACCCAACTCGTGAGGGGTAGCATTCCAATCACCTACCACTGAGTAACACGTTATCTCTAATTCAGAAATTAGGCCACCAAGCTCCCCTAACTTTTCCAAATAAAGTTCTTCATTTTCTGCACACTGATACGGTAAGTAAACACAAAATATTGCAAATTTTCTGTGTCCCACTTCCAGCTGTATTCCCGCACACCAGCTTAAATTTGTCTCAATGGTTTTAATTACACTATCTAGGCACGATCTCCACATTATTGCAACTCCCCCTGGGGGGTGACCTGCCACAATACCATCACGTGTGTCCGTAGTGGAGACCCCGTACCCATGGAAATCTTTATCTAATATGTTCAAATTACATAAGTCCTGTTTGTGTACCAGGTTTCCTGAAGGCAGACTATGTCACTGGTCCTTAATGTAGATACGATGTCAGGTCGCAACAGGAGATTCCTCTTTGTTTTGGGGAGTCCTCTGCAATTGTATGAAGTTACTTTTATACTTGCTGCTGTTGTTGGTATCCCCTCCATTACTGCGAGTTGGATAGTGGTGTGCGATGCCTCCAAGTCCCAGAAGCCTCTGCACTGTCCTCATTGGGATATTGTCTTGGTTCTCTGTACCAGTTGACATATGCATCTTCTGGCCACAGGTCAGGATTCATGAAAACATCTGGATCTGGACATTCGCTAGTTATACAAAAGGAGGCACAGGTAGTGGACCTGGAGAGGGTGGTCAGCTGTCTTACCTCTATATTTATATGTAGATTATCAGCCAAGTATGTCTTGAGATTCTCAGCAGTAACACTAGGGTTGAATCCTGTGGCAAACACCCTAGCTAGTCGGGGCCTTTGATGGTATTGAGGCCAGTATCCTTGACCCTACCTTTAATTCCTGGCTGGTTTCTCGGTCTAGGGTGAACCTGCTCGCCTTCCCTAGAGTAGCGAGGCTTGCCATTCACCCATTTGACCATAGTCCATGGGTTTTCCCTTGCATTGGCTCCTTCATTTGGTTCAGTTTGTGTAGGTAATATTGAGGATGGTGTAGCTGGCACTGTATTATCTTCTCTCGTTGCCGACGATAAAGATTGCTGTTGTGTTCGGTGTTGTTGCTGTTGTGGTCGCTGCTGCTGCCACACCTGGTGTTGCCTTTGATATGAATGCTGCTGGGTTAGTTTGGATTGTTGTAGTTGTCGCTGGTGTTGTTGTTTTGTTGATGCTGTTGCTGCTGCTGCACCTGCTGTTGTTGCTGCTGCACCTGCTGCTGTTGTTGCTGCTGCACCTGCTGCTGTTGTTGCTGCTGCACCTGCTGTTGTTGCTGCTGCATCTGCTGTTGTTGCTGCTGCACCTGCTGTTGTTGCTGTTGCACCTGCTGGTGCTGCTGCTGTTGTGGTTGTTGCTGCTGTTGTGGTTGTTGCTGCTGTTGTTGTTGTTGCTGTTGATGTTGTTGTTGTATGGGTCGCTGTTGTTGCTGGGGCTGTTGTGTTTGGAGTTGTTGCAGCTGTTGCTGTTGTAGTTCAGCCTGCTGTTGCTGGGGATGGTGTTGTAGGCCTATGGGTGGTTGTTGTTGTTGATGCTGTTGTTCTAGATGCTGCTGCTGTTGTTGTGTCACTTGTGCCTGTGGTTGAGGTGGAGCGTTAGTAGAGTTATTTTCTAACTTATTCACTCTGTCAGCTACATTTGAAACCACTGCTTATGTCCACTATGGTTTCTTTTTGACCTGTGGTACACTCTCTCAGTAATTTAACTTCCATTTGGGTGTTCTTGATTTCACTAAGTAGCACTGACACTTCTATCCTATCAAATTGTATAGGTGGTAGGTCCTTTAGGTCCATGGCCACGAAAGTGGGTAAGCCCATAGCCTTACTCTCTTGTAGCAATTTAATAATGTCTTTAATGTTCTCAGCACTTTTGTTTGCACCAACTCGTTTAATATTTCGATAATTGTTATCTTCACTAGTACCAATAAGATCGAACACTCGGTACTCCATATATTCTCAGTACTTTCCACATACCTTCTCTATCAACTCTGTCATTCCACTTGTTGCCTTCCCTTATTAGTGGTACACCAACATCCACTGCTCATCCTTGCATTTCTTTTATGACTCCATCCATATACAGTTCAGTATATATTGAACAACCACGGGGACATCACACACCCTTTCTTTAACCCAAAATTCAGATCAAAGAACTCGCTCTGTTCATTCTCAACACATACTGACACCTTTGCACCCTCATACATGCTTTTCACTGCTTTCAGCAACTTGCTATCTGCTCCGTATATTCCAAGTACTTTCTACATACCGGTACCTTCTCTATCAACTCTGTCATAGGCCTTCTCCAAGTCCATGAAGGCAGCATACAACTTTTGTCCCTTCTCAAGATATTTCTCCACAACATATTTCAGGGCAAAGATCTGAGCTACACATCCTATTCCCTTCCTATGATGAATACTGTATGTTAACCGTTTCCCCAGCAATACTAACTGAAAATGCCCAAATATATTGCATGTGCTCTTCTGATTTATCTAAAATATGTAAAATTATACCAAATACCAGCTACATTAGCACAAAACTCAATCAATCACAGAAACAGGATAAAAACATAGAATAAATACCCCAAAAGATGAATACGTTAACCCTTTCCCCAGCAATACTTACTGAACATGCACAAATAAATTGCATGTGCTCTCCAGATTTAGCTGAAATATGTGAAATTACACCAAATACTAACTACATTAGCACAAAAATCAATCAAGCACTTTAACAGGATAAATAAAATGGAAGAAATAGCCCAAAAATGAATTTATCTATAGCCTACCGGTATATATTGTCGGACACCTTGATCCCCGAAGGGGTGACCATGAACGAAACGCCTGCGTATTTCAAGCTCGCTTGAGTTACCACTCAATCGTCTTTTAGAGCTTTTTGGCCCGGGGTAATTACCACACCATCGCGTCGTAAGGAGTTTGAGGGGGTTAAATTGCTAGATACATAGAGGAAGAGGAATGCCAAGTAAAGCTAAACAAAAATATATAAGATATTTTTAACATCTATCTATCATCTATTGCCTGACGCCGTGATCCCCGAAGGGGTGGCCAAGAACGAACCGCCCCCATGCACCTCTGTCCCCAGTCAGTCTATGCCCCTCCCCCCAACCAGCACCGCCTTCGTTCATGTACTTCCTCACTCCATCCTTCCACCTCTCATTCGGTCTATCTCTCCCTCTCTGTCCCTCCACCTCGCTCTCATACACCCTCTTAGTCATTCTTTCGCTTTCCATACGTTCCATATGGCCGAACCATCTCAAGTTGTTCCTTTTCACACTTTCCAGCACATCTACCTCCACACCACACCTCCTCCTTACTTCCTCATTAGTCTGTCTATCCCTCCATGTAACTCCGCACGCACTCCTTAAGTAATTCATTTCCACTGCTCTCACTCTTGGTCTGAGTCTCTCAACCAACGTCCATGCTTCGCTTCCGTAAGTCAGTGTCGGGATTACCACACTGTCATGCAAGGACTTCTTCACTTCCATACTGACCACCCTATTTCTTGTTACTGCTTTTAGCGTTCCTACAACCCTCTTCCCCTGTTGTACCCTCTCCCGCACTTCTTCATCCATAGTCCCATCTTTACTCAACACACTGCCCAGATACTTAAAAGAGTTGACGATCTCCATAGCCTGACCGTTCAGCTTCACCTCACACTCTGTGACTTCACCCCTTTCGAAGACCATAACCTTGCTCTTCCCCGCATTTACCTTCAAATTCCGTTTTTCGCACACTGTTCCAAACTCATTTACCAGACCCTGCAACTCCCATTCATTATCACTCATCAGAACTGTATCATCCGCAAACAGCAGTATAGGTAGCTTCCACTCAATTCCCTCCCTTTTCAGCGATACACCAACATCCACTGCTCTTGATAGTATTTCTTTTATGACTCCATCCATATATACAGTAAACAACCACGGGGACATCACACACCCCTGTTTCAAACCAACATTCAGGTCAAAGAACTCGCTCTGCTCACTCTCCACACGTACTGCCGCCTGTACACCCTCATACATGCTCTTCACTGCTTTCAGCAACTTGCCCTCTACTCCGTATATTCTAAGTACTTTCCACAAACCTTCTCTATCCACTCTGTCATAGGCCTTCTCCAAGTCCATAAAGGCAACATACACCTTTTGTTTCTTCTCCAGATACTTCTCCACAACACAATTCAGGGTAAAAATCTGATCTACGCATCCTCTTCCCTTCCTAAAAACCTCCCTGCTAGTCGCCTATCCATTTCTCCGTTCTCACTCTCACTCTCTCAATCACTACCGGTACCCTACTGTATACCTTCCCTACTACGCTTAGAAGACATATTCCTCGGTGGTTACCACACACTCCTCTTTCCCCTTTGCCCTTATATAGGGGGACTATTATGCCAGTCTTCCAGTCATCGGGTGCACTCCCCTTCTCCCATGCTAGTTTGCACATTTTCCATACCCATTCTATCACTATCTCACCACCATACCTCAACATTTCCCCACACACTCCATCTGTTCCTGGTGCTTTCCCCAACTTCACTCTTTTCATGGCTTCCCACACTTCTGACCTCCTGATCCCCACCTCCTCCTCCACTACTTCTCTTCTTCTCCCTCCCATACCATATCCAGCTATGTTTGCTGGCTCTTCATTCCTTACATTTAGCAACTCACTGAAGTACTCCCTCCATCTTTCGACTCTCTCTTGCTTCTCGGCTAGCATTCTCCCATTCTTATCTTTCACACCCTTACTGTTTCCCTTGCTACCTTCCCTAACTTTCTTGACTTCTTTCCAGATCAGTTTCTTACTCTCCCTCCATTTTACACTCAGGTGCTCGTTTCTGTCTCTCGGAATCTTCATTCCCTCTACTACCCAACCACTCTCTATATGCTTTCTTCTTTTCTTCCACAGCTATTCTTACCACTTCTGTCCACCATGCTGTACCTTTCACTCCCCTCCCTCTTCTCCTCACTCCACACACCTCCTCACATGCTGCACAGATCTCATCCTTAAACACCTTGCTCATCTCCTCCACTTCCTCCATAACTTCCAGGTCGAACCCACCTAGTCGTCTTTCCACTGCTCTCCTGTACTCCTCCCTGACTTCCTCCTCCTGCAACCTCTCCACCCTCCTCACCATTCCACCCTCCTCTCGCCTCCCTCCAGCTCTCCTCACCCACTTCTTTTGTATCCTAACCTTAGCTACCACTACATAATGATCAGACAGACCCCCTCCAATACCCCTATACACCCTAGCATCCATCACAGATTTCTTCATTCGTTCATCCACACATACATAATCAATCAATGACTTTCGTTCCACCACTGTCTTATCCTTCATCGTCAACATCCGTTTCCACGTGTACCTGTGGATCATTCTGTGTCGGAAGGTGTTGGCTATCCACAGCCTCCTCCCCACACATACGTCCAGAAGTGCACTACCATTCCCATTCACCTCTGATGGTACCCCCCACCCTCCCACCACTCCCTCAACTTTCCTATCACCCACCTTACCATTCATATCCCCAATCAGAAATATTCTTTCGTTCTTGTCAAACTTCTCCAGGCACGCCTCCACATTCATCCAGAACTCCTCTTTCTTTCTTTCAAGTATATCCTCTGTCGGGGCATACACGCATACAATCAATACAATATTTTTAACATGAGGTTGCTTATAATAATTTGTACCTCTGCAGTTTTCCATGGCTAACGAAAAAGGTCACATTCCTAAGAAGCCCCAACCAAAAAGGCCAAGCTTCTGTACAGAACAAATGCCACACCATTACCATTATGGTGACCCTATCAAATAATCAAAACAACCACACTTCTTAACCCAATTCCCGCGGGGCCCCTCATATGACGGAGACGATTTTCCGGCTATTTTGTAGCCTGTGAGCCAGGCCAGCTTTTGCAAGCAGCACGGATGGACGTCAGCCGGAGCCTACAGGCCCCGCCACGACACTGAGGTTTGTGTGAGAGAGAGTTCACTTATGTGCAGCGTCACACATAGCGAAAACAGAAAATAATTGGTAATTATTAGCGATTTCGCCTAGGCCTATCGGATTTGGTAATTTTTAGCAATTTTGCCCTTCGTTTGCAAGATCCTTACAAGAAAACCAGACGTCGTACAGGGATGATTCAGGAGTAATTTGAAAGCTATTACCGTACTTTCACGAATACATAATTGTATTACGCTCTGGCTTTTGCTTATGCATGAAAATGAGCAGGGAATGAAGGCAATTTCGGGCAATTATGCCTACTCTTACAGGAGTCCTTGGAGCGGCTTCGGTCGCGCCAGGAATTTCCACACCTCGCACCACACACACACATCACACAGTTTTTCCTACACTGAGAAATGACTTTCCGGCTGTCATTTCTCGAAGACTTTTTCTAGCCGGAGACATTGAGAGCAACCCAGGACCCACCTACACATACATATGTCCAACTTGCTCAAAACCCATCGCTTTATGTCGCCACACTAATGGTTCAGTTCTCTGCAATTCATGCAGGAACTGGACCCACTTCACCTGCACAACACTTGCCTCCAAGAAACACTACACGAACACCTGGACATGTTCCTCATGCCCCTCCCTCTCCCAGTCAAATCCCTCGCCTAAAACCCGTCCACCTCTCCTCCCCAACCCACCTAACCTTCCCATATCATCCACTCCCCCCCCCTAAAATCTGTCCACCTCTCCTCCCTAACCTTCCCATACCATCCACATCCTCAATTCAACATACCACACCCCATCCTAAGCCATTCCAACCCCCATCTGCTCCCCAATCCCCACCCCCACCTCACCCATCCCAACCCCCAGCCCCTCCCTCACCCCCACCCCCTCCCTCACCTCCACACCATCCTCGTGCAGCAGCACCCAACATACATCGTGCACATAACATTAACATTCTCCAATTGAACATAGATGGCATCAACACAAAGAAACTCTCACACTTCATCAAACAACACAACATACACATTGCCATCTTACAAGAAACAAAACTCCGCACAACACAAAAAACACCCACATTTCATGATTTCACCACCATCAGACAAGACCGGGCTGTCGGCGGAGGCGGTGGACTCATCACCCTGGTACACAAAGAAATATCATACATAGTTACCAGTGTACAAACCAAATCCCTCCTCCCCCCAAATGATAACACAACAGAAATACAATCAATTAAAATACGCACTGGGAACAACTCCAACATAACCATTATAAACACATACATCCCCTACAGTACCAAATGAATACAGACCACACTTACAACACATCACAAACACCCCACACATCATCCTGGGTGGTGACTTCAACGCCAAGATGTCGGCCTGGTTTGTCGACAACCCCGACACAGACAGAGGGCTGGTACTACAAAACCAAACTGTTAACCTCATCATCCTTAACGACATCCATCAACATACCCATATTCCTCACCAAGCCCTCTATAACCCATCATCTCCAGACATCACCTTTTGCTCCCCAGAACTCGCCCCCACAACATCCTGGAGGGTGGTCAGAACCTTAGGCTCTGACCACCTCCCGATCATTATCACCACCAAAACCAGACTCACCCCAGCTAACCACAAACACACATACACCAATTATAAAAGACCTAACTGGGAAGCATTCACAAATGAGACAGAACAACACTTCACAACTCTAAACAGTACACCCATCACTAACATCAACAATGCTGTACACATACTCAATAAAACTTTGCAAAACACTGACAAGAAACACATTCCAAGAGGTAACAGAAAAAGACACAACCCCAACTTCACGCCAGAAATTCAAAACCTCATCAGACAACGCAACATACTGAAACACTCCCCAGCACCCCACAAATAAGACATCACACAACAAATCCAAACACTCAACACCCAAACTAACAACAAAATACAAGAACAACAAAAACTAAATTGGAATAACTTCCTACAAACACTTGATCACAAAACAAACCCCAAAAACTCTACAAAACACTAAACAGCATCACACTTTCCAACAGCAACACAACACAATCACATGCTGCAATCACAACAACAGACTCTACTCCTTCATGTAAACAACAAGCAAACACTCTCATCAATCACTTCTCACATGTCAGTCACCTAAAACCTCACAAAGACGACCGACGTGTCATCCGACGTAAGAGACAATTCCCCACAGACCCTGACTATACACCCTTCACCAATCACCAGACAAAGCATATCATCAACAATCTCAAGCACTCACCCGCTTGTGGCCTAGACAACATAAGCAACATACACCTCAGACACCTGGGACCACAAGGCATACAAGCACTCACTAACATATCAAACTACAGTTATTCACACAACACAATATCAGACATTTGGAAGCATGGTCTCATCACCACATTCCCCAAACCCAACAAAGACCCCACGCTACCCTCCTCGCACCGCCCCATCACACTCCTTTGCTCCCCCTCCAAAGTCATGGAACGCCTAGTGTTACAACTAATTACACCCGACCTACCCCTAGCTCCAACACAACATGGCTTTAGGCCACTGCACTCCACAAACACTCTTCTCACAGACCTTACACAAAGAGCTTTTGACGGCATCAACTCAGCTAGACCACCACACAGATCACTATTAGCCACACTCGACATTAGTAAAGCCTTCGATGCCATCCCCCGCCACAACCTAACAAACAAAATCTACAACACAAACATGTACAACAACACAAAAAGGTGGCAGGCCAACTTCCTAGCAGGCAGATGTGCACACGTATCTTTTGCCGGTCAGTCATCTAAAATCAGAAACTTTCCAAACGGAGTCCCACAAGGATCCGTCCTATCGCCCGCACTCTTCAATCTGTACATGCACGATATAACTACACCCAATACGCCCCAAATAAACTTAGCCTCCTATGCAGATGACATAACACTCACATGCACACACCATGACCCAAAAAGAGCAACAGATCTCCTTCAACCCTATCTCAACACACTACATGGCTGGTGCACTACAAACAGACTTAATCTACCCCCAGCCAAATCCACCGCAACCCTGCTCACAAGCTGGACAGGAGAACACAAATACATCCCTCAACTCACCATAAACAACACACCCCTAACACATACACACACACACAAAATCCTAGGAGTAACATATGATACTCATATGACATTCAAACAGCACACCACAAACATTAAAAAGAAATGACACCCAGGCTTAACACCCTCAGGTCAGTTGCTCACACAAAATTTGGACACAACAAAGAAACTACCACCACAGTATATAAACAATACATAAGATCAGTGATCATGAGAATGTTACGATCCAGGTTCTCAAAGACACAGGGCTCTTCAACATTGGACTAGATAATGGCAAAATGCAACAACGGTAACACTAGATCCAACCCCTGCCTTAACCCGTTGAGCCCCGGCTAGTTATAATATTTTGTTCACCCCTGTCCCAAGCCATTTTCACTTCTTTTTTTTGTTTGCTAAAATGGAAGACAAGGATGAGAAATGAAAAAAAAAAAAAAAAAAAAAAATCACCTCGGACATTTTTTTTGGGGGGGGGGGGGAGCCTCAAAAAAATGTGTTGAGCCAAAATGGAAGAGAATGGTGAGAAATGAAGACAAAAATAAAAAAAAACTCATTTCGGTCATTTGGGGGGCGGGGGGGTTTCAATAGTTCGTCTCCCCCGCATGACCACCTGCCCGGGAGCACTAGGGTAAAAACTGAGTATGGCATTGTACGGCATACATCCTAAGGAGTGTCTCACATAAATCTCAAGCCTCTAGCTCCCATACGACCGGAGTAATGAAGGTTCAAAGTGGCGGTGAACTAAGGGTGTAAACTATCCCCACTAAGCCCACCACCACCAGCCGCGCGGCTGTCTCGGCCCGCTCACACCTACTGGCCCGGCTCCCACACACACTACGGTACCTCCCCCTCCTATTCTCCCGCCATTTCCTACCTTACGAGCCACGTAAGTGTTTTTTATATGTCGGATGCACGTGATGCGTCGCTGGGAGTTGGTGATCAAAGACTGCCGACGCAACACGTGCGACGCTGGGTCTCACCGGGTTAAACACTGGAAAACAAAACACCATTACCGCCCTGAGTCGTGCCTGGACAACGAGGTATCCTATGACTCGGTAACTGGTGCACACACACTAGGCTGACGCTCGATGAAACAGCCTATTCTCAAACAGTAAAAGATTACTCGATTAGGTTACACAAAGAAAAGATAGTTAACGTGATTAATTAACGTTACGGTAGATACTCAAATAACTGGCACTCCTGTATTAAAGAAAGTGCAATGCTAGTCCTGCAACATCAACTGGAAACTTCTGAAATAAGTCTGATGCTGGGAAGATGTTCGTAAAGAATCTTGAACAATTATAATGCAGAATATATTGTAAATAATAAATACTAGGACATATAGTAATAATAGGCAGGCGAATAATAAAGACTGCGCAAAGGTAGTAATGCTCGACAACTAAAGAAATGCTTCGTGACACAACGCAACAGCCTACTAGGGTTGTGCAACTCAACAACAACCTCGGCTCAAAAGTGAAGTGAATAATAATGTTGCATACATATAATAATGGGGGCTTATCTCTAACCAGTGTCTGCTCAGTTAATAAAGTCTAGCTGGGGTATCAAGGCAGGGCAACAATGGGTGAGCATGCGGCTCGTAGCCTAACGTTGTCCGAAGGTGGTATAATGAAGATTACGTTATATGACGGGGATGCTCTCTTGATAAATCTAGGTCTCTAGTACCTAGTTCTATCCTGGCGATCCCTCAGAAGTCAACACAAAGAGGCAGCACTATGTTGTGAGGGATAGGCTATGGCCCTCTCACACCACAGCGCTGTGCTCGCAAAGTAAACCCACCCGAAGACAACTTAGGCTCCCACAGTACCTGTCGATGTCGTGCAGGGCTTAGCTAACACTGCACACATCGGAGACAACGACACAGTAACCCTACCCCTAGTCTAGCTTTAGATAACTAAGCAGAATCACTCAACACCTTGCCAGAGAGACATATACCGGTCTACAACCTTCCCGAGAGAGGACACATACGGAAAAGTCCGTCTCTCTAACCTCAATAAAGCATAATACCTCCTTAACCTAATACATGGAAATATCTGAGAGCTTCGCATACAATACGACTGGTCGACGGTGAACGTCTATGCTGAAACCAGAAGGGATGTTGAGTTTAATAAAGATTAGAGAATGAGAAAGGAGAAGTCGAGAGAGAGAAATAGTATGCAAAGTGGCGAGTATGGGGGACAGAATTGCAAAGGATGTAGGCGATACGCGTGTCAGGCAAGCTCTGAGCTGGTAAAGAACACGAGGCCGCGATGGGAAGGGACTAGTTGACCACCCGGCCGCCAACGCCGTCAGCGCCCAAGCGAGCCGCGTCATAGCTCACCCCGCTGCCAGGTGTACTCCCTCACCCTCTCTCGCTCGCCTCCCACACAAGCAACATTTATATTATAGCGAATATAAAATACAAGGCGCGGTCACAGACCAAAACAAAGACCATTTCTAGACTGTCTGTGGAAACACGACACTAATTAAATAAAGCAGATCATTCTAGGACAACTATAGCCCATCCCCCCATCATGGCGAGCGCTAGCGAGCTGCAATGCCCCACGCAACCATTCTGCTAATGCCGGGAGGCGTCACACCCCCCCCAAGATATGGGACACTCAACCATGAGCCCATATCTGAACAGGCAGAATGTCGCTAGAATCTGCCACTCCTAACCACTCTGCCACTCATGTAATGCAAACTCAGTTTCCTAAAAAAAAAAATACAAAATTTTTATATAAAAAAATCTTATCACCCTTCCCAAATATAATACATTAATTCATAACATTGTGCTCCCAGAGCGAGCTTTAAGAAGCACAGCCTACTGAGGGAAAATCATCTGCACTCAGTACTCAGCTACAATATTATCTTAAAATTAATTATCTAAAAGAAAGAGTTTTTATTTAATTTTTCATATTTTATTTTAATGTTGTTTTTGGTGGCTACTATAGATGTAGCCTAACTTTCTTCTAATCAAAGCCAACCACTCCTGCCCTGCGACCCTACGCTGATGCTACACACGCGAGCCAACAAGCACCAGCGCAAAAATACACCGCGAGCCAAGACAGGAGGCTATACCAACATACTGTGGTAGCCTACCCCGGATCCTCCACCCACGACAGACACTGACTGAACAGCGAGGGTTCTCCTGCAAACAAAGCCAAAACATTATCAGTGCCCTTAGCATGCCACACATCCAACTTGTGTTGCGGCAGCACAACAACACCTGACACTGATAAACTGCCCAGTTCATCGCAAGACGGGCACTTCTCTTCGCTCTTTCCGGCAACGGGGCCTGCCAATAACCCTTCACTAGTTCTACCTTCGTGATGAGCGAGGCAGCCCCGAAGCGGTCTATGGTGTCGTCAACTCTGGGTAATGGATAGGCGTCTGTCAGGGATAATGCTTCCACAGTCTTGCAATCAACATACACACGGACTCTGCCACCAAACTCAGGTTGCAAAGCCACTGGCAACGACCACTCATGATATCCCTCATCCCTCAGACCCCTTCTCCACACGCCGTCCAGCTCCGCCTTCACAACAGGCTGTCGAGCAGGATTCACACGGTAGGGAACCAACTCGAGCCTTGCACTGTCTCCAGCCTCCATGTCGGATTCTACCCCGTACATCAGGCCTGGAGAAGCAACAAACATGCGGACGGACTGCCACAGCCTAGTAAACAAATCCTCTTGTCGCTCAGGAACAAGAGGTTGCAACTTATCTCGCAGAACAATATGCCTAGTGCCCTCCCACATCTCCTTCACCATGTGGAGAGGAGCCCTCACCTGATGCCCGAAAACAAGATCACCCGGACTGAAACCGAGACTCTCTCCAGGTACTTCTCTTGCCGCGAACAAAACACACGACAGACCAAGGTCCCAATCCCCTCCGTTCTCTGCGCAACAACATCGAAGCACGCTTTTCAGCGTGGCGTGCCACACTCCAACACCCCTTGACTCTCCGGGTGATACGCAGAAGAGACGACAGTGCTGATGCCATGCTGAATCATAGTTTGCTTGAACAGATTAGATGTAAAATTAGAGCCTTGGTCCGATTGCACCTCTTGCGGGTAACCATACCGCGAGCAATACAAGAGCAGGTTCCGGACAACAGTTTTCGCTGTGCCATTTCTCATTGGATATGCATCAGGATAACGAGTGGCCACATCCATGATAGTTAATAGAAATGTATTACCGGCACTAGTAGGGGGTAGGGGTCCGACCATATCAATGATGACCTTACTGAAGGGCGGTCCACTGACAGGAATGGGGTGCAACGGGGCTCTCGGAATTGTTTGGTTAGGTTTTCCAACCCTCTGGCACGTATGACACCTTGCTATCCAGGTTACCACCTGCCCCTTCAACCCCGGCCACCAAAACAATTTTTCTAAAGCCGCCACCGTTTTTCTCACCCCTAGATGTCCTGCCAGTGGTATGTCATGCGCCAACCTCAGTAGGCTATCCCTGCACTCCCGTGGCACCACCAACTGGTCCACTACTCCGGACCCCTCTTGCCAACTACGTTTAGGGTCTTGAAAACGCCTATAGAGGATGCCTTCTAAATAAAAAAATCTCCTGGCTGTGCATCGCCGTCCTCGTCGAGCTCTACAGCTCCATTAGCACACGTTTGGAGCTCAGGGTCCTCTAGTTGCAACCGACGTATATCTGAGGGTGCCAAGCGATCTAACTGCTCCCGGAGCAATGCATGCCCTTCCCCGATACTGGGCTGCTCCCTCTGTCTCTCTCGATGTACATAACGTTGCTGTCGTGGAGACTCGTCATGCCCAGCCTCGTCACTCTCGATGACAGGCCCAGGGGCTACTCCAGAATTAAGTAATGGTGCTAATACTGAATCACCCAGGAGAGCCGCCGAGTCAAAACTCTTAAAACCTACTCCAGCTTTAGCCTCCTCCTGTTGATCGTTCCTCCGCTGGTCTGAAGACGGAGGACTAGGCTGTGACACTTTAGCTGCCCGAGCTCGGGTGACAACACACGCCATGGGTTGTGTCTGGCACCGCTCGACCCACTCTTGCTCTTCCCTACTCACGTCGTCCGGCCTCTCGGCAACGACTAAGGGTAGAACCTCAGAAGCGGGCATTGCAAAGTCGTTGCCGAGAAGAAGGTCGACGCCCTCCACTGGCAGTTTCTCCACAATCCCGACATCCAATTCACGTGCCACACCATCCACCTCCAACTCCAACCGCACCAGCGGGTATGACCGAGTTGCATTAATACCCTGCACCACCACCACCCGAGCTGCGTTTATAGGGTAGCCAGTCAAGTTTTTCATCAGAGTCTGGGAAGCACCTGTATCACGCAAGACCTCTACTCCATGCTTGCGCCCCGCCCACATCACGCAACCCCGCCCTCTATGGTCGCAAAAAACATCCTGAGCAGGGTTCGAGCCTCCCAGGTGCTTCTGCATTGGCTGTGCCTCAGCCTCTGACAAACTGCCCCGGGCAAACTCAGATGACTTCGGAGACACACCAATGTTGCAGGCCAAAGACACAGCTGCTGTAGGTGGTTTGCTAGGACAGACTCTTGCAAAGTGCCCCTTTTTATGACAATGATAACACTCCAACTCCCCTTTGGGCTTCCCTTGGTACTGGGAAGGGCCCGGCCCCTTCTTAAATGGGACGGTGCTAGTCTTGTGGTCAGTCTTGGTATCATGGCTCTTGTACTTGTTTGCATAAGGTATATCACTAACTCGGGGGGGGTGGGGCGTCACGCCCCTTGTTACCCGCCTCACTACGCTGGGCAGACCCACACCCACGAATTAGTGATAGCCGGAGGTCAGCCATCTCAGCTGCCTCCTGTAGAGTTTTTGGTTGCTTTTCTTTAAGGTTTAACGTCAGGTCGCCGCCCGTGCATTTGAAAAACTGTTCTAAAAGCACCAACTGTTTAATGTCGTCAAACGTAGTAGCTTTCTCCGACCTCAGCCAATTCCCAAAAGCATCGGACAGCTCCCGGGCATGCTCCAAAAAGGTGCTCTCCCGACCCTTGGTAACACCCCGGAACTTCAACCTGTACGTCTCTGGTTGTAGTTCGTATGCTCTCAGGACAGCCTCCTTGAGTTCCTCATAGATAATACACGACTCTATAGGCAACGCATCGTAGGCTTTAAGACCCTTGCCTAATAATCTAGAGGATACAAGTGCTGCCCATTTATTCTCTGGCCACTGGTGTTCCTGGCACTTCTTCTCAAAGCGTGCAAAAAATTCTGTAACACCACTCTCATCAAACACCGGAACCAGTTTCAATAAGTGCGAGAGAGACTGCTCATGAACACGGTTACCAGCCCCAAGTCGCTGTCCCGTTGTCTCTACTCGCGACTTCTCTACGTCCATGTCGGCACAGTACCTAGTTGACTCTAAATCAGCTTGGATTTTTGCTAGCTCTATGTGCTGCTGACTGATAGTTTTTCTCTTCTATCTTGGCTAATTCTAATTGCTGCTGATGCTGAAGCTTAGCTAATTCGAGCTTAAACAATAATTCTGGAGATAACCCTTGAGGAGGTGAAGGTGCTACAATGTTTGAAATTACCGGTGGTCCCCCCAGGGGCAACCCACCCTGCCAGTCACCACCCAACTGCGGAAGCGTACCCGGGGTCGGCAAACTACTGGGATGGCTGGGAGTCGAGTGTAGGGGAAGCATGGCCCAAGGGCTCTGAGCACTCAACCCATCTCGCTCACCAGTCACCCTGCCCAGTACACACGTTATCAAGTTATCCTTGGTCATGCTGCTAGTAACCGCATGACCGATAGCTGTGGCCAGGCATTGAAGACTGTACCGATCCATACCCTCCAACCGCTCGGCAGTAACAGGCCATTGCAAAAATATCCTAGCATCCTCCTCACAGTTCACCCGATTAACCCTTTCATCATGCTGCTGTTCCTCAGTTTCGACATTACTTACTGTGTCTCCATTCTCCTCTGACCCGGTATAAGACATGATGCTCACAAAAATTTCTCACCACAATATTCAGAAAAGAAGTACCCCAAACTCTTATGTAGCACTATTCACTTGCCAAAAATGTCTGAAGACTCTCAAGTGCTATACTACTTTGCCAAAAAAAAATTAACGTGCCCACTATATTTCTCAATAAAACAAATGACCACAACAATCCTGCAATTATCTCTTAGTTCACAAGATCCTGAGCTAGGTCGCCATTTGTTACGATCCAGGTTCTCAAAGACACAGGGCTCTTCAACATTGGACTAGATAATGGCAAAATGCAACAACGGTAACACTAGATCCAACCCCTGCCTTAAACACTGGAAAACAAAACACCATTACCGCCCTGAGTCGTGCCTGGACAACGAGGTATCCTATGACTCGGTAACTGGTGCACACACACTAGGCTGACGCTCGATGAAACAGCCTATTCTCAAACAGTAAAAGATTACTCGATTAGGTTACACAAAGAAAAGATAGTTAACGTGATTAATTAACGTTACGGTAGATACTCAAATAACTGGCACTCCTGTATTAAAGAAAGTGCAATGCTAGTCCTGCAACATCAACTGGAAACTTCTGAAATAAGTCTGATGCTGGGAAGATGTTCGTAAAGAATCTTGAACAATTATAATGCAGAATACGGGTCACTATAAATACTAGGACATATAGTAATAATAGGCAGGCGAATAATAAAGACTGCGCAAAGGTAGTAATGCTCGACAACTATAGAAATGCTTCGTGACACAACGCAACAGCCTACTAGGGTTGTGCAACTCAACAACAACCTCGGCTCAAAAGTGCAGTGAATAATAATGTTGCATACATATAATAATGGGGGCTTATCTCTAACCAGTGTCTGCTCAGTTAATAAAGTTTAGCTGGGGTATCAAGGCAGGGCAACAATGGGTGAGCATGCGGCTCGTAGCCTAACGTTGTCCGAAGGTGGTTTAATGAAGATTACGTTATATGACAGGGATGCTCTCTTGATAAATCTAGGTCTCTAGTACCTAGTTCTATCCTGGCGATCCCTCAGAAGTCAACACAAAGAGGCAGCACTATGTTGTGAGGGATAGGCTATGGCCCTCTCACACCACAGCGCTGTGCTCGCAAAGTAAACCCACCCGAAGACAACTTAGGCTCCCACAGTACCTGTCGATGTCGTGCAGGGCTTAGCTAACACTGCACACATCGGAGACAACGACACAGTAACCCTACCCCTAGTCTAGCTTTAGATAACCAAGCAGAATCACTCAACACCTTGCCAGGGAGACATATACCGGTCTACAACCTTCCCGAGAGAGGACACATACGGAAAAGTCCGTCTCTCTAACCTCAATAAAGCATAATACCTCCTTAACCTAATACATGGAAATATCTGAGAGCTTCGCGTACAATACGACTGGTCGACGGTGAACGTCTATGCTGAAACCAGAAGGGATGTTGAGTTTAATAAAGATTAGAGAATGAGAAAGGAGAAGTCGAGAGAGAGAAATAGTATGCAAAGTGGCGAGTATGGGGGACAGAATTGCAAAGGATGTAGGCGATACGCGTGTCAGGCAAGCTCTGAGCTGGTAAAGAACACGAGGCCGCGATGGGAAGGGACTAGTTGACCACCCGGCCGCCAACGCCGTCAGCGCCCAAGCGAGCCGCGTCATAGCTCACCCCGCTGCCAGGTGTACTCCCTCACCCTCTCTCGCTTGCCTCCCACACAAGCAACATTTATATTATAGCGAATATAAAATACAAGGCGCGGTCACAGACCAAAACAAAGACCATTTCTAGACTGTCTGTGGCAACACGACACTAATTAAATAAAGCAGATCATTCTAGGACAACTGTAGCCCATCCCCCCATCCTGGCGAGCGCTAGCGAGCTGCAATGCCCCACGCAACCATTCTGCTAACGCCGGGAGGCGTCACAAGAGGCACTCAATTCCTGGCAGTAGCCTCCACGAACCAAGACCACCCACTAAACTACATGGCAACACACCCACAGACACCAAGAAATATCAAAACAACACCCAGCACACGGTATCACACAGAATTACTGTCCTCTCTCCCACCCCGAACCACCTTCCAGAAGCACATCCATACTCATATCTCTCGCCGATCCATCCACTCACTCACAGACAACACGCAGCTGCAAGCACGACCTCCCGAAATCCATCCTTCCGAATCCTCCCTTCCTCGCGAGGACAGAGTCCACCTGGCCAGGCTGAGATGCGGACACCATCCAGCTCTCCTGAGCTATCAGAAGAGACTGGATGACTCCGTTGTCGATGCCTGCCCGGGATGTAACACAGCACCCCATACCATTAAACACATAATAGAAGACTGCATTTCACACAACCACTTACGCCAACAACACAATCTACACTCAATGAGAGCTCTGTGGGAAAGCCCGATCGTGGCCATGGCCTTCCTCAGGGACTCGGGGCTGTTCGGCCAGGCAGCTTAGGGAACAACAACAACAACAACAACTCGTACAGGATTAATAGCTTTAACCAAAATGGTCACACTCCTTAATGGTCTAAGTGGCCATAGCCAATATGGCTACACTATATCCCTTCTGTACTTTCTCCATGCCCGATGAGATACATGATATTTTGATATATGCGGCACAGCCCTTGTATCCAACACAATACCCTGCGTGCAACCCCGCTCGAACCCCGCACAACGTTGCTTGCAACTTTAATTATTATTATTATTGTTATTCTTATTATCATCATTATTGTTATTATTATTACATTATTATAATTATTATTATTATTATTATTTATTATTTTTGTTGTACTGTATTTCACTGGTAAATATCTACAATTTACAGATGGCCAATGACAAATGTTTACGGTAAACCCTGCACTCTCAAGTTTCATTAAGATATAATTATAAGATTTTCATAAAGGTGAGAACAATTATAAGTTTTTCATAAAGGTGTGAATAATTATTAGTTTGTCATATAGGTGTGAATCTCCATTGATGACACCAGGTGAGGATGGGGGGGGGGGCAGGGGATGGGACATAAGAACATAAAAAATGGGAGTCTTCAGTAAGGTTTTCGACAGAGTCCCTCATGAGAGATTGATGAGAAAGGTTGAGGCACATGGAATAGGTGGGGCGTTGTTAGGATGGATTAGGTCATGGCTAATTGGTAGGAAGCAGAGAGTCAGCATAAATGGTACCAAGTCAGAATGGGGAGCAGTCAAAAGTGGTGTCCCCCAGGGATCTGTATAGGTCCTCTGTTGTTTATTATATACATAAATGACCTTGATTTAGGTATAACTAGTAGGATAAGTAAATTTGCAGACGATACCAAAATGGGGAGAAAATTGATTCAGATAGAGATATAGAGTGCCTCCAAAGGGATCTAGATACCTTACACGAATGGTCAGTAAATTGGCAGATGAAGTTTAACATTGACAAATGCAAGGTAATAAAGATAGGGAAGATGCATACAAATGTTAAATATAAACTAGCTAATATGGAATTAGAAAACTCAGACTGTGAGAAAGATCTAGGTGTGTTTGTTAGCAATGATTTGAAGCCTAGAAAACAATGTATAAGCGTTCGTAACAAGGCAAACAGGATTCTCGGGTTCATATCTAGGAGTGTGAGTAACAGAACTGCTGATGTTATAGTAGAGTCATTTTCAGAGCTTCCGTGACCGTGTTTAGGATACCAAAGTTTCTCAATGAATTTAACAAGGGCAACTGATGCTAAAAAAAATAAGCCCCCATACACCTCACCAAAATGACGGGAAAGTTGTTATTTTAGACGTTTTTCAAAATGGCCGCCGCCGTCATCTTAAAAAAATGATAAAGTTCTATTTCTTGAAGTGAATGGCCAAAAATGACAATTTTGGTGTCTATTCCCACTAATTTTGGTGTCAGAAAACCAATGGGATGGCATAATTAAAAAATAATTAATAACTAATTACCAAATAATTAAGAAAATAAGAAAATTAATAAGAAAATCAATGGGATGGCATTATTCATGATTTAGAGTCCCATTAACCTCAACATCTAAGACAAATATGATGTTGTTAAATCCACTGAGAAACTTTGGTATCCTAAACACGGTCACGGATCCTCTGAAACTTACTCAAATAATATAATATATAATTTAAAATGTAAACCAAGAATGTTGACTGATCAATTCCTTCTTTTTCAGGTTTGTTGCATCGAATTTGGCGTGAAGAATCATAAGCATGGAACGTAGAGGAGTTAGTGATGTGCCTGACCCAGGACCTGGATTAAAATGCATATTATGTCAACATCCCTGTATAGCTGATGATAGTACGGACAAGACATCTGATACAAAGTGGGAGAATCTAAGGAGCAAGTGTTTTCGGTGGAAGGAACTTGATAAATTTCAGCATGCCTATGCAGCAGTGGAGTGGGACAAGGGGCCTAAAGGCCTGTACATGCATAGTAAATGTTACACCCAGATCAGTAGTAATCGCTATATTCAGTAAGCACAGAATCGTAAATGGAAATCTGAACAGGAAGAAACTGGATCGAGTTCCAGTCTTCACTGAAGTTTATGCTTCCTTGGATGCATATTTATGACAACGATAGATATGGGCGCCATCTTCCAGATTTCATAGCAGTCCTAGAAAGTCTTCCCCATATCCAAGCACAATTCATGGAGAGTGGCATGTTTGCACAGTCAATGACCGGTAAACCCTACTCATGTGTTGCCCTTGACATATGGATAGAGTCAACGATGAATAAAGGATCCAAGCTTAAGTGTGGATGGTTGGCTATTCTAAAGAATGAGAAGCAACTCCTGTCAAACACGCGGAATGTTAACGTCAACCGGATAAGAGGCTGTGTTCATCGTCACGCAAATCACAAGAGACGAGGTTCAAGAAAGCATGCAGATTGTGCCCCAAGTAAGATGAAGATAGATGAACAATCTGTGCAGGATATCAGTGCATGTCTCACCGAGTTCCATTGTGATCCATTTGACCAATCAGATCTGACACTAAGATCCCTACAATCTGGAATTCAAGCCTCTCCAGCTCTCTTTGCTGATCTGAAGTCTGCAAAGGCCGATGGAGAAAGAAAAGTGGAGGAATTTGTAAATGAAAGAGTCTATTCCAAAACAAAGTCCCTCAATGCTCGAATACCACGTAGTAAAAGAGGCAATTTTGCAACTCAAGAAATCGAGAAGACAGCAAGTGAAAACCTGAAACAGACAACTGAAGAAATGGAGAGTAAGGCATTTACCTCGGTCATCAAACTTGTTGAGGCAAGTGACGGCATAAAGATGGAAGACTTAATGCAGCATCGAGTAACAGATGAGTGCCTTTCAATTTTCAATGCAAATGGTACTATGCGCAAAACGCAGAAGAGTAAGCTACAGGAAAAACTGACAATGACATCCATACCGTACCCTAATATTTACACATCAATAGTAGACATGGGACTAATCTGGCGTCTAACAACGCCTACTATTGAAGACAGAGAAAAAGCAGATGGAACCAAGTTAACGTGGGGAGACTATGGTGAGAAACTTGTGAACTTTGTCCTGAATAGACATTCGAATGCAGAATGTGTTATCTTGGTTAATGACTCGTACGAGCAAGACTTCTCCATCAAAGATAGTGAACGACAACACCGTAAACAAAATCAGTCCATTTGCAATGTGTTTATGAAGTCAGAGGACAAATTTCCTTCTAATAGAGACTTTCATGCTCTTCTTGGTAAGCCAGAGAATAAAGTTCGCCTTCAAGCATTTATCAAGGCTTCTTTCAAAAGAAAGGCATCTACAACCACTATTCAGCTCATACACTGTGTTGTTGGCAAACCAGCAAGGAATCTCACCACAGATGAAGTTTTGCAGAATCTCACATACGCCCATGCAGAAGCAGACACAGCTCTGTTCACTCTTTATGGTAAGCTGCGGTCAGAAGGGTATACAGAAGCAGTTGTCATAGACACTGAAGATACTGATAACTACGTTCAGGCAGCCTATGTGGCTCGGCAAATATCAGGACTCTTGTGCTTGAAACGCAAATCTCAGCTGATAAATGCTCGGTGTTTGTGTAGTGAGGCAATGGCGGAGTCTTTGATCCCACTTTATGTTCTTACCGGATGCGACCATAACTCCGGCTTTTATGGAATAGGCAAGAAAACTATTGTTGACCGTGTAGAAAAATCATCAGAAGCTCGCAACCTCCTTAAAAGTTGTGGCACAATCATCCCAGTCACACAGGAAATCATCAATGACTTACAGAAATTTGTTATCCGGTACATCTATTGTGACACCAAACACAAGACCCTAGCAGAGGTGAGAGCAGCAAAGTGGTCAGTACTCAAGAAAAAGAAGATCATCAGACTGGTACCTGATTCTGACAGTCTACGACTACACTTAGAGCGCACCAATTACCTCACATATCTGCAGAAGAATTTCCAGCTTCAGAATCATCCATCACCAATTGGCCATGGATGGCACCTTGTAAATGGCTTATGCCTCCCAGTACGCTATACCCAACCTGCACTTCCATCATTCCTGGATCTTCTAAAAACTCCAAGTCATCCACAAATGGAGAGCAGCGATGATGACAGCGGAAGTGATTCTGACAGTTGTGCATCATATTTGTCCTGCAGTGATAGTGCATCTTAATGCAGTAGGTCTCATGTTTTATTAATTTAGGATACCAAAGTTTCTCAGTGGATTTAACAACATCATATTTGTCTTAGATGTTGAGGTTAATGGGACTCTAAATCATGAATTATGCCATCCCATTGATTTTCTTAATTATTTTCTTATTTACTTAATTATTTGGTAATTATTTATAAATTATTTTTTAATTGTGCCATGCCATTGATCTTCTGACACCAAAATTAGTGGGAATAGACACCAAAATTGTAATTTTTGGCCATTCACTTCAAGAAATAGAACTTTATCAATTTTTTAAGATGACGGCGGCGGCCATTTTGAAAAACGTCTAAAATAACAACTTTCCCGTCATTTTGGTGAGGTGTATGGGGGCTTATTTTTTTTAGTATCAGTTGCCCTTGTTAAATTCACTGGGAAACTTTGGTATCCTAAACACGGTCACGGAAGCTCTGAAAATGACTACTATTATCTTAAAACTTTACTTGTCATTAGTGAGACCCCATATGGAATATGCTGTTCAATTTTGGTGTCCTTATTACAGAATGGACATAGATTCATTGGAGAGAGTACAACGTAGAATGACAAAAATGATCCATAATATTAGAAATGTTCCGTATGAAGAAAGGTTGAAGAAATTAGGCTTACATTCGTTAGAGAGACGCAGAGTTAGAGGGGATATGATAGAGGTATTCAAGTGGGTTAGTGGGATTAATAAAGGGGACATGAAAAATGTACTAAAACTCAGTGATAGCGAAAGAACTCGTACAAATGGTTTCAAATTAGATAAATTTTGTTTCAGAAAAGATATAGGCAAATATTGGTTTGGTAACAGAGTTGTAGAAAGGTGGAATAGGCTACCAAGTGATATAGTGGGATCAAGAACGATAGGGAGCTTTAAGATCAAATTAGATAGGCATATGGACGAGATGGGTTGGGTGTGAGGGGGATCTACCAGGTGTGGGCCAATCGGCACTCAGCAGACCCCTGTAATCTTGTGTTAATCCCTGACCATTTTGGTGGGGCAGTTCTCAAGGTATTAGTGAGTTGGGCCTATAATTGGGATTGGGTGTGACAGGGATCTGCCTTGTATGGGCCGATCGGCTTTTTGCAGACTCCCATTTTCTTATGTTATGTTCATATGTTCTACAAAAAGCCGTTCGGCCCACACAAGGCAGATCTCTGTCACACCCAGGATCCACATACACAGCACACCTAAGACAGCAGGTACAAACATTAGATATTATCGATTTCCAAGAGATGAACAGTACAGGAAAATATGGATAAACTTGTGTCGCCGAGCTGATGTTGTGAATCCAGAGCATACTATTGTTTGTTCTGTCCACTTTATCAAAGATGACTTAGTTGATGATATGAAAAGTCGTTTACTTGGTATTGGAAGTCCAAAGAACAAGAGACTACTGAAGAAAGAAGCTGTACCGTCACTCTGTCTTCATAATGATAAACAATATATTGTGTTTAGTGTGTTGTGCAAACAACATACATTACGCAATTTTGAGATTAAGATAGTATCAATCGTAGGCTAGCGAAATGGTGACTTTTTCTTATAATTCTAAGCATTTTGTGTTTCTTATAGAAAATATCAATACTCTGTGTATTTATTTTATTGTAATTGTATTTTACGTACCGTACCCGATAAAGTATAATATCACAATTATGGCTATCTATTGTTAGCTATGCTATATTACACAACTAAGAACATTATTTAGGTGAAACTATGAACATTATTAAGGTGTGGTAGGTGTATATTGTGATTGGAGGTATTGTATTATAACTATATATAACTGTTATTAAGTTTATGTTGATTGATTGTATATTAAAACACACGAAACCGGAAATCTGCATAAGGCCGACCGGCCCACAAGAGGCATATCCTGTTCACACCCAACCCATATCTCTCATGTGTCTATCCAGTTTGCACTTGAAATTGTCTACCGTTTCTGAGCTAATCACTGCACTAGGCAATCTTTTCCACACTTCTACACCTCTGTTCCCAAACCAGTGCTTACCTAGATATTTTATAAAGCGGAACTTACCCAATTTGAAGCCATTTGAACGGGTTATCTCGCCGTTCGTCAATGAACGGCGAGGTGGAGGGACAGAGAGGGAGAGTTATAGTCAAACTCAACTGAAATGAGCTCCAACGAGGTCATGGTCGCCCTATGCGGTGTTGCCACATGTCGACCAAAACAAACCTTTTAGAAAACGGGAAACCAAGGAAAACCACATTTAGAAGGGGAACTTGAAATAAATGTAAAAGACGTTTTTATGTCTGGAACGGTTATTGGTATTCTTGTATAAAAGTTACAGAAACGAAATAATAGGTAGGCTATATTTGTATATACCTATTTACATTGTACAGCATCTCCCTTGCCTGGCTATGAAGATGAGAGTAACTTTTGCGATTTTTTCTTCCATGGTGGTCGCGCTATGAATGAGGGTTAGTGACCGTCTGACCTGGATGATGTTGTTGTCGTAGTTTGAGGCCATTTAAAGCGTTGCCATTACTCATATCCAGCTCTCTCTCTCTCTCTCTCTCTTTTGATGGGATTACATTGTGCTATATTGCATTTTGGAGATTGTGTATGTATGTGTGTGTTTGTGTGTGTATCTGTAGGGGTGTGTGTGAGTGCGTGCGTAGCCAACAGAATCGCATTGACATTACTTGGCATCGTCGCATATCCTACCATTCCTTAAATCTATTTATAGCTGTCCCCAAAAAAATGGCAGCATGTTCTAAATAGCGTGCCATATGTTGTATAGATTCCTTCTATATATCCTTAAAATGATATGTTTCTTAACACCACATAACCTTTAAAAATTGTAATATAATATATATAGTCATAAAAGCTAAAATTAATTTGTTAATAGCCTGAAAAACTAACATTTGTTGTTAAAGCTTTGAATATTTGACAACACCGCACAGGGCGAGGGACTCCACCTTGTAGCTCATTTCATAGGAGGATAACTATAGACCGAATGAGAGGTGGAAGGATGGAGTGAGGAAGTACATGAACGAAGGCGGTGCTGGTTGGGGGGAGGGGCGTCGACGACTAGGGACAGAGGTGCATGGGGGCGATTCGTTCGTGGCCACCCCTTCGGGGATCACGGCGTCAGGCAATAGATAGATAGATAGATAGATCTCGCCGTTATTAAGCTTTAATATCTCTCCCTTATTGATACCTTTCATCCACTTAAACACCTATCATATTATCTCCTCTTCATCTTCGTCTTTCTAGCGATATGCACACACACTAAATCTATACTTATCTAACTTGAAACCATTTGAGCGGGTTATGTCGCCGTTCTTTAGCTTTAATACCTCATCTATATCACCCTTATTTATATTATATATACTGTATATATATACCAGTATATATACAATAGGTGAAGCAGTAAGACAAATTAGAGTATTAGTGAGTGAGAGGAGTATAATCTGTAATTAGAGGACCGCCTTGGTCCCTTAATTACAATATTTACTCCTCCCACTCCACAGTAGGCTACAGGTACTTCTTTTCCTTGGTCATACAATTTCTAGTTTTAACTGGATTTTTAATATTGGTTACTATCGTATATATATATATATATATATATAATTATACTGTATATATATATATATATATATATATATATATATATATATATATATAATATATATATATATATATATATATATATATATATATATATTATATATATATATAGATATATATATATATATATATATATATATATATATATATATATATAGCTTCATATGGCTATCAAATATTCCCGAGAGAGAGAGAGAGAATAATATGTGAATAGTAGGTACATTATTGCCTGTTGTATAACATAACTGTAGCGATTTATCGACTCATACGGTATGTCAGACTAGTATATAGCTGACGCACGGTACATTATCATCTAAGGGAAAGTGTGGATATTACGATATGATGTGAAATAGCCTTAAATAGTCAATAAGAATACCATGATAGTAGGCTAGACATAGACCATTTACTCTGTTTTAAATAATCGTTTAATGATTGTCCATTTTTAACTGACGATAAATTGAATCCCTTAGTAACTAATTTATCTCGGATTACTGACTATTCCGCCCTCAGACCATTCCGACTAGAAGATCCCGCCCGCTTAGCTAGGTCGGGCGGGACGGTCTAATCTTAGAAGGCGGAATCAGCCAAGGAAGGATGATAGTTTGGCTCTTCCCACCCACAACATTAGGGCGGTAAGGACCTAGCTAAGCGGGCGGGATCTTCTAGTCGGAATGGTCTGAGGGCGGAATAGTCAGTAATCCATCAAAGACTACCAATGAAATTATTCTAATTATTATATGATCCACCGGGAATCGAACCAGGGTTAGCACACGGCTTGAATGAACTCGTCCATCGCTTTATAAATACATTTCATCATTGTGAACTTGTTCGAGTATTTGATTATGCTATTATTTTCATAGGTATATATATTAACCCGGCCAGACCCAGCGACGCGTCTGACGAGTCACCTATGTATGTAACGCCAAAGCCCAGCGACTCGCCTGACGAGTCACCCTTTTAGCTCAGTCGTAAGGCTCAGAGTGGCTCTACCTAGAGGGCTCAGATTTGTATGGGAACTGTGTAAGTATCCCACGCACCCATGCCAATGGTTGAAAACTCTCAAAGTCCAACCGCGTGCGTGTGAGCGCGCAAAAACATGTTTATTTGGGGAAATTGCCTTCAATTATTTACTCTTGTAAAATCCATTTTCGGGGGCTCTGTAGGACCATTTTTTGAGCTTTTTGATCGGTTTTTCGTGGTTTTTACTTCATTCCTAACCCATTCGCTATTGTTTCTGGAAAAAAAAACTGTTTTCAAAATCGGCCGGGTTCTGGTGGTACATTTATTAATAACTAGCCAGGGCTCGACGGGTTAACAGTTTCTTATATTCACAAAGTATCAAGTATTAACATTCAAGTCATTCAATATTATTTAATATTTTTTTATAACAATTTGTATGTATTTTATTTTGTGTATTAAATATTAATATTATTTATTATTAATTTATTAAGTTTTTCTTATGATCTAAATTTTGTGTATAAGAAATATATAAGATTTGTTTTCTTTGGTAAAATGTTATATTATAGATATTGTACCGCCAATGTCTCATAAATAAGTTTATTTAATTTATCCAGGTATTTGCTGAATCACTGTACATTTTTATTTTAGCGGAACAACAATTTAGATAATTTTTTAACAAAGAAGCTAACTGAATTTTAAAGTATACTTTATCATCAATGAAACAGGGAAGAGGGGAAAATAATAGAAAATTTTAGTTTTTTTGTTAATACCGTTATTTACATAAAAAAACAAAATTTCATTTATTCATTTAACCCTAGAGTGGTAACCCTGGATTTCAGTAACGTAAAAGGTAACCCCGGGAGAATTTCTCCCGGAAATGAAAAAGGGAAAAAAAATACTTATGTAGAAAATTATTTTATTTTGAAAATACACAATGAAAATAGAGCTTTTCTTCTTTCATTTAGCTTATTTTAAATGTAAATTGTAGTTTAAAGTATGAATGATTTTTAAATTTCAAAAACGTAACTAAAAAGTGAATTTTTTTAAAAAAACATATTAATTAATTAGGAATACTGGCCCGATTGGCTTCTCCTGCGGTGTGTGCAGTCTTGGGTGATGGGAGCATACCATGGCTGAGTCCCATCCCTCTACCTCATCTTTCAGCTATTTCTACCTCAGCTATTTCACATGGACTGCACAACACACGTAAAAGGTAACTCCGGGAGAAATTCTCCCTAAATATGATTTAGGGGCAAAACCAAGCGAGTTAGCTGGACCGCACACCCACCCTCAACCAAGTCAGACAATGGACTGAAGGTACTGGGTGCGCCAAGCCAGACCCACGCTGCCACATGGGTGAATCACGTGATCACCTTTTGCGCCCGGGAGAAATTCTCCCGCCGTAACCGTTCTAGGGTTTTAATGTGGGCGACCATGCTGGTTGACGCGGCAGGGGTATGAATCATCATGTCCATCATTGTGACCGGTGACATGGCCACTGGTGGTTGCCCAGGCGACAAAATTGGGAAGAGCCCAGGTGAAGGTGAAGGTGAAGGTGTTGTCCCTGGCATCAACGTGGTTGGGGTAGAGAGACGTGGAGGTTGGCCATGGTAGGGTAGTGTGTAAAGTTGAGGAGGTTGTCCCGGAAGAAGTGGAGGTGGATGAAGGAGGTGACCCGGCAGTTGTGTCGGCGCCCGCGGGTCGCCCGGAGGATACGCCAGTGGTAGCTGGTAGTGGACAGGCGGATAATTTAATGGGGCCACGTAGGTGTTGGTCGTTGACACAATTGGCAAAGGTGTCACCGTTACTGGTGTGTCCACCAGGCTCGTGACCACAGGAACTATGGTTGTAGGTGCCGCCACAACTCCAGGTCTTGATGCCTGGATTGCCTGTAGTGCCTGCCGATCAAAGTTGCACATCAACTCATCCACCATCAGAGGGTCTATCCTCATGAGCTTACACTCCAGGGCATCACAGTAGCTCCGTATCTGTGTGTGGAGCAATGATTTACCCTGGCCCGGCTTCTCCCGCGTATCGATGGAGTCCTCGTATTTGCTGAGGAGCTGAATAAGTAAAAAAACATACATTAATGCCACAACAATATTAATTAAAAGATATTTAATGACCATGATGAAGTGTGATGATGGAAATATGATTTCTGTTTTCTGTTTAAAGAACTTATAAAGTATGAGTAAAAAGGCATAAATATATTTAACTCTATACATATAGATATATATATATTATATTATATATATATATATTACGATTAAATGCTTACTCTGTTCAAATACAGGGGATCTTCTTTGGCCGGGGGCGCCGCCAGACGTCCACGTTTTGCCCCCACACCCCTTCTGTGTGTTGAGGGCATCACAGGAGAGTTTGACAGCTCTTCCCATGGCTGGCCCATCGCGTCATCCACCTGTGATTCGTCCTCCTCCACGACGACCACCTCCTCCTCGTCCTCCTCCTCCTCCACGTTCTGCTGTGGCTGCGATATTTTCTGGATCTGAAAGTAAAATACAATAAATACCATATCGAACTTGTCAAGCATTATAAAGTCAAACATAGTAATAATCTTACACACAACCGAAAGTTAATATGAGCATGTAAATATACGTTACTATATATAGCAAATGTTTTCATATATCATTATTCGTACCTTCTTGCTGCTGATCCTTGGTTCCTTTTGGGAAACATTTTCCTTAACCCGCTGAGTGCCTGGTCCGTATATATATGGACTAGGGTCTTGTCACGCCCAGTGCCAGGGCCGTATATATACGGACTCGCCGAAAAAAAATTGTAGCAGCGAAACGACTGCACCTATGGCTTTCATATTTCTACCACATGTACAGTTACTGAAAAATGTTTGTGAGCTCTTGCAATGTGCTGTATGCAATTATGTCCATTTAGACTGATTTCCAGAGAAAATCAACCATATATATTAATAGTTATATATTATGCATTTAGTAATATATTGCTGATTTGTTTTGAACATCAATCTAAACAGAAATATTTGCATAAAGATCATTGTAAGAGCCCACGAACATTTGTCAGTAGCTGTACCTTACCCTTCTGGCTTCTTGCCACCACCAACACAACCCCCTCCCCCCACCCACTCGCTGACTATCGGTCGCCTCACAAGGAAAAAAAAGGAAAATCTGTGGCGGCGAAACGACTGCACCAATCGGTTCCATATTTGTGTGACAAGTCCCTTACCCTTCTGCCTTCCCCCCACCACACCCCCAACTGCCTCCCACCACCCACTTCCAGCGTATCCGTACGAAGAAAAGGAAAAAAAGGAAAATCCGTGGTGGCGAAACTACCTCACCAATCGGCTTCATATTCATATTTGTAAGACGAGTCAATTACGCTTCTACCTTCCCCCCCACCATCCCCCAAACCACCCTCCCACCACCCTCCTATCTATACGTTCTGATACCATAAAAGTTGATGATTTAAGGCCGCGTCATACAGAACTCGAATCCACCAGAACCCACTGGAATCGAACTTTTCACCGCAATTGACGAGAATTACGCGGCCTTAATTGAGTGTGACTTCAGAATAGAATGCGACCCGTCAATGACCGGAATGTAACTCGAACGTAACTCGATGGACTCGAATGTAACCAAAATATGAGTCGATGTTAACCAGTAAGTGACTCGAAGGAAACCGGATGTGGAAAGAAGACTATTCGATCCCAAGTCGAATGCAACTCGAATGACCAGAATGAGACCGGAATGTCAGTATATCATGACCAGAATTACATGAAGTTAAGTCGAACGTAAGTGGAACTAAGTTGAACGTAACTCGAACGTAAGTGGAACGTGACTCGAATAGGCAGAAGGTGACTCGATGAGGAACCTTTGAGTATATAAAGGGAGGATTGGTTCACAGGCACTCACCACGGCAACATAAGCACTTTCAATCACATACACACATACACGTACACGAGGGGAGGGGTGGGTGGGGTGGAGATAGGGTTTTTCTGGACCCCCTTCTCCCTCATGTTTAGCCCCATTAGTTTTTGAGATGTTATGACGTTCATTCCATTAATTTGGCGGTTATAAAAAAAAATGCCCTATTTCTTTGTTAATATTAAGACCTTTCGTGCCATTTAGGCATAGGTTTATTTCCTGGCGAGCGATAGCGAGCCTGTAACTTTAGGAGGAACTGGCCATCGGCTGGGACACTTTTCTACCGAAAAATGTACAAATTAATCTCGAATTGAGTGTGTTTTTTAAGCTTTGATGGATGTCTAGCGAAGAAAGTAAAAACAAAAAAATATATATAGGCTAAATAAAAATAGACCAAAAAGCAACCCTACCCCCTTAACTCACACAGCTGGGGTGAAGGAAGAACACTTTTCATTGGTAGACACAACTGAGGGGAAGCCGGAGTTAAGGTGTGGAGAGTTAGATGAGTAAGTTTGATTCCAGGTACTACTTGAAATACAATGGCCTCGTTTATTTTATTTATTATTATTTGTTTGTTTTGTTTTCAATCCGTTATATATTTGGGGCCGCACCTAGTCGAGTTATATTCTGGTTGTATTCCAGTTACCTTCTAGTTGGATTCCACTTGTATTCTAGTACTTCTAGTCATGTTCGAGTCGACATCCAGTGTACACTCGATACATCAAGCAAGTATACAGTCATCTACCAGTCATATTCTAGTCGGCATCCAGTTGTATTCTTCTTAATTCAGGTTATATTCAACTCTCATTCCATTACATTCAATTTTAAAGTGGAATAATCAACTTGTCATCCAGTTGACTTCCGGTCATTATCGAATGGCATCGAGTTACATTCAAGTAATTCGAGTCGGCATCGACTATAAAAATTACATCAGAACATGACCAGAATAGGTAGAATGCGACTCTAATGCGACTCGAATGCGACCAGGATACGACTAGAATGTAACTCGATAATTTTTAACGTTTTTTTCACTCGATAAATCGTAGAAAGTTAACGCATGCACTAACTTTTTGCTCACTCACTCGATTAATCGAGTGACGACTAGAACATCACTCGAAACACAAGAATAGACAAGAATCTAACATGAACACGTACAAGAATAGACCAGAATGGGGAAGAAGTGGCTAAAATTTGAATTTTTGAATTCATTCCGGTGGGTTCTGGTGGATTCGAGTTCTGTATGACGCGGCCTTTACTCTGAAAATTTCACCTACATTCGACCATCGGGGACCTGATTTCTGGCGAAAATGTACAAGGGGAGTGTTTTTTTTTACCATTATCCTTCCTTTCTCACCCAACTTGATAGATTTAGCCAAAAAAATAAAAATAAAAAATCCTCTGGCACTGGCAGATGCATAGGGTCAATAATTGTCTGGCACTCTGCGGGTTTTAAGGAAGGAAAACGTGTCCCAAATCCACTGATCCCTCATTGTCCGGTTTTTGGCTTTGGAGCCGCTCTTCCTGGTGAGGTTGAGGAGTTTCCCGTACCGTGTCCTCATGTTTCCATAAAATTTGGACACATGAGCCGCTGAAAAGGAAACGAGAGAGAGTGCATTAAAAACATCAAGAGAATATGTCGATATTTGGTGAGATTGAGGGGAGATTATTTAACAAAAAAAAAAAGGGGCAAGCGCTAGAAATCGACAGAAATATCACATTTTTCACTTGTCATGTTATTAGATTATTGTGTAAATGTGTTCATAGCACCACGTTCATCACACAAACTATTATATAGATTTACAAATAACTCCTCCCCACTTACCTGGTAAATTCAGTTGCTTCCCTTTCTTCTCGAAAATGCGCACCTTGTAGTTCTTGTTGTGGTAACGAGCGTCTGACTTGGCCCATAGGGCTGGGTGATTCTGGATCCAATCTGCCAGGTCGTTTTCCATGGTGGCAGTTATGTGGCAGCAGCATCGTCACTGTCGGAGGACGAGTTCTCCTCCGGGGTAATGTTGATCTGGTCGATGTCATCTTGGCTCCTGTGGAACTCAACCACCAATTCGTCCTGTGTGGAAAAAAGTTGCTGGCTCGGCGGATTTTCCTGGGGCCTATCCACGTCCATTGACGTCCCCTCTCCTTCAGCACCCGGCATGGCAAGCAGAACATCATGGGCTTGGATGACGGGCGTCTCACTCTCAACAGTTGTCGTGGTCGCCTTGTTCTTGTTCACCTTCTTCTTGTCCACCTTCTTCAGCGTTGCTTGTGCCTTGGGAGCCATGGTAAAATGGAGAGTGTTGGTAGTTTGGAGAGTGGTGTGTTGATTGTTGACTGGAAACTGTGGAATGACCTTTTCGGAGCTGTACCGCGGCCTATATACCCCCTGACCTGACCTCACCTCTGACAGACATACAATGGATACAATGGAGACCTGACCTGACCTGACCTGACCTCACCTCAAAACTAAAATTGAGGTACAGAGTGATAATCCCTTTTTATTACACACCTCTCGTCGAACATCCTCTTTGGCCCCGCCGAGGTGTGTCGTGAGCGTCGGCGGCATAGCAAGGCCCTTCGCATGCCTTCTGCTGCCTCGTGCAGAGTGTACCCCTGGCAGGTACACCCTCGGCGAATATTAATCCGCACGGCGGCGATTAATCGACGAGGAAATCGCCGGTGATTATTGGGCATCGGCGATGTTCTAGGAACATCTGGGATCATCGATGGACGTTTTGGAACATTTTGACGTTTTTTTCGGGCAACACCCTCGCCGACGTCGTCGATGATCCCCGAAGGCCTCGCGGATCATTCTGCAATGATCGACGATGCTTGCGAGAGCAACGAACCCTCGTGAGTCCTCGTCCCATATTTTAAACAAACCGAACATTTGCGACAACTCGCGAGGGTCCACGCGAGGCCGGCCGAAGCATGCGATTATTATGCGAGGGTATACGTTTCTTGTCCGACATGTCACGAATATGGGTGTCGCTGGTGAAAATCGTAAGAAATCGCACATGTGGGAAAGGGGCATTAGTATTTAGCCCAGAGAGGGGAGAAAGTACCTCCTTAGAAAAGATAATGATAATAGGCATAAGTAAGTGAGAGGAGGGTGGAGAGGGAAGAATAGCACCGGAATCATCCAATGTGTTTTTTTTTTAGCGAAAGTTTGAGCGAAGAGTTCAGGTTTGTCAGAGGAGGACATGGCTGTGGTGCCATCAGAGTGGAAAATAGTAGAAAAGAGGAGAAAGTAAAATTGTTGGAGAGGTTTTTGGCTAGATGTCAGAAAGCTTGGGAAGAGCTAGAATTAAAAGTTCAGAATTAAACATTTATTATTGATGAAAGAGTTATTAGCGATTCGAAGAACAGATTTGGCTTAATTCCGGGCAGAAATATAAATAGAGCAAGATGCCGTTTGTATGCTTCCTCTTTATTGCAGACAGCAGTAGAACAAGCGCGAGTAAACCAAGATTTTGTTTGCATTAGACTGAGAGAAAGAAAATAGAATGTATGGCCCCCATGCCAGAGAGGATTACCTCATTAATGCACTCAGCAAATTCCATGGGAAATCAAAGAAGTACTGCTGAAGAGCCTCTCAGTCGGCTGCGCCAAAGTGCCGCAAGCGCCGCCGGCTGGGAGGAACAGATGGCCGTACTGGAGAGATAGGACAGGTAACAGAGATAAGGTTGTGATTGGAGGAGCCCAACAGAGAGAAACAGGTTTACAAGAAAATCAATACTTGTCCCATAAACAGTGATCCCAACTATCATTATAGAAATCTCAGCCTACATCATCATATATGTACTTTGTGACGATAAAAGCATTAGAAAGGGACAAACCTGACTATTAGAGGAGTACTTTGCAAAGAGTGTATGATACAAACACTATATGAGGAACGAGCATGGATAAATATGCTAATAAGAGGAGGAAGGAACTGTTGCAAGGTGTGGCGAATCCGGTAATCAATATGAATTAAGCGCGGGAGTAAGAGATGAGGTACATCAATTTCCCTCACGCTAAATTGATATTATATTTAATACAGATGTGCAGAGAAGGTGCAGCTGGTACTTACATCACATCTTTTCTCTGAGTCATGTTAAAATCAAGGCGATGGAAAGATTGAACTCATGAACAAATACATCAAAATCATGGAGGGAGGGTACGAGAGTTACAATGAGGGAAAACTGTACTAAAAATCCAGATGGCGCTGGGGGTCTTATTCAAATGACTATCGTGTGTGATGCACCATTGAGGTGTTTGAGGGCTTTCGTGATTTAAGAGGTTTAATTGCACACTTATCTATGACACATAGTTTTGTAGTATATTTTTACTAGATTCATAATATGATGGTTATATACTCGTTAATGCAGTGAATATATAATAATTAACATAATTTGATACATAAATATCAGCTTATTGAACAAGAAATTTAGTTTCATCTAATGTGGTGTGATAGGCTGGGCGAAATGTTAATACTCATTGAAGTATTGTATTTACTTCCTTTTTAGTTACTAACAAATACGTGTTTCAGTAGAAATTGGCTGAACATACGGTATTATATTCTGTAGCTGTAGAATTTGGCAGGTTGAATGTCTGCGCCTGCGCACTATAGTTTCTTTCCTACAAAACAAGCTATCGTGCACTTTTAAATTACCAATTTATAATCCACTATCAAACCGGGCAGCTAAATATGTTACCGGCTATATTTCTTATTAGACCAGTGACAGGAAATCAATCAATGTGAATCAGAATGTCATAGAACACAGAGGCAGCAAATTACATACGTGGAGATGCAGGAAATTCGAAAAAGATGATGACAAAAAATTTACAACACTGCCTTTTCCACAGGCGACTGTTTAGGTCGTCAGCTGACCGCGGCGGAATATACGTACACAGTGTTGCCAAGGTCTTCTTTTGTTCGCACCATTGGGCTAGTTAGGATTCGTTCAGAAGCGTAGATTTGCGAGTTTCCATTTCAAACGATATTATATTCTTGATTTACAGTGTGATGGGGTGGATAGCCTCTGAAGTATTATCCTAACTAACATTGAGGAAAGCGGAATTGGGCTGGTTCTATATACTATTAACACCTTACGAGCGGCCTATGCGGTTTATTTATGTGTACCGCCCAGCGGGGTGTTTTTAGCCAAAATAGGGCTGTTTACGTGATCATTTTCATGCCTAAATAAGACCCAGAACGTAAAACAAGTATCTATCCCTGAAAGGGCATAAACAGAGCTTTCGAATGACACCATAACGATCCTTGTATGATGGATAGTTTTCTTGCAATAACCGTGCAACGCGAGTGCAAAAAGCAGGTAATTCGGTACTTTCGGTACATAATTGAGTATGTAGCGAGTGAGAGAGGGAGGAGGGAGCTGAGATTTGTGTCAGTAGGTTCTCCGCGGTGGTCTGGAGCAGTCATACGCTCGCTAGTCTCCTGCCACCACTTGTCTCTCTCTCTCAGCCACATTACGTGCTGAAATTGCCACTCGACCTATGTCGAGCGCCGCCACATAGTCCAGCTTTATTTAACTCGACTTAAGTGGTGAGCCGCTTTTTAAGGGTTAAAGTTGTAGAGGTGTCGAGTGTTGAGTAGCCTATAGCTAGGCTACATTTCATACAAACGTTCATCATGGCTTTCTGTTGGTTGTACTATACATGTATGGTAGCCTATGTGGTGGTGACTGCATAGCCTAATTAAGTGATTGTTTGTGAGGGGGGATTGACATTGATGCAGATTTGATGAGTGCATGATTGTGATAATAATGTATGTGGTATTTCATTAATATTTAAATGATGTGACACGTAGGCCACTACTCATACAGTAGGCTATATGGGACTAGGCCTAGTTATAGTTGGGGAACTCATAGTATCATGCATGCATATCTGTTAAAGATAAACATATCAGAAAATGTGTGTGATAGGATTAAAATAGCTGAAATTGTCTGTTGTGCGGTATTAAGTGATTGGGCTACTTTTGGGCGAGTTTGGAGATGTGATGTGCGCTGGCAACCTTGGAATACACACACACACACACGCACACACGACACAATCTATAACTGAACATTTTACCTTTAAGACTATAATCCACATTATATTAAGATTTCCATCTGTGAGAAACAAATATCTACCACCATTACTGCTAATGTGCACATAGATGCACAACTAATGTCAAATTTAACAAAGTAAGTTAAGTGGGGAAGAGATGTTTACTGTCCGAGAAGTTTCGTATAATGACTATTATGGGTAGCGAACACTGGCATCAATTTATTATGCGCTTGCCAGATCTGAAACTAGTTTATAATTGTATAATCTAATATCCAGTAAAGTGGCTAATGACGATTATTGTATAAGTTCATCTCGAGTTTTTATACATATCATTTGAATTTTAGGACATGGATACCTATCTATTAAAATATTAACAGTACTATTTTTCGAATGACTTCCATGTGTTTTTGTGGGGCCTGGACGACTCGGCCCATGGGACAACTCGGCTCGGACAGCTCGGCCCACTTTTGGACAACTCGGCCACGACGGCGAGACAGCTCGGCCCATTATTTGAGACAGCTCGGCCATGACGGCGAGACAGCTCGGCCTATTATTTGAGACAGCTCGGCCATGACGGCGAGACAGCTCGGCCTATTATTTGAGACAGCTCGGCCCCATGTTATGCTATGGGGCAATTTGTTTAATATAGCCGTGAAAAATCTGTAGCCTTGAAATTTGTGATTGTATCTAACCTTGTGTGTGTATATATATATATATATATATATATAATGACGATCAGACTAAAACACGCCCATTAACCCTTCTTTAGCGGCGCGCATCATATGTCGAGTGAAAGAAATTTGGACTATGTGGCGGCTCACAACATAAGTCGTGTGGCATTTTCAGCACGTAATGTTGCTGAGAGAGAGAGACAAGTGGTGGCAGGAGAGTAGCGAGCGTATGACTGCTCCAGACCACCGCGGTGGACCAACTGACATGAATCCCACCCTCCTCCACCCTCTCACACTCGCTACACAGTGAATTGTTTAGGGAAAGTACCGAATTACATGATTTTTGCACTCGTGTTGCGCGATTGTTGCAAGAGAACTAGCGGTCATACAAGGATCGTTGGGGTGTTATTGGAAAGCTCTGTTTATGCTCTTTCAGGGATAGATACTTGTTTTATGCTCTGGGTCTTATTTAGGCATGAAAATGATCACATAAACAGCCCTATTTTGGGTAAATACACGCCGCTGGTGGCTACATATTATTTACCGCCTAGGCCGCTCGTTAGGTGTTAATAGGAAAAATCACAACCATTTTAATTTTCAGCCGATGGTGATTAGCATATTTCCCATTTTTATAGAAATCTTGCCTTTTTTGTTAATTCCGGCTGTCATTAGACGATCTCATACAGCTTAGGAAGGATCTGTAAGTGTTGAAATGCTGAAGACTGTCTAGAATAACCGCCTGTCTTCCATATAACCTTACTAATCTAAATATAATTACCTCATAATAGACAAAATACACTGTAAAGTGCGTCATGATCCTCAAGGGGTTAACATGATGATGATAGAAGACAATCATATATTTACCAGAAGGTAGAGATAAATTAGCTACTAAGGGATTACATTTATCGTCATTTAAAAATGGACAATCATTAAACGATTATTTAAAAGAGTAAATGGTTTATGTCTATCCTACAATCATGGTATTCTTATTGACTATTTAAGGCTATTTCACATCATATCGTAATTTCCACACTTTCCCTTAGATGATAATGTACCGTGCGTCAGCTATATACTAGTCTGACAGCGTAGGAGTCGATAAATCGCTACAGTTATGTTATACAACAGGAAATAATGTATCTACTATTCACATATTATTCTCTCTCTCTCTCTCTCTCTCTCTCGGGAATATAATTTTGATAGCCATATGAAGCTGATTCTATATCACTTATAATTTGCAAATGTATAATATGTTCTAACTTCAAATTAAATATAATACGCCGAGTATAGAGTTTTCCGAAAGAACTGCGTGTGTGTGTGGTCTGCCTCTTGACCCTATCTCACTTAAAGGTGTGAAGAAGTTAATTATCCCTACCGACTCCACCTACATCCAGCCTTTTTTGTGGTGTACTCCTTTATTTTTTATCTGTTCTATTATTTATTTAAGTTGATTAATATGTTTAATTTGGGGTTGGGTGTGACAGGGATCTGCCTTGTGTGGGCCGATCGGCGTTTTGTAGGCCAATCGGCTTTCTACAGACTTCCATTTTCTTATGTTCTTCTTATGTAAACAACACTAATTTCCACAATATTCGTTCGTTATTAAGCGCTGTGAAGGGAAAACATTGTTTAAGAATACCAGCCTAAGCTCTACCAATTACAGATAAAGAGTACGAGCTTAAATATTGGAAATATGTAGTAACAATTGATTAATTAATTGGTGGTCAATAACAAGTAGTTAGGTATATCGCTAATATATATGTAAAATGTTGGCTAAAATAGAGGATGGATGGACAGACAAAAAAAAAAATATAATAAAAACAGTTTCTTGGAGTGAATAAAGAAAAGAGGTTCGGATTAGGATCAGGAATGCAATAAATATTGTAGCACCTATTAGACCTACTTTGCATTTTTGACGTTCACGGTTCACTATTTATATATGGGGAGAAATATGATGATAATTATTATATATCTGGAAGATTTGATAAGTTGTTTAACTTGTTTCTTGGATTCATCAGAATGATGTTGCAAATAACCAGTTAAAGCTTTTAGCTGTGCACCTACTTCATTCCTGATCCTACCTATATGTCCCATTTTTAGTTATTCATTTGAGGAAGCATTTATCCTCTACGTCATCCAATATTATTCTCATTAATATTATTGACCTACCGAATCATTTTGTTGTTAGCCATTTCTAGACCGGTACTTTCTGGATTTGAATGATCAGTTGTAGGACTTGTGATCGTGTTCTTAAAATTTTACAATGGGCTCACTATTACCTTTTGTAGTTTATATGGGGAAAGGGGTAGAAAGATCCTTCCCAATAACAATATACCATGTATAAAACCACAGCTAACAAATTACAACAATATAGATATATCCGTTCTCTCGCCCTAATTACCAGTTTATAACTTAATATGCTAAATTATAGAATTGTTTTATGATTGTAAGTTGAAAATTATTCTAATTAAGATGTGAATCCAATTTTACTTTTCTTGTAGTCTAATAGTGCGATACCTTCACAAATATATTAATATGATTTTGAATTACTGACTTACTTTGGTCTTATTACTCGTACTAAACACGATACATTCTAATACTAATGTGTTATCTTTTTAACTATTTTTTTTAGAATATATGTTTATGAAACCACGGTTAATAATAATCCTTGATATGTCAGGTCAGCTGAAGGTATTGAGGGATAAGCCTCAATGAATAATAACAATATAAGTAGATAACCACTCTTTAAATACAGACAAACAGTAAGCAGAGATTATACGAGAAACTTAAAGTTGAAAATACTTGATTTTTATTTATATATAATTTAAGAATAGTCACAATGATTGACCTTGACAAAAATAAATTGTGCAACAATATACCTTGCATCTACAGTATATTATTAAATCAGTTTGTGTGTCTGTTTGTCTGTCCGTGTTCTTAATAGGCGGCCGCAGTTTTGGACCTGGGGAGCTGAATCTTTGCATGTGGGTGTCAATTAACCTGGGTCAGGTCATAGAGGGGGCGAGGCCACGATGATCGGAGGTCGTTTCGAGGCCGAAATTGAAAAAAAAAATGAAAAAAATTTCCGTTTGGGGGCTTTCCAGTCACTCCGCCTCACGACTACTTCGCCTCATGACCACTTCGCCTTCTTCCATTACGCCTCACGACCAGTTCACCTTGCCACCACTACGCCTCACTACCACTTCGCCTTGCATCAATGACGCCTCAGCACCAGTTCGCCTCATGATTTAGCTTCCCTAACACTTCGCCTCACTACTTATTTGCCTCATGATTTTACATATGTATGCGCATATATGTATGCATGTATGTCAGAGTTGGGTCAGTTAAGTTAATTAACTTAACTTTTGCCGATTAACCTAAGAAGTGCGCATGGGTGGTATGAGACACCACACTCCTGTGCTGACGTATTTGAGCTATTCCCATCACTAACATCATTATTTTACCATAAATAGCATTAATACTTATCCATATGAGCCTATTATAGGTTGATTATAAAGGTATTAACCTGTTACATCAATAAAACAAGTGGAAACAGCGTTTGGATGGTCAAAATCGGCGATACAGGCCGGGAGTTACATAATGTATGGCTGAGGCAACCTCCCTTCCCTCCTCCCCTCCCCTTGTCTGGAGAGACACTGTTACACAATAGTCTCTCTCTCGCTCTTTCCCACGCTTGGTAACAGTGATGACAACGCCCTGCTACCAACTCGCTAATGTTAGCACGAAAATAGACCACAGAATAAGGGAATAACAGGGAAAATAGGTGATAACTGAAGGAGGGGAGGAAAGTGGGGAAGGAGGGGAGGTGGAGGAGTGATATTTGGCATGGCCCAGGGGCAAAACAAAAAAATACAAATAAAAGAATAAAAACAAAACAAACATTTTTTTTTTGGGTGTTTTAAATGGATTTTTTTTCCCCCTTACTCTTAAGAGTCTTCCCGCAGTCCGCCGGGGGAACTCTTAAGAGTTTCCCCGCAGTTCCCGGGTTAACCAACTAAGTTAATTAACTTTTAACTTAACTAGTTAATTTTGAAAAATTGGTTAACTTAACTTAACTTAATTAAAATATCTTCATATTAATCGGTTAACTTTAATTAATTTCCGATTAATTTTCCCCTATTCCATGTTTTTTACTCTGTGTCTGTGGTGGGAGTCTGGGAGTGGAGAGCGAGGTGATAAAGTGGTGAGTGCACGTGCTAATGTCTAGTTTAATCCTAAGATCGTTTTGTCGGAATAGTATACCTTTTCCATATTTCCTTTGTCTGTCTCTTGTGGTAAAAGAGTCACAAAGGAGTTGTTGTTGTTGTTTTTCCCCAAGCTGCCTGGCCGAACAGCCCCAAGGCCCCAAGCAAGGCCAAGGCCACAACCGAGCGCCCCCACAGAACCCTCCCCGCAGACCACAATAAAGCCTGGGTGACCGAAGCCACTCCATGGCGGGGAGCTGAGGAGGGCGCGGAAACGCCCGGGAAACCAAAGCCCCACCCAGGGCCCTGTGCCCCTCAGCAATTATGAAGAGAAAGTTGAGGGGCAAAGGAAAGATGTGACGCTTTGGCTTCCAATCTTGGTAGATTAGGAGGTCAATCCACGCAAGAGACGCCGTCACTTGAGATCTAGAAAATATATAAGTAAAAGGAACAGTCAGAGTAAGCTATGGGTATGGCAGAGATCGCTCAGTTCTCACTCTGATAGACCAGCCCATCACCACATGACTAGAACCCAATCCTCTCAGCATCAGCTTGGAAAGGCCCTAGAAAGCCGCCTTTGGCGGGGGGATAGCTCCCCTATTTCAACCCTTGTCGGGGTTGGGCACCCGCCCTCACAAAGGAGTTACAAGTAATAGTTAGTATCTCAAAGACTTTGCAGTCCATTCCGGAGAGATATTCGAAGAGAAAAGAGAGATATTAGCTAGTGCACTACACTCATTGCAGTGTACAAAATACTATTTATTAGTGGCCCCTCCATCATTGACGAACATGCCTATTACATAAGGTATCCTCTTCAAACACTAATCCGCCGTAGTTTGAATCTACCGCGCAGAGCATTTAAAAACTGAGGAGCCTTCATCATGAGCGCACGCGACCTCACTCATGGCTTCAGTCATTATGAATTGGGTTCTCACTACGAAAAAACTTCGTAAAAAATAAAAACAAAAAGAAACTAAGAATAACTATCCAATAAGCTTTCCATCATATCGTGGATGTACTTGTGTGGATCTTTGACCAGACGCTGATTCAGGCGTCATTCTTCCTTCTCTGCTCTGCGCTCAGCCTGCCTGGACGTGTCTCCCCACGCTCCGCTGGTTCTGCATTTGCTGCATCCCTAGTGAGTTTTTTCTCATTTGTTTACTCCGGGATGTATCGAGTAAGGTTAGGATATGCGTAGCAGGAGTGTCCTGGGCTGGTTGCCCGCAGTGCAGTGTATTTTGGGTCGTGTGTTTGGGGCATCTATTTCGGATGTACCCTCGTGGTCTTGTTGTGGACTTGTGATCTTTTCACAGTTGAGTTAGCTTGTGATGCAGGCGGCTTTCATTACGCGTTAATTATGCTGCCTTTTATCTTTCTGATGAGGTAAGCGTTGCTTACTGACGTTCCCAGCGTATTTTTCTTCACTTAGTGAAGTTTTTTCTGGGTCCCGAGTCAGTCTTCCCTTTGTCGGAAGTATTTGCTACAGTGGTGTGTTGGCGGTGGTTCCTGTTGTTATATTTCCAGTGTTTTTTGTTTATATTTCAAAATTTCTTATGCCGTCTACTTAGGCCTAGCCAGCCGCTCGTAGCTTTGCCACATGTACAAGTGTTATTGTTTATTTTATAAATATGCCCTACTGTGTCATGTGTATCCGGGTTTAGTTGTGTATTGGCTAATTCCACGGACTATGTTTGTTTCCTGGTTTAGTTGTGTATTGGCTAATTCCACGGATTATTGTGTGGACCTAGGCTAGTCGTGCTTGGCTTTCCTTCGAGTCCGATGTACGTTCAGATGGTTTCGGAACGGGGTGGGTTTCCTTCCGGCGGGTTTTTTCTCGGTTTCACCATGAAAAAAACCCGGCCGAGAGCCGTGTTGGCCACACGTGGTTTCAACACAGGCTTGTGTCCCCGGCGATGAGGTGTCTGTGGCTCTCCAGGACTGCGTCTCTGTGTTGGTGCCTGTTTTCAGGCTCCCTTTGATTCCCGGCGGAGTGGCTGTACCCATCTAACATTGTTCATGCGGACATATGTTATGAAGTTTTTCTACCCGGTTTTACAAACCACAGAAAAAACCTAGCTGTTGTTAAGGGCTTTCCTCCCCGGCGATCTTTTACAAAGAAGTGGGGACAGGAACTTATGGGGTTAACGTTTTGACATCTCACCCGGCGGGTGTGCCTTGGTAGGGTGGGATGAACAACTAAGTCATTCAGTTAGTTAACCGATCCATTTTAGTGATACTATATGTATCGCCGCCTTTACACTTACGGCGATTGAAGGTTCAATTAGGGTTAACATCGTTTTTACACCCGGCGGGTGCTCCTGGGTGGAGGAAATAAGGAATTTACAATTCAATTTCGATTAACCACTTAATTGAGTGATACGTTTATGTATCGCCGCCTTCAAACTTACGGCGATCTTTTGTGACAATTCGTTAGAAATCAGATCTCGTATCAGCCTGCCCTGTGTTATTCTACTAAAATAATTCAAGGGCCGGCGTCTTTGTGGGGGGTTGTTTTTCCAAAAAAATTGAATCTTGAAACAGTCACCACCAGAAAGACTATAAACGCCATGCTGGTCCGTTATATTATGTCAGAGGGTATTCTTCACTTTCTTAAAAAGATATGTTTAGATATTCTGAACCCCGCCGCGTAGCGAGCTGTGATCGTTGTGTCATTACATCTCGTTACCCGTTGGGTTATTAACACTTGTGTGCGAACATGTTGGGTTAACCTTATGAGCATTAATTCCTGGAAATTTTCTTTTTTTCCAGAGCTGGGCTCCGGCGGACCAATACAGACCCGGCAGTAGTTTTCCCCACCAGTCTCTGTCATGGCTACCTTGGCCCCAGTCTTTGCTTTATGCACTACCCCTACCTGTGCCGGTATCCCTATTTTTGCGCACACTCTTTGCATCAAGTGTGTTAAATGTCTAGACCGTTCAAGGGGTCTGTGGGTGATGCGCAACTGTTCCTTTTGCTCCCAATTAAGTGTCAAGGTCCTCCGCGACAATGATAAGACCACAAAGGTCGCATTAAGAGAGGTTAGGCAACAGATGTCAGCATATACTACGATTGTAGCTCATAAGTCACTTCAATGTGACAACGTCCCTCTTTGGGATAGACTTCTTTTCGAACACCCTCCCCCTAAACGTTCCTCTCGAGTAACTAGTCATAAGCCGGCGGAGACTGGTCAGGGTTCTGTGTCTTCTGCTGCTACTCCGAAACGTCCAAGAGAGCCTACACCCCCGGCGACCGCCTCCTCGTCTCGGGAGAGATCTCGGTCTAGGTCACCTCTCAGACACCAGCCATCTAGTCTTGCCTCTTCACCATCGAGTAAGAAGAGTAAGACGGAAAGTTCCACCAGTGGTCACGGCGATAAATCCTCCAAATCAAAGAGTAGTTCACGGTCACACCGTAGCCATAAATCTTCCAAAAAGGATTCCCATAAAAGAAAGACCTCCCTACATTCGCCAGCTTCTAGTGCTTCTCATCGTACCTCTACCCCAGACAGAGTTTGTGTTAGGTCTCAAGGGTCCAGTACGGTGCCTGTACCTAAAGATGATTTACCCATTAACATTTTAACCCTGGAATTGGAGAGTTCAGGGGGATCAGTGATTGAGAGTGTTTCAGACTCCCAAGAGAGTGTAGGCCAAGGCCTCGGTGTTTGGCGATTTTCTCGGCCGGGGTCTGACCACCCACTTCCGACTCAAACTAGTCACACAGTAGCTGACGTCCACAGGGACGCGGCGATCCCATCCTCTATTCCTGACTTATCTTGGCAACAAGGTACCCCAGCTTCGGCGGGATCTTCTCAGGAGGAACAGGAGGAGAAAGACGAGGTTTCAATAATTTCGGATATGGAAGGGAAAGAGTCAGGTTCAGGCTTAGACGCCGCGCAGGATATTAATGATTCACCAGTGAGTACATCATCAAGTCAATTTGTCACTGCGCAGGATATTGATGGGCTACTTAGTCATGCTTTATCTAAATTTTTTGGCCAACAACAGGAAACTCCCACAGTGGACTTGGGAGCTCCCACGACAAGTTCTACGGTACGGCCTCTGATGACTTCTATTGCTTTAACTAAGATCCCTCACCCTCCCACTCTGTCACCATCAGTGGTTACTAGGCCTGCTACGGTGGCATTGACCACTTCGAATGTAAGGGTTATAACGGATGTCAATCCACCCCCTCTAGACAAGGCGCCTCTCAGAAAGGTAGCTATGCCCTTGCTTTACGGACCAGACGAGTCATGGGTCCTTTTGACCCCCACTAAACCAGAGCTCGCCCAACCTACCTTGTCAGGGGAACTCCCAGTACCGCGTGAGTGGGTCATCCAGGGCAATAAATCAAAGAAATTAAGGGCCTTGGATACTTTGGGAAATGTACTAGACGTTAATATAAAGGCTATACCTAGTTATTATCACCAAGACTATTTTGTGTATGCTACTAAGCCAGCTTTACCCCCTGCCTCAGCTTCAAAATTGTTTTCAGACTGGTCTAAGCTGGATGGGTTTAATGACATTAAGACTCTGTCAGCTCTCACTCCAGAACTTGATTTACAAACCGTCACAGACGAAGCAGCTAATCCAGTCTTGAAGGTGGGGCAGTTGGGTCCAGGACCTTGGGTCGATTGGGAGACAGAGGCTCAAAACTTTGCGACCACATTTACTTCCAAAACTTCCCACCAGATCCCTCAAGATACTCATTCGTGGTTCTCCATGCCAGTGTGTTCTGCCGGCGGAGTCCCTTCAGCTTTTTTTTTTTTCTTAGCTGCCCCTAAAATTAATCTTTGTGAGCTAAAAGACCCTCTCACTACCCCTACCCCAACTCACCTAGACCGAGAATTTAGGCTAAGGGGGAAAGCTTTTCGCCTGTTCTCTCAATACATAGTGTCTCAACAGGTAGCAAAGTCTTTGCTCCGGTCCACTCAGGCAATCGCAGACGCGGATGCCAGACGATCGGTTGAATTGTCCCGGCGACTGCTTCTTCAGTCGTCAATCCAATCTCTGGGTGACATCCGCACAGCCTTGCTTGAGGCGGTACGAGCGAGACAAGACCTCAGAATGTCTTTAGTCCGCAAACTGCCTGATCGCATTGCGAATCAGGTGGTCATGTCACCAGTGCTTACTCCCTCTTTAATGTCCCCTGACGTGTGGCGAACGGTGTTTAATATGGCGCAGGCCTTTAAACACAGTCCCACCCCTTCTAAGAAACCTGCCTTTAACTTCCCCAAACCCAGGCCAGCCGCTAAAGCTCAGCCGGGGGGATCTAAGCCCTTTCTTCCACCTAAGTCCTCCCCCTCCCCTCAAGGTCAGTCAGTCAAGGTCAGGTCAGAGAGGACGCGGCCATAATAAGCCAGGTCAGGGCCCGTCTTCGGCCAACACCAGCCAGCCGGCGAAGCGTCCAGCACCACCAACCCCACCATCAAAAAAACTAAAGTCTCTCTCACTCCCGGTGCCAACCTTAAGGCCGGCGGATCCGAGGGTAGTACAGCCGGCGAACCCTTGTCTGCTAACTGGGTCGTTCCGAACGTGTCACCAAGCATGGCCGTTAAACACTTGGGCACGGATGGTGGCACGCAAAGGCATCACTTGGAAGTGGCTCCGGCGACCTCGCTTACGTCAGCCGACAACGGCGAATTTTGTTTCTTTAGAGGTGGAGTCACTGGTCCAGGAAATGATTGCCAAGAATGTCATCATCCCGGTCCCCCCAAATTACCCTGTATTCACGTCCAAGCTATTTTTGGTTCCCAAAAGGGACAGTGTTCAGATGAGACCGGTCGTAGACCTGTCTTATCTGAACCTTCACATTCACAACGAGTCTTTCCGAATGTTAACAGTACACCAAATCAGGCTAACACTTCCGCCGGGAGGTTGGATGTGTTCCCTAGACCTGACAGACGCCTATTGGCACGTATCGGTCAACAAAAGATTTCAAAGGTTTTTGGCCTTACGGATCAGGCACCAAAATTTTGTTTTTCAACGGATGCCATTCGGTTTGAACCTGGCACCTCGATTATTCACGAAATTAGTCCGGCAAGCCCTGATGCCGTTGTTAAAACAAGGAATCAGAGTGTTGTGGTACCTAGACGACTGGCTGGTGGTGGCAGAGACACAACAATTATGCATCAAACATGTCAACATCATTTTATATCATGTCAAAACTCTAGGGTTCAAGGTAAATCTGGTAAAGTCAAACCTTGTTCCCTCACGAGTAATTCAGTGGATAGGGCTGGTCTGGGACACGGCTGCTCTCACTCTGAGTCAGAGTGTGGACAATCGCAACAGGTTTCGCAGGAAACTGTTCATGTTTCTTCACAGTCTGACTACGACGCGGAGGGTCTGGGAGTCTCTGGTCGGCTCTCTCAACTGGGTTCAACTAACTGTTATGTTGGGCCGGTTGAAAGTAAAACGTTTAATATTGGAAGGCAACAAATATTTCCCACTCTTACCGGCGGGAAAATTATGGCCCATCCCGAAATTAATCCACACTTTACTAGCGGTCTGGGCGAAGAGGGAAACGTTGCACTCAATAATGTCATGGACCTCTCCTCCACCAACGGTATGGGTAGACACGGATGCGTCAGGCACAATAGGTTGGGGATTTCAGTCAAATCAGGGGCACCAGGGTCAGGGGCTTTGGTCCCACTTAGAAATCTCTCACATCAATGTCAAAGAATTACTAGTCCCCTTGTATTTCCTTCAGGCTCACGGCCCTGCGTTACGGGGCAAGTCGGTGGCCTTCAGAATGGACAATCTGAACGCAGTTCACTGTATTCAGAAACAGGAGTCAACGAGGTCAAGGAGGTTGCTAAACGTGTCGGAAGAGATTTTTACTCTAGCCAACAGACTAGACATTTATCTTCACGCATCTTATCTCCCAGGCGTAGCAAACGTCTGGGCAGACGCTCTGTCCCGGAGACAGAGCACGACAGTAGAATGGGAGCTCAAGCAACCAATTTTCAACCTAATGATTGCAGAGCTCTCCCATCCACAAGTGGATCTGTTTGCGTCCGAGGAGACTCACAAACTCCCTCTATACCTCACCCGCCGGACGAAAACGCCGGCAGGGGGGCCAGACGCCCTAGTGACAGACTGGAACAGATGGAGCTCCATCTATCTGTTTCCGCCGCCAGATGCGTCACTAATGTGCCACGTAGTGAACAAACTACGAGATTATCGAGGCTTAGTCTCACTAATCGCGCCCCTGTGGCCGGCGCAGTTGTGGTACCAGCAATTGAAGACGTGGTGCCCGCACCCGGTGTCGCTCCCGGTCGGGTATTTCCACTTAGACACGATTGGCAACCTAGCGACCTCGCTGACTTTTGCATTATGGACATTCAGGAGGCCAAGTGGCTAGCACCATACGGTAGAGATGTGACCAATAAATTATTAAATCAATATACTCAGTCTACGAAACAACAGTATCACTCACATTGGCTAGCCTTTACTTCTTGGATCATTAGAACAGAACAGACTGTGCCATCAGTAGCTTTAGTTTTTAATTATTTAAATTATCTGTTTGAGCAGAAACATTTATCTGTGGTAACGTTAAAAAATCACTTAACTGCAATTAGAGTGCCCTTTTTAGACCTTACAGGTCTCTCCATACCGGTGGCGGAGGAAACAGGTTTTATGAGAGCTTGTTTTAAACTCCGCCCACCTCCCCGTCAGCTCATGCCTACTTGGTCTCTGGACAAAGCTTTGTCTTTACTTCACTCTCGTCTGTACCAAAATACTGCAGATTTTGCATTACTCTTAAAAAAGGCTGTATTCCTTTTGGCTTTGGCCACCGGGAACAGAGTGTCTGAGCTGGCGGCGATGAGCAACACACCTAATTGCCTTAGGTTTGGTAGACTTAATGAATGTATTTACATTGCACCTTCCCCGGGATTTGTAGCCAAGAATGAGCACAGTGAACACGTGTTTTCTGAGTTCACGGTGCCGGCGTTAAAAAGGGGAAAGGTGTATCATAATCTATGTCCAGTGCAAGCTCTAACCAAATATTTGAGAGTAGCTCCTCTAAACCCCCAAGGTGCTTTCTGGGTAGCGAGTACGGGTAAACGCTTACTGAAACGGCGATTAGCTTCTCTTCTGGTCGAAGTCATTAAAGAGAGTAATCCCGGCGTTGTGGGTCGGGCCCACGATTTACGCAAATGGGCAGCCTCTTTACGTTTCCTGAAGAATTTTTCAGTAGAAGATATTGCGTCCACTCAGTTGTGGGCGTCTAATCATACGTTTTTGACTAGATACTTGTCAGTTGCTCTAGATAAACCTTCCTTACCATGTATAGCTTTAAGGCAGAGGGTCTAGGTGGCCCTTCAGTCACTTTTGTTTACTTTCAAGAAAAGGGGGGGGGGGGGGGGGGGGTGCAGTCAGTTGACATAGGACACCCTAGACCCCGCCGGAGTGTGAGAGCTGTGATACAATTTATGGTTAATGTGATATGAAAATTTCTCGGCGAGAAATTGTGCTAGTACAATGTTAGTACAAAACAACGGGGTTGTTATAGTAGTTTTAGCTGCGAAAGCAATTTAATATTAAACAGTGAAGATCTTTTGCAATTTATCTCCACGATTATTTTGGGGTTTATTATGTGCACATGTAAACTGATAACTTGTTATTTTTGTCACCACTCGCTGAGTGGGGCGCCTTTGTAACTACAGATCTGTTCACAGAATCTTCAGAGTTACCCTTTTTTGTCAAGCAGGCTTCTTTGAAGCACGCACCTGCCTGAACCCCTTTCTTGTATATATACGGGCTACGCCTTATTAAATATATTTTCAAAGTAAGAATACTATGTGGTTGTTTTTATTATCTGCTTTTCTAGAGTTATGATATGATTACGAATGTCCCCCTCCAGTCTTAGAAATCAGGCATGCTCGTCAATGATGGAGGGGCCACTAATAAATTATAGGTTTGACTCCTGTAAGGAGATAAAGAAAACCTAATATTTAGTAGTGGCCCCGTAATCATTGACGACTGGGGCCCTCCCGACCATCCCCTTCCCATTCGTTGATGTATTAAGGATTTTGGTTTACTTGATATGTCAGTGAAGGAAGAATGACGCCTGAATCAGCGTCTGGTCAAAGATCCACACAAGTACATCCACGATATGATGGAAAGCTTATTGGATAGTTATTCTTAGTTTCTTTTTGTTTTTATTTTTTACGAAGTTTTTTCGTAGTGAGAACCCAATTCATAATGACTGAAGCCATGAGTGAGGTCGCGTGCGCTCATGATGAAGGCTCCTCAGTTTTTAAATGCTCTGCGCGGTAGATTCAAACTACGGCGGATTAGTGTTTGAAGAGGATGCCTTATGTAATAGGCATGTTCGTCAATGATTACGGGGCCACTACTAAATATTAGGTTTTCTTTATCTCCTTACAGGAGTCAAACCTATAATCTACACACTGCTTGAACTGTTCTACTGAAAAACTGTTTACAACTTTTGGGGGAAGTTTGTTCTAGGTAGAACAGATCTTATATGTAATAAAGTTTCCACAAATGCTAGTGCTGAACCTTTTCAATTCTATCCTCCAGCCATGGTTGCGTGTTGTATTCATATTGAAACTAAACAGAGAGAGAGAGAGAGAGTAAATTAGTAATCTACTCTTAATTATTTTGATGCAATTGTATTATTTATTGTAGACCTATTGTTTCTAATGCAAAGATATAAATATACATATGGATATTATATGCAGAAATAAAGTAGAAATGTTAGGACCAAGATGAAAATGGATAGGACATTAGGGAACGTTGGTTGGGGGTGTAGTTGGTAGGGTCAGTATGGAGGATTAACACGGTCAAACTTGTCGGGTTTCTTTTCTCATCAACTACGGTGACTTGTCTAGTTGTTTCCGAATTCAATTTTCATTAGAATCCAGCTAACTATTTCCACCTAACGTTAGTATTTATGCTGATACTTATGATAAATGAGTTCCAAAATGCTGTAAGAACAAAAAATATCGTATAACTTGGTCTTAAAGTTAGGTAAAGTGTTTGTGTGACTCGGCCCTAAAGAGGCAGTGCACACACACACACACACGCCGATATTTCATGGCTGAAAAATACTTTTTACCTTCGGCTACGGTATATCATATCATTCTTCATCTGGATTACGAAGTGTAGCCTACCCTTCCAGTATGAATGACATTATTCCTATTGTATTCTTGCTAATTTCAGGCTATCTTGTTATAAAAAGGTAAGACTTTTAATAGTCAAGAGGGATAAAACTACCTCGAGTATCTCCTTCTCTAAAGTATATCTTGATGTTTTATTTTGTCTTATCATCAAACGATATTAATAAGTTCAGGAAAAGCCTCCCATATTCAAAGAGTTAATTTTTTTGCCTACATGGTTCAATACAATTACAAATTTACAGATTATTGATAATGCGGTAACCAAGTAATCGTATGGCAAGTACCAGAAAAGGGACTGAATATGAACCACGAGTGTAGGACAAAAACTCACCGGACAAAAACTCACCGAGTAAATGCAAAAAGAGGACAAAAACTCGCCAAGATAAAACAAAAGTTTGTTATTTGTAATTTATAAAAATAATTTATAAAAATAATTTATAAAAAGGGTAAAACACACTGAACTAAAACAAAATCTCTTTATTTGAATAATATTTGACTGATAAAATAATAGGAGTACAAACTCTCTTCGTTCTAGATGCCATTAGGCTACATTTAAAAACGGATACATTGTCCTACAGCTCGAAGGAATTCCTCTATAGATTTTTTGCCGGCAACCAAATCTTCAGATAGGTTCTTTAGACGCTTCTGAAGATTCACATACTGTCTTTTGACTCTTTTCTTTGGAGGTTGGCCTCTTTCATTTTGCAGCATAATTGTTTTGACTAGGGTTTCATCCTTCCTAATGTTATCAATAACTGTGTAGAATGATGGATGGGAATGACCAACTAGCTGCTTAACCCTTAATTAGCGGCGAGCAACATAAGTCGAGTTAAAAAAAGCTGGACTATGTGGCGGCGCTCGACATAGGTCGAGTGGCAATTTCAGCACGTAATGTGGCTGAGAGAGAGAGACAAGTGGTGGCAGGAGACTAGCGAGCGTATGACTGCTCCAGACCACCGCGGCGAACCTACTGACACAAATCTCAGCTCCCTCCTCCCTCTCTCACTCGCTACATACTCAATTATGTACCGAAAGTACCGAATTACCTGCTTTTTGCACTCGCGTTGCACGGTTATTGCAAGAAAACTATCCATCATACAAGGATCGTTATGGTGTCATTCGAAAGCTCTGTTTATGCCCTTTCAGGGATAGGTACTTGTTTTACGTTCTGGGTCTTATTTAGGCATGAAAATGATCACGTAAACAGCCCTATTTTGGCTAAAAACACCCCGCTGTGCGGTACATATAATAAACCGCATAGGCCGCTCGTAAGGTGTTAAATGAGTTATTCCAAGTTTCACTCATGTTATTCGTTCGAGCCTCACCATTCAGTGTATTACTATGTACTGTACAGTCTACGACAGAACTGCTGTCTTGGCCTGAGGCAATGTGTTAGTTCACTCACCTTTTAATAGATGGCACTTTAATCGCTTCTAATAAAACGGGGCGGGGTTAATATAGAGGTTCGAAGGAGGAGGAGTCAAACGTGTGTGTGTGTGTGTGTGTTCGAGAACGGCACGCAGAATAAGTTTATTTTAACATAACACACAGGCTATATTATAAAATTAGCCCATGCTGGATCACAAATAAGTAACACACATTAGGTGTTGCGTTATTTATGGAATTTAATACACAGACAATCAAGTTTCTATCCTTCGCACTTTCCATTCCCCCCTCCTCCCCTCTCCCTTTCACCCCAACTCTCCTTCTTCACCCGCTTCCTCTCCCCTCCCTCCCTTCTCTCTCTCTCTCTCTCTCTCTCTCTCTCTCTCTCTCTCTCTCTCTCTCTCAAGGACATAAAAGATACCTTCTAAAATACGCAGAATAATACTATGCGATTGTTTTGAATTTACATATACATAATCTATTTTGTACTAATTTCACCACACCACCAAACGCCTCCAATGAAATAAATGAAAGCATGTATGTCATCCACCGGGATTCGAACCTGGGTTATCACACACAGATTTTTAGACACCTTAACCATTACACCACCAAGACGGTTAAAGGTTTATGCACACGCCTACGACTTATGAAATAAATACTAAATGTTAGGGATGACAAAAGTAACACATATATATTGATTAGCAATAGGATAAGTAGCGAGGCAGCGAACAACACCTGTTACTCGCTGCCTCGCTAGATATCCTATTCCTAATTAAGCTACGATTCCCGAAGAACACGTCTATATTTGTTTATATATATATTAAGTGTAACAATAACACTTAGGATTTACGTTATTTGTGTTGGCTTAAGGAATAAGTTGGATAATACATATACTTGTGACCTCCACAATTTGTAATGTTTGAGGAGACGGCGCTTCAACCACTCTCCTCTGTCCATCACATTCAAGCACCAACCCCACCCACACCAACACTAACATAGGATACAAAACAGACACACACACACTCACACCCAATAACATAAAACGCACATCACACACATGATCACATACAACGTAATGGGCACAAATCACTCACACATGATAACATAAAACGCACACACACACACACAAGCACACACACACACACACACACTGGTCCAGGCAAACTAGAAAAGGTATTAGCATTATTGAGGAGATGCTGCTGTCTTCAGTGCGTGTCATGGCCATCCTGAGCCTTACGACGTATACAGACTAATAACACACATAACAAAGCCACTATAACAACTTCGTCTCTCTCCAACTCTCCCCTCCCCTCTCTACACTCTTCAGAAAATAGGAAAAGTAGAAAGTAGCTACGAGGTGCCCTTGTGAAGGCTTATCCTTCAATACCTTCACCTGACCTAACCCCATCCGGGGTTTAGCTGGTCCACAAGGGTGTGTGACATGAACCCAATAGAGAATTTGTGGGCCATCATGTCATGGAGTGGAATGTGGTTCAGGTTAGGATTGGAAAGGGCGGGAGGAGTGGGATCGGGGGGCAGGGGGGGGGGGGATCCGTCGCCGCCCTAATATAAGTTGGAAAATGTTTAAATCAGCTCCAACGAGAATACAGGAGGTAGTTGATGCAGCTTGTGGGTGGAGATCATATTGATTTCATAAATATAAATTGTAAATGTTTACTTTTAAGATCCCTTTATGTGTTTTATATAATGTGTATGTGTTTCCAATGTTCACCGTAACATAATGATGGTAAAATAATACATATTAAATTAAATTCAAGGTAACATGCACAGAGCTATACTATACTTTTAATTATGTTTGGACGATAATTTAAACAATACGAAGTAAAAATATAAAAGCCTAAACAATTTACAGTATATCATTTTTTTTTTTTTTTTTTTTTTTTTAAAGAGACAATGAGCGGAGGAAGGAAAAACACAGATAAAACAAAAAGGTCCATGTGCCTAAAGGCATCCTCCATTCATAAAATGTTTGTAACAACTGGATTTAAACATTTGTAAATTGTAAGTTTGTGGAAAGCAATTCGAGGGAAGTGAATTCCAAAGAGTAGTAGCTCTGGGGATAAATGAATTCTGATAAGCAGAAGTTCTGCATTGTGGAGGAGAAAGTGTAAATTCATGGGCGCTCTCAGCTGCCCTAGTTCTACGGGGAAAGATGTGGAGAGGCGGCACAATTGAAGCAAGTTCCTCGGAACAATTGCTGTGAAAATATCTGTAGAATAATGCAAGGGATGCAACGTTTCTTCGTATGGATAATGTAGGAAGGTCCTGTGTGATTGCAGGGTTATTGATTAATCTAATAGCTTTATTTTGAATTTTGTCCAACTGCCTCAATGCAACCACTCCACTTCCACCCCACAGAGGTGAACAGTAATCCATCTGAGAACGCACATGACTTTTATATATTACGGCCAACTGCTCGTCAGTGAAGAATTCTCGAACTCTGTACAGGAGTCCCAGTTTTTTAGAGGCATTCTTAGCAATGCTTCTAACATAATGTGTCCAGCTCAAGTTAGTAGTTAATGTTACACCGAGAATGTCAATACTAGGGGAAGTGGGAATATTTACATCATTAAAAAATATATGGGAGTCAGTGAGATTCTGTCGGTTAGAAAATTGAATGTACTTGGTTTTCTGTGCATTAAAGGAAACTAGATTCTTTTGTCCCCATCCATTAATTCTAGAAAGGTCCTGGTTCAGAGAAATTGCAGTGTTTATTTTTGAATTTATAAGATCGGGTTGGGTGAAAGAATTGGTAAATGTGAAGGAACTGTGGAGTGTTGAGTCATCTGCGTAGGAATGTATTGGATTATGAGTGGTAGATACGAGATCATTGATATGAATGAGGAACATAATTGGGGCCAAAACTGATCCCTGGGGAACACCAGCATTTATTGAGTGAAATTGAGAATAAAGGCCATCTACCATTACACATATTTTTCTGTTATGAAGATAAGAAGAAATTAGTGGAACTAATGATGCAAGGCCGTAGTGTGACATCTTCGACAATAAGGATTGATGCCAGACTCTATCAAATGCCTTTGATATATCCAGTGCTATTGTATGTGCTATTGTATGTGCTATTGTATGTGCTATTGTATTGTATGACTTATCTTGCTACACAAGAAGAAGAGAGGTACGTTGGGTAAACTGCTGCTCCAAGTTATCAACATATATACCCTATGTCAACACTACACAGAGCAAACAACGTATATAACTCCACAATGAATGCACAGAGAATGTGGTGGAACATATACAGTGTTAGTGAATAGTCCATAAGTGAGTGAAAAGTGAAGTGGAATATCTGCCCCCCTGGTCATCTGGGTATCAAACAAGATGGCGGGGCGAGGTGGGACAATCTCAACCCAGGGACGAAATAGTGATGGCCTTGAAATCAACGAACTGTTATGCTTTATATCAAATAAAATAGATAGTCTACCTACAGACAGTATTGTGCAGCTGTGTGTGCCCTTTTATGATGAAGATAAAATTGTGGCAGCCAAGAACAGAGTGTTCGATCTTATTGGTACCAGTGAAGATAACAATTATCGAAATATTAAACGAGTTGGTGCAAACAAAAGTGCTGAGAACATTAAAGACATTATTAAATTGCTACAAGAGAGTAAGGCTGTGGGCTTACCCACTTTCGTGGCCATGGACCTAAAGGACCTACCACCTATACAATTTGATAGGATAGATGTGTCAGTGCTACTTAGTGAAATCAAGAACACCCAAATGGAAGTTAAATTACTGAGAGAGTGTACCACAGGTCAAAAAGAAACCATAGTGGACATAAACAGTGTGGTTTCAAATGTAGCTGACAGAGTGAATAAGTTAGAAAATAACTCTACTAACGCTCCACCTCAACCACAGGCACAAGTGACACAACAACAGCAGCAGCATCTAGAACAACAGCATCAACAACAACAACCACCCATAGGCCTACAACACCATCCCCAGCAACAGCAGGCTGAACTACAACAGCAACAGCTGCAACAACTCCAAACACAACAGCCCCAGCAACAACAGCGACCCATACAAGAACAGCATCAACAGCAACAACAACAACAGCAGCAACAACCACAACAGCAGCAACAACCACAACAGCAGCAGCACCAGCAGGTGCAACAGCAACAACAGCAGGTGCAGCAGCAACAACAGCAGATGCAGCAGCAACAACAGCAGGTGCAGCAGCAACAACAGCAGCAGGTGCAGCAGCAACAACAGCAGCAGGTGCAGCAGCAACAACAGCAGGTGCAGCAGCAGCAACAGCATCAACAAAAACAACAACCAGCGACAACTACAACATTCCAAACTAACCCAGCAGCAGCATTCATATCAAAGGCAACACCAGGTGTGGCAGCAGCAGCGACCACAACAGCAACAACACCGAACACAACAGCAATCTTTATCGTCGGCAACGAGAGAAGATAATACAGTGCCAGCTACACCATCCTCAAATTTACCTACACAAACTGAACCAAATGAAGGAGCCAATGCAAGGGAAAACCCATGGACTATGGTCAAATGGGTGAATGGCAAGCCTCGCTACTCTAGGGAAGGCGAGCAGGTTCACCCTAGACCGAGAAACCAGCCAGGAATTAAAGCTAGGGTCAAGGATACTGGCCTCAATACCATCAAAAGGCCCCAACTAGCTAGGGTGTTTGCCACAGGATTCAACCCTAGTGTTACTGCTGAGAATCTCAAGACATACTTGGCTGATAATCTACTTATAAATATAGAGGTAAGACAGCTGACCACCCTCTCCAGGTCCACTACCTGTGCCTCCTTTTGTATAACTAGCGAATGTCCAGATCCAGATGTTTTCATGAATCCTGACCTGTGGCCAGAAGATGCATATGTCAACTGGTACAGAGAACCAAGACAATATCCCAATGAGGACAGTGCAGAGGCTTCTGGGACTTGGAGGCATCGCACACCACTATCCAACTCGCAGTAATGGAGGGGATACCAACAACAGCAGCAAGTATAAAAGTAACTTCATACAATTGCAGAGGACTCCCCAAAACAAAGAGGAATCTCCTGTTGCGACCTGACATCGTATCTACATTAAGGACCAGTGACATAGTCTGCCTTCAGGAAACCTGGTACACAAAACAGGACTTAGGTAATTTGAACATATTAGATAAAGATTTCCATGGGTACGGGGTCTCCACTACGGACACACGTGATGGTATTGTGGCAGGTCACCCCCCAGGGGGAGTTGCAATAATGTGGAGATCGTGCCTAGATAGTGTAATTAAAACCATTGAGACAAATTTAAGCTGGTGTGCGGGAATACAGCTGGAAGTGGGACACAGAAAATTTGCAATATTTTGTGTTTACTTACCGCATCAGTGTGCAGAAAATGAAGAACTTTATTTGGAAAAGTTAGGGGAGCTTGGTGGCCTAATTTCTGAATTAGAGATAACGTGTTACTCAGTGGTAGGTGATTGGAATGCTACCCCTCACGAGTTGGGTGGTTCCATGTTTGCTAAACATATGTTAAGGTTTTGTGAGGAGCAAGGTTTAATTTTGTCCTCCAAAAACCTGCTTCCAGAAAATAGCTATACATATGTTAGTGAAGCATGGGAGACCAGGTCGTGGCTTGATCATGCAATCTCTAGCTCTGACTTTCATGACTCTATCTCAGAAATGGCCATAAGATACGACATTACGGATGACGACCACATACCTATAGAATTAACAATCCAAATTAATAAAGCACCGGAAATAACAGAAACTAGCAATAGCATCAAGGCAAAAGTTCCATGGAATGTAATCTCAAATGAAGAGTGCCAAATGTACTGTGATAAAACCAAGGACTTATTAAATAGGGTGCAATATGATGGTAATGGTGTAGCACAATGCAGGGATCCAAAATGTAGTGATGCACAACACAGAAAGGACATTATTAAATTTTACAATAGTATAATAGATTCTTTATCAAAAGCGGGGGAAAGTATTTTTAATAGCCGTAAATATAAGTCCTCATTCAATAAGCCAGGTTGGCAAGACTATGTGGCTGACCTGTATCAGGCCTCCAGAGATGCTAGGTCTCATTGGCTTGAAGTAGGTCAGCCTAGACAGGGGCCTATATTTGAACTTCACAAAAGAGCAAAGGCTAGGACCAAATATGCCATTAGATTTATTAAGCAAAATGAAAACCAATTAAGGAAGGAAGCCCTTGCAAAGAGTCTGGCAGAAAAGGATACTAACTGTTTTTGGAAGGACATCAGATCCATGCAAAATTGTAACACACCATTACCTGTCAGTGTTGAGGGGGTTACGGGTGAAGAGAACATTGCTGACTTATGGAAAACTCATTTTAAGGAACTACTTAACAGTGTAAACCAAAGGTCTACTAATGGTGCAATTCAATATGTGAAAGATAGTAATTATGAAGACATTAAAGTGACTGAAAGTGATCTTGAGAATGCCATAAGAAAACTTAACCTAAATAAAGCTTGTGGGCTAGATGGTATATATGCAGAACATCTTAAATATGCAGATAAGTTGTTAATAGATAAACTTAGTTCTTGCATCACCAGTCTATTTACGCATGGTGTCCTGCCGGAGTCTATGATATCCGTAATACTTGTTCCTGTCATTAAAGATAAATCAGGTAAAATTACAGCAAAAGACAACTACCGCCCAGTAGCACTTGCTAGTGTGGTGAGTAAGGTAGTTGAAATGATAATGCTAGAAAGAATGTCTGCATATATTGTCACCAGCAGCAATCAGTTTGGCTTTAAGAAAAATCACGGCACAGACCAATGCATATATGTGCTGAAAGAAGTGATTGATACATACAACAAACTAAATAGCTCAATTTTCTCTTGTTTTCTTGATGCAAGTAAGGCTTTTGATAGGGTGTGTCACAAAACCTTATTTGAAAAATTAGTTAACAGGGGAGTGCCTAGCTATATTGTTAGGATACTTATTTTCTGGTATGCTAATCAAAAAATGTGTGTAAGATGGGGCAACATCCTGTCAGGCTCTTTCGCCGTAACCAATGGTGTTAGGCAGGGGGGATATTGTCTCCGTATCTTTTCAACGTCTACATGGATGATCTTAGTCTGGAGCTGAACAAGACTCGCACTAGGTGCTGTATTGGCAGCACCATTGTAAATCATCTCATGTATGCTGATGACCTAGCCTTAATCGCGCCCTCTGGAGCAGGACTGGATAAATTATTAAGAGTATGTGAAAAATTTGGAATCGAACATTCAGTCAAATTTAATCCTATAAAGAGCAATATCATAATATTTAAATCTAACCTTCTATTGAAATCAAAGCTACCTAAATTCCATTTGTATGAAGAAATTATAGAAGAAGTAAGTAAAGTAAAGTATCTAGGACACTATATTTCATGTGATCGCTCAGATGATGAGGATATGGGTCGTCAGCGAAGGCAACTTTACATGCAGGGAAATTCAATATTAAGAAAATTTCATATGTGCACATGGGATACAAAAATAACATTGTTCAACTCCTACTGCTCACCAATGTATACAGCACAACTATGGTGGAACTATAAGAAAATGACAGTGAATAGACTAAGTATCTCATATCACAATATCATGAAAATGTTTCTGGGGCTCTCAAAATATGAGAGTACAAGTACGCTATGTGCCTATATGAACTTACACTGTTACAAATCACTCATTAGAAAGCTAACATATAAATTCATTCAGCGCCTTAACACTTCTGAGAACAGGATCATTAAAATGCTACAAACTCCAAGCATAGTGTACACCTCCAGGATCCAGGCACACTGGAGGAAGTTGCTCTATATTTAACCTTAAGTAATGATTTCAGGTCTGCTACTCTACAGAATTAGCATACCGGTACTGATCCTCATAGTGCAGTACAGTACCGATATTCCTATACTGTACTGTAGCAACATACTGTACCGGAAGCTAAATGATGTGAGGCATGGTACTGTACACAATTAGGACAGTGGTTTTGGTAACACAGTAGTTTGATGACCACTGTTTTTGGTTGAGGCAGTGCTGTGAACTACATGATAGCAAGCTGGGTATTATTTAATTTCTTTTTATTTTATGTAGCCTATGTACAGTAGCTTATATATATTTATATATATTTATGTTACTGTAAGGTATATATGGACCCCAGTATGGTCCCCTCTGTACTGTGTGAGTCTGAAATAAAGTATTATTATTATTATTATTATTATTATATTATGTGTTTCACCATGTTGGTCTGTAGCTTGGTTGATTTGATGCGTAAGAAGGCAAAGAATGTCTGCAGTTGATCGACATCGTCTAAAACCATATTGCCTATCACTGATTAATTTATTATTCTCAAGATGCTTAATTATGTGATTATTTAATATAATTTCAAAGACTTTACCAAGAGTGGAAGTTATAGCTATTGGTCTGTAGTTTGATGGATCTGAAGAGGCACCTTTTTTAGGAACTGGATGAATGTTTGCTTCTTTCCAGGGTACTGGGAAGCATGAGGTATGAGTACACAGACGGAAATGTTTTGCCAATACAGGAGCGAGCACCAAGGAGCAATTCTTAAGTACTATTGGAGGAATTTCATCTGGACCTTATCTACTGAGAGATTCTGCAAAATAGTTTTGACATGTCTGGTGTGGATCTTAAGTGAGGGAATTTCAGGCGAATTAAAATTAAGTACAGGGACATCTTGATTTATTTCATCTTAGGTTGAGTTGGTGGAGAAAATATCCGCAAGAAGGTTAGCTTTACCTCTTGGGTCACTTACAAGATTGCCAGTCGGAGATTTTAACCCTTAATTAGCGGCTCACCACATAAGTCGTATTTAATAAAGCTGGACTATGTGGCGGCGCTCGACATAGGTCGAGTGGCAATTTCAGCACGTAATGTTGCTGAGAGAGAGAGACAAGTGGTGGCAGGAGACTAGCGAGCGTATGACTGCTCCAGACCACCGCGGCGAACCTACTGACACGAATCTCAGCTCCCTCCTCCCTCTCTCACTCGCTACATACTGAATTATATGGGGAAAGTACCGAATTACATGCTTTTTGCACTCGCGTTGCACGGTTATTGCAAGAAAACTAGCCATCATAAAAGGATCGTTATGGTGTCATTCGAAAGCTCTGTTTATGCCCTTTCAGGGATAGGTACTTGTTTTACGTTCTGGGTCTTATTTAGGCATGAAAATGATCACGTAAACAGCCCTATTTTGGCTAAAAACACCCCGCTGGGCGGTACATATAAATAAACCGCATAGGCCGCTCTTAAGGTGTTAATGGTGGAATGGATGAAGCAGTAGTGAAGTTGGATTTGAATGAGTTAAGAGTAGACCAAAATATTTTGTTATCATTTGGATTATTTAGAAGTTTATTTGCCTGCTTGTGGAGAAAGTTTGATTTAGTTAGGTTTAATACAGTTTTGGCATGATTTCTGATGTTTCTAAAGTAATTAAAGGCTTCATGTGTTTTGATCTTGTGTATGCATTGTAGGCTATTGCTTTTTGTTCAGTTACTCTAGCACAATTATGGTCAAACCATTTAGGTGAATTAGATCTTTTAATGTACTTTTGATGAGGAATAAAAGTTTCCATTCCATTTTTTACAAAATCTTGTATGTGGCTCAAGGTGGAGTGTGCATCATTAGAAAAGAAAGAGGTCCAGGGAATATCAATAAAGAAACCTTGAAGACCCTCCCAGTCTGGCCTATCGTAATGCCATTTAGTCACCAAAACAGGTTCAGAGTGGGAAGATGTGGTAGGTGATAGACAGGTGGCCTGTATCAGACAGTGATCAGAAGATCCAAGCGGGGACCTCACTGTAACATCATAATTTTCTGAATTGGTTGTTAAAAATATGTCCAGTAGGTGGGAATTATGATTAGGATTATCTGGTACACGGGTGGGTTGGTTGACTAGTTGAGTGAGATTAAATGAGTCTGCAAATAGTTCACATTCAAGACCAGCATCATCAGTCCTGGCTGAATGAGTGAGCCATTCAACATTATGGACATTAAAATCACCCAACACAGTGATTTCAGAAGAAGCATTTAAGTTGAGGACACTGAGTTGTGAGGACAGAGAATCAAAAAGACTTTGCTCTGGAGGAGTATTTGGGGAACGATAGATGCAACATATGTATTTAAATTTACCAGCAGAAATTAATTTGTATATAGAATAATCAAAATAGGGACAATTGAAACTAGTAACCTCCTCCAGGGCAATTTCAGATTTTGCGAAGCAACATACACCTCCTTTAGGTCTGAAATTTTGGAGCAGTTGATAACCTGGAAAATTAAATCTAGACATGTCAGATGTGGATGTTACTTGAGTCTCTGTCAAAAAAAGGAGTAGGGGATTCTGCTTGAAGAAATTGGTGTACAGAATTGATGTTAGAGTGAAGTCCCCTTATATTACTAAAGAAAAAGCTGCACCGACGAGCAGCTTTGGGACGTTGCAATGCTCTTGACACAGTCGCATGATGACGACCGGGAGGGCCCTGTGTCAATGACCCAACCCTGCCGGGGGTGGATATCCGAGGGACCACCAGGTTTTCTCTTAACAATTGTACTGCCATATTTATTAGGTAAGTGTATGGTGTTGCATGTATGATGTGTAGTGGGAAGAGTAGTGTTTTATGGATAGAGGATAGCGATGTAGGGCAATGTCGTGAAGTTGGATGTGTATGTTATATAAAGAGGGTTTTCCTGATACCCCTGATGTGTGAGGCAGAAAGATATGTATCCAGCTACCAAGGCTTGGGAGAGAAAATGGAATTCAACACTTTAAAACAACATAACAAGATTACTTGGATTATCGTTAATTGTTCAATTTGATGACTTACTTTATAGTAAATCATTACAATGGGTAACGCCGAACTGTTTACTGATAATGGGAAGCCACAGTAATTAAGCTAGTAATTAAGAATCCACTGAGAAAAGTATAATGCAATAATCATAGCGTGTCATATTACATGTTAAGGTAATATGTAATATGACATGTTTAGATAGGCGGATGCCCAACCCCGAAAGGGGTTGACATAGGGGAGCTATCACCCCGCCAAAGGCGGCTTTCTAGGGCCTTTCCTAGCTGATGCTGAGAGGATTGGGTTCTAGTCATGTGGTGATGGGCTGGTCTATCAGAGTGAGAACTGAGCGATCTCTGCCATACCCATAGCTTACTCTGACTGTTCCTTTTACTAATATATTTTCTAGATCTCAAGTGACGGCGCCTCTTCCGTGGATTGACCTCCCAATCTACCAAGATTGGAAGCCAAAGCGTCACATTTTTCCTTTGCCCCTCAACTTTCTCTTCATAATTGCTGAGGGGCACAGGGCCCTGGGTCGGTCTTTGGTTTCCCGGGCGTTTCCGCACCCTCCTTAGCTCCCCGCCATGGAGTGGCTTCGGTCACCCAGGCTTTATTGTGGTCGGCAGGGAGGGTTCTGTGGGGGCGCTCGGTTATGGCCTTGGCCTTCAACGGGGCCTTGGGGCTGTTTGGCCAGGCAGCTTGGGGAACAACAACAACAACAACATGTTAAGGTAGATTATGAATTGGTCAACCACAGTGCTGTGAATAGTGGTATGGAAGATTTTTTTTTTTACTCCAATATGAAAATTTGTTTTTATTACAAAAAAAAAACACGTTTCGGCTCATCTAAAGGGTTTTCTCTAACTGGGCCGATATTATCTTGTCTTTATGATATATATTTGGTTATCATTTGGTCAAAGCTAGATTACAATGTGATCCAACTTGTCTTGATGCGTGGATTGTAACATCCCGTTTCAATTACTTATATATTTATACGATTGTTTACACTAACCAGGACGCCAAGGTTGGCAACTTTGAGTGTTTTGCAACGGAGCATACTGTATATATTTATTTTATATAACACATTGTATAAGGTAAATAATAGAATACGAGTTAATAATTGAGAATCAGTAGAGGTAAAAAGAACAGTATTATTAAAACACCAAAGATATTTTTATGGACAGCTTTGAAAACGACGATGAGGTAAATTATATATTCGTTTAGGAGAGAGAAGGGGGAGAGAAAAAGAGAGAAGGGGGGAGATAGGGAAAGGCAGCAGAGAGAAGGGGAGGAGGGGGGAATGGGAAGTTCGAAGGATAGAAACTTGATTGTCTGTATATTAAATTCCATAAATAACGCAACACCTGATGTGTGTTACTTATTTGTGATCCGGCATGGGCTAGTGTAATAATATAGCCTGTGTGTTATGTTAAAATAAAGTTATTCTGAGTGCTGTTCTAGAACACACACACACACACACTAGATCTGGTGTCGGGGGTTCGATCCCACGCGCTGTCAGGGGAAGTTCTCTCAAAAACTTTCCATGGCCGTGAAGGCAAGATCTGGGCGGATCGTCTCGGGGGACCCACAAAGTCTTCTGCCCACGTCCTACTCCCTTGGGAGTAAATAGGCGCTCTCGTTAGCTGCCAGGATCAATCTGTTGATCCATTAGGATAAGATCTAGGTCAAGTTTGTGTATTTTCAGCCCCATTGGCTGCCGGCTTGAAATAAACCGATTATTATTATTATTATTATTACACACGTTTGACTTCTCCTCCTTCCAACCTCTATACTAACCCCGCCCCCTTTTATTAGAAGCGATTAAAGGGCCATCTATTAAAAGATAAGTGAACTAACACATTGCCTCAGGCCATGACAACAAGTTCTGTCGTAGACTGTACATTCCATGTGACAGGTGGAAAGGAAGGTGGAAGTCGCCTAACTGATACATGAACCGCAGAACAAACACTATTACACTAACGGATCAAATTTCATAGCATGTTTCGAATAAAGTTTCATAATGTTTCTAAAGTTCGACCAACATTAATCTGGTGAGGTTTATTCCTCGTTCGTTTGCATTCGAATCAGGTGTCATATAATTTGTCCCAAGTCGGTTAGTTTTTGTCCCCTTTGTATTTTAATCGGTGAGTTTTTGTCAGGCGAGTTTTTGTCCGCTCCCCATGAACCACGTGCCACACAGACGACTTACTGTACTGTACCTGTGCACTGATTATTGAATACATTTTATTTCAACTACTATAACCTCAAAAAGTCCTACATAATTATTACCAATCGTAATTTATTGAAATACTAACAAGTTCATTAATTATGCTATTTTTTTGGATTTGAATGCTGGATAATCTTTCCATTTATGCATTTTAGTTATCACGATCCTTTTCGTTATGTGTTGACCAGTTGACAAGCAAAGCTCGTGATATGTTTCACTCTTCTATCAGTATTACAACAATCAGTGTTCTTCAGAGCGACGAGTGTGAGGCACCCGCCTTTCAACAGTCCCACTCCTATTCTGTCCAACTCTCCAACCCAAGAATTAGCAAATTGTCTCGGTCTTTCTTCTACTCAACAAACTCTCTCCCTTAATTAATCTTTCCTTCATCCTATGACTTAGACGTGCAATTGCTGGTTGACCAATACTCCTTATCTTAACATACACTAATGGAATATAATAACCATTACATAAGCCATGTATGGTGTATAGTTGATAGAAGAAATTTGGACAACTCTTGAAAGTCCCATCAACGAAGATCTCCTTGGCAGAGTTCACCAGAAATGCAAGATTAGTTGTGCTGTACATGAAAGGATAACAATTCCAGTTTCTGGACTATTTTCAGGGATAAAATATTCATCTTTGGTGGTAGTAGTATTCATGGAATCACGAGTTTTAGGCAATACAGGATACACTGTCCGTCTTTCTCGGTATAATGACTGTGCCATAGATCTTATATCACCAGATTCTAATCATTATATATATTGCTGTCTTTCAAGTATTCTTTCATCTTTGTCATGGTTATTTTCCAATTGTACCGGAAAAATGAAAGTCATTGTGCTGTCGGTTTTAAGTCTACCATATATTCTTAACTCCGTGGCACCATGGGCTGACTGACTTGCTCCAACAACTATCTGTGCGATCATCGTGTGAAGCAATATGATACACCGAACGATAATTAATGACATAGTGAGTATAATGGAATAATCTTGCCGCGCTTTTGATGGTTGTTTCAGCCGGAAATTCGAACTCGGGTCACTTTTTGGAAATGGCACTCTTTGGGGTAGGAACAAAATGGCATATTATGAAAATTGTATAAGTGTTTAGTAAAGCAAGTTTATTATCCAGGATTTATCCCTGAGTGATATATTTGAAGAAAAAAATATAAATAGCCTATATTTGCTTTGTGTATTGTACTTCTATCTTATGCTTAAATTACACTGTACTTCTATCTAACTTAACCTAACTTATGGTGAGTACACTACCAGATATATATATTTATATTATTGCATATTGCATCGAAACACAGTTTACTGATATATTACTCCTTAATACAATGTTTTTTTTATATTCCATTTTTTCCTAGTCCCATCTCGACCATATGCCTATCTAATTTTATCTTAAAGCTCCCTAAAGTTGTCGATCCTAGCACATCACTAAGTAGCCTATTCCACATGTCTACAACTCTGTTACCAAACCAATATTTGCCTATATCTTTTCTGAAACGAATTTTATCTAATTTGAAACCACTTGTTCGAGTTCTTTCGTTATCACTGAGCTTCAGTAAACTTTTCATGTCCCCTTTATTAATCCCACTAACCCACTTGAACACTTCTATCATATCCCCTCTAACTGCGTCTTTCTAACGAATGAAAGCCTAATTTTCTCAACCTTTCTTCATCTTTTGTTTTAAATACAATGTGTGTGTGTGTGTGTGAATTTGGCAGCTGGTCATATGACAGTTCCAACAATCATCAGCTTAAGAGGGGGGGGGGGGGGTTGACCTGCTTTTTGTTATTGCTGTCCTTTTCTCTCTTTCTCTGGCTTGTATCCATTCGGTCCCATTCAGCCAACTATTTTAAGACGTTTATCCCCATCTAGGTGTCGATTTCTTCCTGGCGAGCGATAGCGAGCCAGCATTATATGAAGAAATCCGGCTTCGCCGGAGAAATTTTTCTATCGAAAAATTTACAAATTTAGCCTGCCGTCAAACAAAAATAAAAAATATGCTGGCTCGCTACCACTCACCAGTAAAAGAATGACACCTGGTTGGGGATAAACGTCTTAAAACAGTAGGCTGAATGGGGCCAAATGGATACAAGCCAGAGAAAGATAGAAAATTACAGAACAAAAACAGGTATCACTCCCCTTAACATAGGCAAGGTAGAATTCAAAAGCACACACTCACACACAAACACAGTTTGTACAATGTTTGTGTGTGTGTATATTATGACATTAGGACAAATAATCAGCTTAACATTGACAACACTCATGGTTTGAAAAATGCAGTCCTTTTTCATGATAAAGGTGGCACAAACGCACACACACATTCTCACTATCTCATACACGCACAGATTCTCACTCAGATTCACACATACACACACACACACACACATACACACACATACACACTCACGCACACACACACACCCACAAACACACACACAAACACAAGTCTGTGTGCGTGTCTGTTCCTTCTCTAATGACATTATAATATGCCCTTCCTTAGGATTAAATAGTTCCTAATCAGGTAGCACTCTCTCTCTCTCTCTCTCTCTCTCTCTCTCTCTTCACAGCAACATGTGCCCTACGGTACCGAACTGATATATATTATATATTGTCTAACCACAATATCTGTTCACAGTTATACTTCAATAACAACCTTAAACATAATATATATATATATATATATATATATATATATATATATATATATATATATATAATACTACAGGTACCTCGATCTTTTCCTTGATCACACAATTTCTAGTTTTAACTGGATTTTTAATATTGGTTACTATCGTACTAGGCATAAGTAGCCTATCTCTCATAATGTACACATTATATATATATATATATATATATATATACTGTATATAAGGAGCAAATATTGTAATTAAGGGACCAAGACGGTCCTCTAATTACAGATTATACTCCTCTCACTCACTAATACTCTAATTTGTCTTACTGCTTCACCTATTGTATATATACTGGTATATATATACAGTATATATAATATAAATAAGGGTGATATAGATGAGGTATTAAAGCTAAAGAACGGCGACATAACCCGCTCAAATGGTTTCAAGTTAGATAAGTATAGATTTAGTGTGTGTGCATATCGCTAGAAAGACGAAGATGAAGAGGAGATAATATGATAGGTGTTTAAGTGGATGAAAGGTATCAATAAGGGAGAGATATTAAAGCTTAATAACGGCGAGATAACCCGTTCAAATGACTTCAAATTGTGTAAGTTCCGCTTTATAAAATATCTAGGTAAGCACTGGTTTGGGAACAGAGGTGTAGAAGTGTGGAATAGATTGCCTAGTGCAGTGATTAGCTCAGAAACGGTAGACAATTTCAAGTGCAAACTGGATAGACATAATTATGAAAGATATGGGTTGGGTGTGAACGGGATATGCCTCTTGTGGGCCGGTCGGCCTTATGCAGATTTCCGGTTTCGTGTGTTTTAATATACAATCAATCAACATAAACTTAATAACAGTTATATATAGTTATAATACAATACCTCCAATCACAATATACACCTACCACACCTTAATAATGTTCATAGTTTCACCTAAATAATGTTCTTAGTTGTGTAATATAGCATAGCTAACAATAGATAGCCATAATTGTGATATTATACTTTATCGGGTACGGTACGTAAAATACAATTACAATAAAATAAATACACAGAGTATTGATATTTTCTATAAGAAACACAAAATGCTTAGAATTATAAGAAAAAGTCACCATTTCGCTAGCCTACGATTGATACTATCTTAATCTCAAAATTGCGTAATGTATGTTGTTTGCACAACACACTAAACACAATATATTGCTTATCATTATGAAGACAGAGTGACGGTACAGCTTCTTTCTTCAGGAGTCTCTTGTTCTTTGGACTTCCAATACCAAGTAAACGACTTTTCATATCATCAACTAAGTCATCTTTGGTAAAGTGGACAGAACAAACAATAGCATGCTCTGGATTCACGACATCAGCTCGGCGACACAAGTTTTCCATATTTTCCTGTACGGTTCATCTCTTGGAAATCGATAATATCTAATGTTTGTACCTGCTGTCTTAGGTTTGCTGTGTATGTGGATCCTGGGTGTGACAGAGATCTGTCTTGTGTGGGCCGATCAGCTTTTTGTAGACTCCCATTTTCTTATGTTCTTATGTCCCATCCCCCCCCCCATCCCCACCTGGGGTCATCAATGGAGATTCACACCTATATGACAAGCTAATAATTATTCACACCTTTGTGAAAAACTTATAATTGTTCTCACCTTAATGAAAATCTTATAATTATATCTTAATGAAACTTGAGAGTGCAGGGTTTACCGTAGCCATTTGTCATTGGCCATCTGTAAATTGTAGATATTTACCAGTGAAATACAGTACAACAAAAATAATAAATAATATTATTAATAATAATAATAATAATAATAATAATGTAATAATAATAACAATAATGATGATAATAATAATAACAATAATAATAATGACGACAGCAAGAGAAGTTATATTCCACCAGTTTATCTCGACAATGTAGGCTACTTATATTTTTACATTCTAGCTAACACTTTAACTTCAGTGTTGATCATCCGTATAACTTGTTCTGTGACATCATTTAAAAGAGGATTTCTACAAGCCATTAATTTGGTAACAGAGTTGTAGATATGTGGAATAGGCTACCGAGTGCCATTGTTGGATTACGAACGATATAAAGCTTTAAGTTAAAATTATATATGCATAATGGACGAAATGGGTTAGGTGTGAAAGGGATCTGCCGTGTGTGGGCCAATCGGCTTTCTGCAGACTCATGTTTTCTTATGTTCTCTCCATTTCTGATATCTAATAGTCCATAGAGAATTGCACAAATCTCTGCTAGAGTTGAAGAAACGTTATCAGATATTCTATATCAATACTCGCTCTCTATTACTTCATTATTAACCTTGTCTATTACCAAGACACCAACCTTGTTCTTCCATTTCTGCAATTGAGCCATCATAATACACGTGACGTGGGCTACATCATCCTCATACAAATGACTAATGATTTTAAGTTCTAGTTTCGTACATATCTCCAGGGTGGAGGTTGAGATACATTTTGAGGGAATACACAAGAATATGATAAATAATGCATTCTCAATCAGTCCTTATAAGTAGCTTATCTTCTTGCCTTGTTTCCGGATGGTTCGGAACCTCTTTCTGTATTTATCTGGTTGGGTGTGAATGGGATCTGCCTCGTGTGGGCTGGTCGGTTCTATGCAGATTTCCGGGTTCTTATTTTCTTATGTTTATCCGTATTTTTCTACATCTATGTTCATCTATCTGTCTATCTATATATGTTTATCTCTTTAACTATCTAAACTGTAAACATATTATCTATATATACCTTTACAAATGTGAAATGTTGACATACTGCGATATAATGGAGCCGATAAAGCTTCCACACTAATGAATGAATTATTCAGTGCTGCAGTGTCTTCATATGCTTCCTTTCATTTAATTTACACTATCTTTGGCTCAGTGAATTCATCTTATTAGGAATATCCCTCACAGTCAAGATATTAAAAACAATTATCTCTCATATTTATGATATCCTTTAATATTATTAGTATTTAGTTGTTAAGATTAATGATATAATGATATGTGGTGAGGTGCGTGATTACTAAGGTATAATTTTTCACGCCTGTGATTTTACAAACATTGATATATGACATTGTATTTTCCTTTACTAACACCATTAGAACTGACCTTACCAAAACGGTCAGAGGCCAGAAAGTGTTTTATTAATTTGTTAGGTATAACAAAAATATGTTGCTAAGGTACTTAATTTACTGTCAGATGAAATGAAACCGAGTTCAGTTCAGTCAGTGACAGGAGGAGGTTGTGTTAATTTGAGTTCCTGCCCGGACCACCTGCTCGTGACCCAGTGACCATACGCACCTACCTGTGTTTGGAGGCAGTGCACTCGTGTATATATAAAAGTGTTTTAGCTCAGTTTTGCTGTTAGTTGACTTATTTGTTTTTGTTTTCTGTACTTAGTTGTTTGCTCCTCGCTAGGCTTTTTGGGATCATGTCAGGTATGGAGTGTGAGTCCTTTACTGAACTGCATCATCTTATTCTCCAGGTAAGGGAAGAGATGGTTGTGGTGAAGGAAGAGGTCTTGGCTCTAAGGGAGGTTAATGTTAAACTTCAGAGGGAAGTGGATTTGATTAAAGACGAAAATCTAGCTTTCAAGCTTAGCCAAGAGGAAATTAAGTCGAGTAAGGGGAAAAGGGAGGAAGTTGATGAACAATTGTATTCATGGCAGGTTGTTAAAAATACGGGTGGGAAAGTCACACTCAAGAAGCAGGATAGTAGAATAGGTATGAGTGTGACAAATACATTCTCTCCTTTGCGAGACGAATGTGAGGGAAAAGATAGTCAGGATAAGGGAGGGTTAGACGAAGTGCCTGCCGCCGACTCAGCTCCTACCGCTGACGCTGTGCTACCTACCACCACCACCACCCCCACCACCACCAAGGGAGATTCTGCCACCACCCCCCCGGTGGTGGCAGAATCTCCAACTGCAGCTGCTGGATCCTCCCGAGGGAAAGGTAAGTCTGTGTCCCGAGAAGGTAAGTCTGTGTCGATTGTGGGCGACTCCATGGTAAGACATTTAGTTAGGGCTACCCGTACTAAACTTAGGAAGGTTGTGTGTCTGCCTGGCCATGGAGTTGGGAGGGTTTTAGAGAAGATGGAACACATCTTGGAAGATAGTGGAGATTATCTGTCTCAGTGCCGGGAGTAACGATGTTGGTAAGGGTAGAAGTGAGGAACTGCTGCAGCAGTATCGGGATGTGTTAGATAAGGTTAGGATGAAGGGAGGGATCCCTTTAGTACATTGTATCCTACCCAGAAGAGGAGTTCCCAAGGAATGGACATCCAGGGCGATTGGTGTCAATTGCCGGTTGGAGAAATATTGCAAAGAAAAAGCAATACCATTCATTGATAACTGGGATAGTTTCTATGGGAGAGATGGGATGTACGCAAGGGATGGGGTTCATCTTTCACGGTTAGGGGTTTCCACATTAGCTAGTTCTTTAGATAGGGTGGTTGTGGGGTTTTGAACAGAAATATTGAGAGTGTAAATGAGAGGTTAAATGGAACAATTTTAGCGTCAGGCGAAAGCGATAAGGATATTCAGTCTCATGCTAAAAATGATGACTATATTGCAAATGATAGTAGTGATGGTGCAACGGAAGATGGAAATGTCGTTAGAAATAAAGGTAAATTAGGTATAAAGAAAAGAAGTAAATTGAGAGTATATTACACAAACTGTAGGAGTCTATGTAACAAAATGAACGAACTTAGAGCCCTTGTTAGCAAAGAAAATATAGACATAATAGCGCTAACTGAAACGTGGATTAATACAGAAACCAGGCATTTTTTAGAAGAATTTGATATACCAGGATATAGTTTGTTTAAATATGACCGAACAAGTAAGAGGGGTGGCGGTATAGCAGTGTTTGTCAGGAGTACATTAAAAAGCTGTATTACATCAGATATTAGACTAAATAACGATAATGAAAGTGTTTGGGTAGAGGTTAACGAAGGTAGTGAGACCATAGTTATTGGAGTTATGTATAGACCGCCAAATATGAGTAGAAATGACGGAACGTCATTATGGGAGGAAATTAAAATGGCATCAAGGTTTAGCAATGTGTGCATTATGGGGGATTTTAATTTTCCGAATATAGATTGGCAGCATCAAATAGGAGACTCTGATTCTGAGGAGTTTATAGAGGTAGTACAAGATAGTTTTTTATTTCAATTCATAGATACGCCGACTAGAGGCAATAATATTCTCGATTTAGTTTTCAGTAACAATGAACATATGGTAAATAATGTAGAGATAGGGGACCACCTAGGAAATAGTGACCACAATTCTGTGTATTTTAATATACAATGGAAAGGTAATACCAGAGAGAATACAACATTAATACCGGACTTCAGAAAAGCCAATTATGGTGGGTTAAGAAGAGCCCTATTAGCGGACCCTATGGTCAAAAAATTAAGTCGATCCAGGTGTCCAAATGAGTGTACTCCTTCTCAGGCACCTGTCATCTTCAGTCAGGAAGAGACGTCAACCTTGGTAGATACATACGATAATTTTATCGAGTCAGTATTCAATGCACAAAATAAATACATCCCCAAAAGAAAATTTAGATCAACACAGAACCAACCCAAATGGATGAATAATAGACTATTAGATCTTCTAGGACAAAAGAGAGGAATATATAGACAAATTAGGAAAGGCGAAATTCACCTACTTTCTTACTATCAGAATCTATCAAGACAGGTAAAAAAGGATATTAGGAAAGACAAAAGAAATTATGAAATTAAGGTTGCCAATGACTCAAAAAATAATCCTAAAGCATTTTACAAACTATATAAATCCAAGGTTAGAGATGTAATTGGTCCCCTTAAAACTTCGATAGGAGAAATTACAGAAAATGATTTAGAAATGTGCAGTACATTAAATAGTCAATTTCTTTCCGTTTTCACTAATGAAAATTTGGCACAGTTTCCAGAAGTCCGTAAGGTATATAGCGATAGTATAGAAAATAGGTTAAGTACGGTTACTATAAGTAGAAATGATGTGCTTAAGGAAATTGACAGACTGAAACCTCATAAATCGCCTGGCCCTGATGAGGTATATGCTAGAGTATTAAAAGAATGTAGGGATGAGTTAAGTTACCCATTAACATTTCTATTTAACAAGTCATTAGAGACAGGTATAGTTCCAGAAGTTTGGAAGCTTGCAAACGTAGTTCCGATCTTCAAAAAAGGTGACAAATCAATAGCATCCAATTACCGTCCCATTAGTCTTACATAAATCATAGGAAAGCTACTAGAATCAATTATTGCTAGTAAAATTAGAAACCACTTAGATACATTTAATTTAATAAATTCTTCTCAGCATGGATTCACTCAGATACGTTCTTGCCTTACTAATTTGCTTAGTTTTTTCTCAGAGGTATATGAAGCAGTAGATAATGACAAGTCATATGATATAATATATTTAGATTTCAGTAAAGCTTTCGACAGAGTCCTCCCATGAGAGATTGATGAGAAAGGTTGAGGCGCATGGAATAGGTGGGGCGTTGTTGGGATGGATTAGGTCATGGCTAATTGGTAGGAAGCAGAGAGTCAGCATAAATGGTACGAAGTCAGAATGGGGAGCAGTCAAAAGTGGTGTCCCCCAGGGATCTGTATTAGGTCCTCTGTTGTTTGTTATATACATAAATGACCTTGATTTAGGTATAACTAGTAGGATAAGTAAATTTGCAGACGATACCAAAATGGGGAGAACAATTGATTCAGATAGAGATATAGAGTGCCTCCAAAGGGATCTAGATACCTTACACGAATGGTCAGTAAATTGGCAGATGAGGTTTAACATTGACAAATGCAAGGTATTAAAGATAGGGAAGATGTTTACAAATGTTAAATATAAACTAGCTAATATGGAATTAGAAAACTCTAATTGTGAGAAAGATCTAGGTGTGTTTGTTAGCAATGATTTGAAGCCTAGAAAACAGTATATAAGCGTTCGAAATAAGGCAAACAGGATTCTCGGGTTCATCTCTAGGAGTGTGAGTAACAGAACTGTTGATGTTATCTTAAAACTTTACTTGTCATTAGTGAGACCCCATATGGATTATGCTGTTAAATTTTGGTGTCCTTATTACAGAATGGACATAGATTCATTGGAGAGAGTACAATGTAGAATGACAAAAATGATCCATAATATTAGAAATCTTCCGTATAAAGAAAGGTTGAAGAAATTAGGCTTACATTCGTTAGAGAGACGCAGAGTTAGAGGGGATAATATCCCCTATTATATTATCATATTATTATTATTATTATTATATTATATCATATTATGATAGAGGTGTTCAAGTGGGTTAGTGGGATTAACAAAGGGGACATGACAAATGTACTAAAGCTCAGTGATAGCGAAAGAACTCGTACCAATGGTTTCAAATTAGATAAATTTCGTTTCAGAAAAGATATAGGCAAATATTGGTTTGGTAACAGAGTTGTAAATGGATGGAATGGACTACCAAGTGCTATAGTGGTATTAAAAACGATAGGGAGCTTTAAGATAAAATTGGATAAGCATAATTATGAACGAGAAAGGTTGGGTGTGAAGGGGGATCAGCCGGGTTGGGCCAATCAGCGCTCTGCAGACCCCGAAATCCTGCGTTAATCTCTAACCGTTTTGGTAAGATGATCCTCAGGGTATTAGAGTGTTGAGCCTATAATTGGGCTTTGTAATTGGGGTTGTGTGGGACAGGGATCTGCCTTGCTTAGGCCAATCGGCTTTCTGCAGACTCCCATTTTCTTATGTTCTTATGAGTATAGCCTAGTGGATATTAGAGCCGCAAACTAACCTTGCCTTTAGTGTCTCCAAGATGGCGCTAGGGTCAAGGCTTGTCCTCCTTAATTACTATCTATAAATGTTGTCTGTCCCTCCCTAATCCACCGCCTCCTTAGCCTACCCCCGGCCCATTAAAGGTCGAGGCGGGTATCTCGCTGCTTAACCACCTCGCATTTCATAATTATAATGTTACTATCCTCTGTTTTGTTTTCCCAACTAGCGGTAAATTGCTATAAGAACATAAACACACAAGACAATGTGAATTTGCAGAAAGCCGATCGGCACACCCAACCCCAATTACAAGTCCTAATTAAGACCCAACTCCATCGACCGCTGGGGATCTATATTATTGAGTGATTTAATATGTAGTATCACTACGGATATATTATGTACATATTAAACAAAAGTACATAGGCTACACAATTATAACAAACAAATTCTTTTGGATCCCATTGTTCAGTCAGTTTAGTTAACATTAACTGATGGTAGTCTTGGCCAAATATCGACTAGACTAACTTACTAAATAAGAAAATAAAATTGGATGCACATCTTAATTACAATAATTTTCAACTTACATAAATAAAACAATTCTAGAATTTAGCATATTAAGTTATAAACTGGTAATTAGGGCGAGAGAACGGATATATCTATATTGTTGTAATTTGCTAGCTGTGGTTTTATACATGGTATATTGTTATTGGGAAGGATCTTTCTACCCCTTTCCCCATATAAACTATAAAAAGGTAATAATGAACCCATTGTAAAATTTTAAGAACACGATCACAAGTCCTACAACTGATCATTCAAATCCAGAAAGTACCGGTCTAGAAATGGCTAACAACAAATGATTCGGTAGGTCAATAATATTAATGAGAATACTAATGGATGACTTAGAGAATAAATGTTTCCTAGAATGAATAAATAAAAAAGGGACATATAGGTAGGATCAGGAATAAAAATATATGATTGCCTTCTATCATCATGTTAACCCCTTGAGGATTTCAAGGCTACAGGCTTTTTCACGGTTATATTAAAACAAATTGCCCCATAGCATAACATGGGGCCGAGCTGTCTTGCCGTCGTGGCCGAGCCGTCTCAAAATTAACAACTTAAGTTAAACATTAATTAACTAAGTTGACTAGTTGATTAACTAAACTGACCCAACTCTGATATATAGGCTATATATATACAGTATATATATATATATATATATATAGAGAGAGAGAGTATATATCACAAATACACGTGAGCCACTAAATGTTTCTAATCTCTCAGTGGGGTTCGAACCGCCGACCATCAGGACGATAGCCGACGCTTTACACCAATGCCGTGGTGTAGTTGATTCAAAAGTCGTCGCTCCATCCTGACGGTCGGCGGTTCGAACCCCACTGAGAAATTAGAAACATATAATTATATATTATTAAAATGCCCCAGAACAAGAAGCCCACCACAGAAGCCACGAGCGAACACCACACAGAAACACCCGGAAGAAAGGTCCACAGAACGAAAGGACCAGCTGACCGAGCCCGCCATTCCAGGCAGGCCCAAGCCCGCAGGGCTAAACAGCTCCAGGACACACCCATTTACCTTTTCTAAAACCGACCATTTTCCACACCTCACGTACACTAACCCCTCGTGTCCTACACTTATTAACTACAAAGATGATGAACAGGAATATACATTCATATTAAAAACACCCATGCCTGTCCCGACGTTGAGCCAATGCCAACACATCAGACAGCCATAATTATATCTATGTATGTTCTTGCATCCGAGAAGTAGATGTTATATATCTTAGAAGTTAAAGCACCCACGCTGTCCCTAGATCTCTTATATCATTTTCCATGACGAGTATAGATATATGTAACCCGTGCTCAGTCGCCCCTTGCATTGCTCCTCTAGTAACTAAGTATTAATATTAACATTCCCTAACATCTTGTCTTGCCAGACTAAGCTTCTGAAGACCCATCCCCCCATAAATCTATGTATGCAACCCTCAGGTTAAGTATTTTTATCCGCCATTTTGTTCACCTTTTTCCATTTACTTTCCACAATTGTCATACGTCTTCCCCTTGACTCCTTCGTATCCACAGTCCACACTACGCCAATTTACTTCGTGTCTTACACCTCTTACCCCAACCAGAGATTATATAAGATAACCTGGTTATCAGTATCTGTCATAAGTACCCCGAAACAATAACTAAGTACCCCTACGAACTGCCACTGTGGTTGGTATTTTATATTTAATAGAAAACGCAGTTCCCAGGGCCAACTAATAGTATCCATAACCCTCTGACTGATCACATAACTCTATCTTTTCCAGACTCATATACCACCCCATAGTTGCATTCCCCGGTAGCATTTGGCTAACGTATTCTACTGCCTTTTCAAACTTCCATATCAATTGTAGCCTAATGCCACCCCCACGCCCAGGGACCTTAGGGGCCAAATTTCCCTGTAGCCCTTGAACTCTCCCCCCCCTCTCATTAAGACACCCGCGCTTCTCGACTCTTGTCCGACCTAGCCTCTCTCTCATACCTCTTGAAGATCCTTGAATTGTCCGTTACTAACGCTCTCCAACCTTTTATATATATACTCCTATCCAGCCTACCTTCACTTAGTAGGCCAGAACAACATTAGAACTTTACTAGCCCCTTGCATGCCATCTATTCTCTTACAACACATTCACAACCCTGCACCCAATGGTCGTCGGTGCGAGGCTAGCCGCCCCGCCAGTAACTAACTTCTATTGTCATACTTCCAGATAAATGTGGCAGAGTTAGCAACCCAGTCTCCACCATATCCAGCAAACCCTACAATTAACAACCAGCCGAGTAAAACCAGCTAGCTAAGGCACCTTCGGTTTTGGTATTAAAGACACTCACATCTGTCTCATACACAGAGGGTTATTACAAACACTGGTGATATGGCAAGCCCCTAGCCACAGCCGCCGGACGACTATATCAGAGAGGGCGCCCAGCTCCCCCTTTTTGCCCACCCGAGGAGGGAGACCCCCACCCCCGCGGAGGTATACCTGGCCCCTGTTTTGACTCTCGAGTCATTGCCAGGTAGCACAGGAATTCTTCCTATCAATGAACTAACCATGAATGACTAACACCTTTACTAACCTCTATTACCTCACAATAAACCATTTACCTTTCTTGCATGCTCTGATCACTAAATTAGCACCTCAGCTATACCATAGAATGAAGATTGAACAATCTAGAGAGACACTCCTATCACAGCTGTCCCCATCCTCCTCGCAAAGTAGATCCAGTCTCTCTCCCCTAAATACGTCCAGTATAGCCAAAATAGTACCTCTTACTAAGGCTCAGTTATATGAAAATATAAAGGCTTCCTATCGCCCTGTGCCACAACAGTAAATACCATCTTACCTAGTCCCCATATCTATTGAGAGCTCAATTAAGTCCATAAGACTCGAGATCCCTACTGTCTGCAGGGTCCAGAACCGAGCCTATAAATCTACCTCCCGCCCCCAGTCAAATCAGTTGAAAGCTAGACACCAACCAGTGGTCACTACCCTGCAGTTTACCTCTAGCTCTGCCCTTGTGTTGTTCCGGAGTTGAGAGATTCCAGATCCGGCAGACTCCGTGGCAGAGAAGACTGATAGAAGCATCTGTCCATGTACAAGTCCTAACGTGCACCTTATAACCTTCACACAAATTCGTGGGTATATAAGTGTGTAGCCAGCAACGATCATCAAGAGATCCGACTTGAGAACTTCCTACATTTTGGACCATCTGGATGGCCGAGGAACCAGTCGTTAGCCCCCAACATCACCGGAAGCAAGATAACCAGGACCAGATCTACCCATACTATTCAAGATTCATGTTACTAGTACTAAGTGTTATAGTACTAGCTTGATACGCACCTATTAACTTTCTATAAAGTGGCTAAGACCTTGCCCAGTGTAATTCATATTTAACCATTCCATTTGGGACGTACTAAGCGATCAGTGTTTTTTATTAACAGGCGACCTTGACTCTCGTAATTACCTTATTCAGATATTAAAACTCTAGTGATATCTAACGTTCGCCCACTGATTCGTGTTCTACATATTTCTGCCTTAAGAATATCAAACTTAGTTCAGTACCCCCATGAGGTTGCTAGAGATTTCCGTGTTCTATAATATACGCGTCTAATCCTAACTGTGAGTTGCTACGTGGGCACGCGACCAGCCAGCAAGAGGTAAAGTCAGTGACAGTGAATTATACGAATATATTGAGGTCTTCCAGTAAAATATAAACTTGCTAATTAAACCCGTGATCAGAAGAATATACCTGAACGTTGGAAGTGGGAGACTAGGCTCCATCCAAATCCGCAAATGCTAGCAGTTCCCTTCTATCATTTGTTTTGTGCAAATATAACTATCTTTCTATGCTCTTTATTTCAATAAACGTGAACTTGTGTCGTGTTACTGTGTGTTTATTTTGTGTTCTCTATTCCTCATACCTTGTATTGTGCATGCAGCCTTCTATACCCAGTCATTCAGAACTCACATTACCCAAGTTAAACCTGTAGAAAAACAGGGCATAACATTGGCGGCAGCGGTGGTTCTTGATTCGGATAAAAGGTTGCATTACATTGCAAGTTTGGAACAGCTAGAACACGAGAACATCATTCTTACAGTTTCTTACAGTTTCTTACAGTAGATCCTCTGGAAAAAGGCAAACTATGCCTGTGTATCCAGCTCAGTACCAGTGCTTGCACTGCTGCGGTCGTTCACGGTGTTGGCGGCGGCGGTAGCAGACGCAACATTTTTACTATTCTGTATTTTTGTTTTATAATCAAACTTCAAATCTTGTCTTCCCCATGCTTTATCAAGATTACTTTCAAACTCCCTTATTGATTCGGAATCGACTACATACTGGGGCAGTGCGTTCCACTCATTTACCACTCTATCACAAAATGAGTTCTTCGCCTTCTCAAGCCTATTTCTTTCTTTGTAAATTTTCTTAGAGTGTCCTCTCGTTCTTGTTCCCTCCCGCATCAAGAAGATACCTTCACACACATCCTCATCGTACTTTCCTGACACTATCTTAAAAGTCTCTATCATATCCCCTCTCTTTCTCCTATATGCCAGTGTCGGAAGTCCCATTGTCCTCAACCTCTGCTCATAACCCGCGTTCTTCAACGTTGGTACCAGCTTGCTAGCTCTTCTCTGCACTTTCTCCACTGCTTCTATATCCTTTACCATATATGGAGCCCACACCTGGTTTGCATATTCCAGGTGTGGCCTAACCAGCGCTGTATATAGATTCCTGAAGATTTCTTCGTCAAGTGACACAAATGTCCTCCTTATCAGCCCTACAATTCTATTGGCTTTGTTTATCTTTTCCGCTAAATGTTCTGAGAAATTTAACTTATTATCTATCACTACTCCTATATCCTTTTCTGCACTCACTTCCTCCATCGCTTCATACATACTGTATCCTACCTTGTCTATCTTGCTGGTCCCAATCCGCATGTACTTGCATTTTTTTGGATGAAAAGGCATTAACCAATGCTCAGACCATCCCTTCATGCCCTCCACATCTCCTTGAAGCAAACCCATATCTTCCTTACTCCTCACTCTTCTATACAGTTTAGTGTCATCCGCATACAGGTATACCTCACTTCCATTAGTTATAACTTCAGGCAAGTCGTTGATAAATATAACGAACAGCAATGGTCCCAACACAGATCCCTGAGGTACCCCACTTGTAATTTCCCTCCACCCCGAGCCTATTCCATTCACCAATACCCTCTGTCTCCGATCTTTCAGGAAGGCTTCTATCCATTTCACACATTTCTCCCCTATATTATAGCTTCTAACTTTCTCTATTAACCTTTTATGTGGGACCTTATCGAAGGCCTTCATAAAATCGCAATATACCACGTCTATTACATCACCATCTTCTAAAATTTGCATCCAATCATCTACCACCTTAATTAGCTGTAGTACCGTCGACCTCCCCGGCAAGAATCCAAACTGTCTCCCACTGAAAAGTTGGTTTGACTTCATATGATCCATTATTCCTTCTCTAATTACCGTTTCCATTAGTTTACACACAACACTTGTCAAACTGACTGGTCTATAATTCCCTGGGTCATTTCTCTTTCCCTTCTTAAATATAGCTGTTATGTTCGCCTCTCTCCAGTCCATCGGGATTTGTCCTGTATTAAACGATACCTCAAATAACATTTTCAATGGCTCTACTAACATCTCCCCTCCTTCCTTTATGATTCTTGGGTGTATCCCATCCGGTCCCGGTGACTTACTTCTATTCATTTTTTCTATAGCCCTTCTTATTCTAGCATGGGAAAACTCTACTAGTTCTAGTGCCGGTGCCTGTTTGATGGGAATAGTAGGCACTGCATCCTCCGACTCCACTGTTAGTACCCCCCCAAAGTATTTCCCCAGCACCTCTGCTTTCTCCTTATCAGTCTCCGCTCTACTCCCATCATTCAACCCCCCCACCAGCTCTGGGATCCCTACTCTTCTTGTTAATTTTTCCTGAATGTACTTCCAGAATATTTTTGGATTATCCTTCACATTTCTAGCTATCTCTCTCTCCCTCTCCTTCACCCCCCTCCTTGTTTCCCACCTTATTTTATTGTTTATTTGTCTGCGTTCCAGATCCACTTCCTTAGCCTCTATACTAGACCCCCTGTTCTTTTTTAACAATTTTAATCTTTCCCACAATCGTTTCTTTCTTCTAATCAATATCCAAAGCTTTCTTTTCATTGGCAATTCTGGGTTAGTTCTTTTCCTCAATTTTGTTTTATCCTTATATTCCCTTACTGGTACACTTTTGGATACAGCATTCTCCAGTTTGACTCTAATTTTCCTCCACATTCCTTCAGCGTCTTCACCGTTCAAATATTCCCCCCAGTCAATGTCCAAACACCGTCTCAGCAGCTCATAATCTGCTCTATCATACATGTATATTTTCTATTGCTTTTATTATCCCTCTCCGATTTAATGTTACAACTAAAGCTTATACAGGCATGGTCACTACGACCTATAGGGCTATCCACATTAACATGTTCCACTATATCCTCTTCATTGCTAAAATCAAATCAAGTACACTCCCCTGCGTCCCATCTCTATATCTTGTCATCTCTACAATATGTTGCGTTAAAAAAACAATCTCTCACTTTCTCTATAAACTTATTTTCCAGGCTACCCTGTCCCGCTGGAGTAGTACAATTTGCCCAGTTGATCCTTGGCAAATTGAAATCTCCAATCAAAATTTTATATTTGTTTCTCTCTATTATCTATCTCCTCCATTGTTTTCAGTAGGTTATCATCCTCTCCCCTGCTATTATTTGGGCTTCTATATATAGAGGCAATTAGAATTGATCCTCTTACACATTTTACTTCAATACACAAATACTCACAATACTGCTGTCTCATATCCACCTCATTAACCTTGACTCTTTTCTTACATAAATAAACAGTCCTCTTCCAACCTCTGCTCTAATAGCATTTCTCTCATATAACTCAAAACCCTCCAAACTATATTCCACCAGTTCCCTCTCAATTCTAACATTTTTTGGTCTTACTTCCTGTAGGGCTATGATATCAGGTTTTTCCTCTTCATCCTGCAACCTACATATCAGTTCTCTTTCTTGTCCTGAGTAAACACATCCACATTACTAAACATAATCCTTAATCCATCTACCATTCCTCCAGCAATTACACCATCCCGCTCCTCCAGTCCGTACCCTACTCCCCTGTTAGCACTACTGGGTCTGACTCTTTGTCTCCTGTCTCTCCCTGTGACACCTCCACCCCGTTCTCCTCCTCCGTCACAACTCTCATCACATTCTCTCCCCTCCCTGATCTCCCCCTCCTTTCTACTCTTATAAACCACTTCCTCACTTTTCCGTCCCTCACTCTCCAGTAAAAATTTCTCTTTTCCTCCTCATCCAACTTTCCATTATTTTCATCAGCCTTTTCTTGTAATTCCTTAATTTTTTTCCTTTGTTCTATACTCAAATCCTTCTTTAGTCTTATGTGTTTCAGTTTATCATTTGTATTTAGCCTCCAACTAAAATTTGTTACAGTCTCCGCCACTACCCTAGTTTTAAACTGTACCCTTATAGGTCTCATCTCTCCCCTTTTATATCTACCTATCCTACTGATCTCCTCCACCTGCCCTTCCCATCCATATTCGTCCTCATCCACACCTTTCAAGACCTCCTTCACTGTCCCCATATCCCTCACTTTTCTCACTCCATTATCATTCATATGAGTCTCTATATCTCCATACAAGATTACACCCCTATCCCTGTCCATGGCCTCCCTCACGACACTCTCCTTGTTCTTCATGACCCCTACAACTGCACTCTCAAAACTTTGTTTGGTCATATTCATTTCTTCCTTTTGCTCTTTCATAATATCCTCCAAATCCTTGACTTTTTGTTTACCTACACCGTCCATGCAGTCGACTCCTTTACTTCCGTGAAACGTCCTTCGTATTCCTTCAGCTGCTCCTTCAATGCCATATCTCTGCTCCCAGTTCATCTACCCCTTTTCAATAACATCTCTGCTCTCATTAACTGCCAAAAAGGCCTGCATTCACTTCCTTCGCTAGCCTATTCCCTTCCCCACCTATCACACCACACATTACACACAGTGCCTTAACTTTCTCACCAATATCCCCCTTCCATTTCTCCGTATCACTCATCCACTTTTCCAAATCCTTCACAACAATACTAACCTCTTCTAACTTCTTATCTGTGCTCTTAAATCCCCGAAAACGTTGTAACCTTCCTTCCCTCTCCGTCATACCCGAAATTCCCTCTGCCATGTTTGTTTACAAACTCAACAACTCACAACCCTACCGCTGTCCCGTCACTACACACTCTTATTACACTATATATCACCCCTCCACCACACCAATTTATCCTCCCCCTTCACTAAATCTTTCCTCTTCTTGCTAGCCCCGTATGCACTCGATATTCCGTGAATTACTTGTCCATCCCATAACATATGCCGGAGCCTCAAAACTTGCGTCCGCCTTCCGCCATTGTGTGCCGCCAACGCGGTGCAACCTAACTACGTTTTCATCCCAAATTATGAGGAAACAAATTATGGGATCGAAGTATTCATGGACATAGTGAAATCCTTAGTTGACATTACTTATACCACGGACGCACATAAAATAGCCGTAACATTACCACACCTGGGAAAAGCCGTTTCCCTGGTGGCCTATCAAGTGCGCCCTGATCTCACCTGGAACGAATTTCGCACAATAGTGATAGAAGCCATTAAACCTTCGTTGGGCGTTTTCGTGGCCCACACCCGTATCCTAGACACGAAATTCGAAGGCGATCTAGATGCCACAGTCAGTAAGCTTGCCCAACACATAAAAAATTCTTTCCCCACGTTGACCAAAATCCAACAAGAACAGCAAATTCTGGTCAACCTTGTGTCAATATTGCCCTCAGCAGTAAAAGACCATTTCCGGGTGCACGATTTCGTCGAATACAAAAAAGACCTCATCACGATCCGACGTATTTTGGCCGTGCGCACAGAAGCACCCACCCAAATCGCTGCAATCAAGAGGTTTCCCACGCACCCGCAGCAAACCAACCACCAAAACCCCAAGAATGCCTACCCAGCCTCATCTTTCAACAACAGACCCACCTACCCTTCCGGCAAGCCCCAACCCAGTAGACCCCGGTTCCAACCGTCCCAGCCACGCAGAATCTTCAACCGGAACAGCAACTACAACACCTACCAAAGTAAAAATCCTACCTTAGTCATTATCAACCCCTATGAATTCCCTGCCTGTAATGCTCAGTGTGCCCTCCACCAAATTCGTGACTCTGCCAAACCTCGCCCCTCTACTCCTCGCATTTCTGTAAATGAAGAGGAGTGGGGACAAGAGGAAGAAATTGCCCCCCTTACCATGACCTCAGATGATACCGAGGAAACCCTGGAAGAGGTAGATACCGACCCCCAGGATTTTTAAAGTATCCCCCGCCCACGATGGGCTCGGCGGGGGACGCCATAACTAGTCGCACTGCCCCCATTTATTACATGGCCAAAATCAAGGACATTCCTGTCCGCTTGCTAATCGACACGGGAGCTGCCAAGTCATGTTTGTTCAAATCTTACTATGAAAAACATCCCCGACGATTTGGCCCTTTGTTAAACACCAAAACAGAACTCATCTCAGCTGCTGATACTTACTTAAATCTCCTAGGAGACACTTTACCCCTATCAGTAACCACTCCTGGCCCCCATGCTCGTTGTTATCACACATTTACAGTATTTTCCTCCAACTGTAAACATTATGATGGTTTCCTTGGACTTGACCTCCTTCAAAAACTAGAGGCCCAGATTGACTGCGGCCAAAGGCTGATCTCATTCAAAAACAAATTCCAGCCCAAAGCCTCTGACAACGCTATCACGCAGAAACCCATTCCCAAAAAGAAAAAACAACCTCCCCCTCAACAAAACCTGATTCAGGGTTACCAAGTTGCAGCTAGCACTAAGGTTACTCCTAAAACCCCCCCTTGCCCCGAGATCTCTCAAAACCTCACTCAATTCAGTAAAAAAATGCCTCAACAAACGAAAGAAGACAAGTCCAAGCAACTCCCCCTCGGTAATCCCCTCAATTCTCGTAACTCTGCCCAGAATAAATCCTCCCATGTTTTCAGGACAGACTCTGATATATGTAACCCTAATTCTATCCAATGTTTATGTACACATGTTTCCAGAGAAAATGCCGACCAATGTACCCAACAATGTTTCCCCCATGCCCCAGAAATGTTAACAACCCCAAATCAATACACCAGTCCTACACCAATAACCCATGTTCTACACCTAACTTTTTCCCCACCAACCCTCCGCAGTCCCCCCAGCAAATCCCGTTTTCTAACTCGCTCACCTCGCACCCTTCTGAACCACCCGCACGCGCCGTTAATCCCCCCCTCACGCGTGCCGACCGAGGGACACAACCATGTTCCCACCATGCCCCCAGAAATGCCCAGCTATTCCACCACCCCCCCAATCCCCCTTGTGACAGTTTTTCGTCAGTAGCTCCCTTCCACCCCCCCACAATTCACACCCCTAATAAACTTCAAAACCCCACACTTGACTCACCCCCTCATGACAGACAAACCCACCAACCCCAGATAACCTCTAAACAAACTGTTACTGCCACCGACAACGCTTCCCCCACCAACCCTCCGCAGTCCCTCCAACAAATCCCGTTTTCTAACCCCCTCACACCGCGCCCCACTGATCCTCTCACACGCGCCGTTAATCCCCCCCTCACGCGTGACCCCCACCAAAGTGACCTTGCCCCCCTTATAAGTACCAAGCACCTGCTCGCCAGTCAATCCCCCACCATCATTAGCCCAGCGGTAGTTCAGGATAAATGCCAAATTCCCCCCCACCATCAAAAATGGGTGAACCTGCGGCCCATACCCCAAACTCACATGGTATTTTCCCCCACTAACACATCCCCCAACCCCCATCGCTGCCTCTTACAACCCGCCATCATTCCCGCTCGTATCAACCACATTCTCGTGGCTAATATCTCAGAGGAACCCCTGACATTACCGAAAGGTCTCATTATAGGAGATCTCGAAACTTTCGATGACCTCCCCATACATTGTAACGACACCCCTACCAGCCTCCAATTGCCCCCTCTTCCTGAGACACTATCTGACCACCAAAAGAACGGCATGTACGACCTACTGATGGAATTCAGTGACGTCTTTGCCCAACAACCCACCGAAATCGGACAGACGGATGTAGAACAACACATCATTAACACCACAGGCCCCCCCATACGACAACCATCCCGTAGAAAGAACCCCATACAACGTCAGGAAGAGGGACGCCAAGTCCAGGAAATGTTAGAGGCCGGGATTGCCACCCCGTCCATTAGCCCCTGGTCTTCCCCTGTTGTCTTAGTCAAAAAGAAAGATGGGACAACCCGTTTTTGCGTCGACTACAGGAGGTTAAATGACATAACCATTAAAGACGCTACGCCCTTACCCCGAATAGACGATTCCCTTGACTCCCTATACGGATCCAAATGGTTCACTACCCTCGACTTGCAAGCAGGGTATTGGCAAGTGCCTATCAAGGCCGAGGACCAAAAGAAAACAGCATTTTCCACTAGTGGTGGCCATCACTATGAATTTAACGTCCTACCTTTTGGCCTCTGTAACGGACCCGCCACTTTCTCCCGTTTGATGGAAACGGTATTGCATGGCCTAACCTGGGAAACCTGCCTAGCCTATCTGGACGATATTATTGTGTACTCTCCAACCTGGGAAGAACACCTCCTCAGGTTGAGACAAGTCCTGCAAAGAATCCGAGCCGCCGGGTTGAAATTAAAACCCTCAAAGTGCGTGATTGCCCGGAATAAGGTAGATTTTCTCGGACACGTGATATCTGAACATGGTATTGCGCCAGACCCAAAGAAACTTCAAGCCATACAAAACCAAACCCCACCCACCACGGTTAAAGGAGTACGTTCGTTTCTAGGTTTAGCCACGTACTACAGACGTTTCGTCCCCCACTTTGCCACCATAGCCAGACCCCTCCACCAACTTACCCACAAAGACACCCCGTTCGCCTGGACACCTGAAAGAGACCTCGCGTTTAACACTTTGAAGCAAAAGCTAATCCAAGCCCCTATTGTCGTTTTCCCTGACTACCAGAAACCTTTCCGTCTTTATACCGACGTATCTCTGTACGCCATAGGTGCAGTATTAGCTCAATTCAGAGATGGAAAGGAACATGTGATAGCGTATGCCAGCTGCACACTCACCCCACCCCAACAGAATTACGCAGCCACCAAGAGAGAGTGCTTAGGGATCATTTGGGCACTCAGCCACTTCCGGTCATTTGTGTTAGGCGCAAAACTCGAAATAATTACCGACCATCAATCTTTACAATGGCTGCGTAGGTGCGAAACCAACTCAGCCATTTTGGTACGTTGGAGAGAGACACTAGAGGACTACGACTTTACAATACAATATCGTCCCGGCAAACTCCATACTAATGCAGACGCCCTGTCACGTTTGCCAGTACCAAAAGACCCCCCCACCAACCTAGCCGCCCTACCAAACACTCAATTGGTATCTACCCCCACCTCCCGACAGAATGCCCCCCAGCCCCCTCCCTAATTCAATCTTGGGAAGCACGAATCAGACCCCCCTGGATACCGTTAAACGTCTTCAGGAGACTGACTCGCTGGGGAGATCAACTTGCCACAGACACTGGTCACATAATCTTGGACCCCACCATAGCCCACGACTACATGATTGCCATCCACGAGGGAAACGGCATACACCTTGGACAAAAGAAAATGTTAAAGATCTTCACAGACCAATACTGGACCCCCAACCCCTCCAAAATTGCACAACGAGTGACAGAATCCTGCAAACCGTGTTTATTGGGAAAGGATAGATCACGCACCCCAGGCCCAGCTGGTACCATTTCTGCCAACAAACCGTTCCAAGTCCTATCCCTCGACATCATGGGCCCGTTCCCTTCTTACGCTGGCAACCGCTATATCGTCACATTTGTAGACGTATATTCAAAATTTCTAATAGCCTGCCCAGTTAAAGACCACACAGCCACCACAGTCGCCACACTGCTTGCCACCGAAGTGTTCCCTATATTCGGCCTTCCCCTTGCTCTTCTATCGGACAATGCCCCCGAGTTTAGTGGACACGTTTGGAAACAATTCACCCAACAATGCGGTATCAGGATTAAACACTCATCGCGATACTGGCCTCAAGGAAATGCTATCTGCGAACGCAGCCATCGCACCATCAACAACCAGTTACGTACAAGAATGATTGCTCTTAATACCTCAGACTGGCCATCACAACTAAAAATGATACAGTGGGGTATGAACACCTGTCCTCGGGAAGACGGTATTTCCCCTCATGAACGTGTTTACGGTGTACCCCCCCTGTTACTGCCATTCCACCACCACGCTCACCTTCCCTCCACCACCTCCACAATTGACCCATTGCAACATCTGCAAAACACCCTCCATACCGCCCAGATCTGTCAAGACACCAAAACTGACAACATCGATGAAAAAAACCCTTTCGCCATCCATGACACCGTAATGGTAGCCAACCTCCCTATCACCAACAAGTTAGGCCCTCGCTATGTCGGACCCTACACCGTAATACAAGTCCCAAATGCCTTTCAAGTCACCATCGACTATCACGGCGTAACTCGCACGCTCCGAACTAGATTCGTCCGAGCGTTTAAACCTCTAAAGCCACAAGACATTACCCCACCCCACACGTCCGACCCTAAAGTAAATACCCCTACTCACCCCCTCGCTCACGCTACGAATATTCCCATACAAACCCCTAAGGACCTAAGCCCTCCAGCACCGAACCGACAAATCTTTTCTCACCATACCCCCCCAACTAACCTCCACAAACCCCAAGCCCCCAATATCACACCCTCTTCCACCATGACACCTTCTTTCACTTCTGATAGTCAAGTTCCTCCCCAACTTATCCAAGTACAAAAACCTCCACCCACAACCCCGACCACAACAGAAACCCTCCCGTCTAGCCCTGACATACCTCCACCAGGCACCACAGTGAGAAAACCACCACCACCGCCACCCAAACCAAGTACACACCCAACCGCACCACACAATCTACCTCAGTAACCTCACGCTACAACTTACGCCCACGACAAACATCGTTTAAAACCTCCAGAAAACACACCCTACTAACCAAGTTCCGTAGGGCTGCCAGACCACTACCCTCCTCCTCCTCCTCCTCCTCTTCTTCTTCTTCGTCGAATTCTCCCCCACAAAGGGAAAGAAGACGAATAATCACCAGCAAATCACCAACCTCATCAAACAACACACGCCCCTACCCCCAACCCTCCAACTTAAATCTACACTCCTTACCCACCCGTCTAGCCCCCCCCGCATCCGCCCCTTTCCCCTCCACGATCCCCACCACCCCCCCCACACACCGACCAACCTCCTCATCTCACCGAACCCCCAACCAACCCCCCCTAAGAAACCCCCCCCCCAAAGTCACCCCGAGAAAACTCCCACATGTCATTTACCTATAAAACATGCTTCCCCTCACTATAAAACATCGTCGAGCGACTCAAGTCCCACGACAAACATCTACCTTCCCACCAGGACCGCCAGAGGTAGAATAATCAACAGACCCATCAGATTTAAAGACAGCGATACAAAAATAACACCCCGTTCTGACACTAAGGACCCAAGCCACACAACACACACACCCCCTCCTTCCCACACACCTCCTTCACCCACCTTACCTACACCGATTTTGCGCATTGCCTCACTATATATTCCCAACCTACAACACCGCCTAAGAAAACCAAATACAACCCAGACTCACATTCCCCCTTCATCCCCAGCCCTGTTGTCACGCGCGAATCCCCTTTCGGTTAGTAACCCATTCACCACACTAAACAGACTTCCTGTCAACCCCACACACCTCACTCCGACCCCCACGGGGGAAAGCTACAAACCATTCATACGAAAGGTTAAAGTAAAGACCCCCACTGGACACTTGGCCCGTGTACCACACCCACACCAAGCCCGGGCAGCCGCCCGCCACAACACAGAGGACACATTCTTACAGGTATACATTGACCTGCAAAAGAAACCTGACCGTCGCTCTCGTGTTTGGTGGAACTTTCTAAATACCCTGAAAATGACCCACCATTACTATGATTCTTTTAACTTCACCCTTGAGGCTCGAGGACGAGCCTATAATGAAGGAGAGGGAAGTAAAATGCCCCAGAACAAGAAGCCCACCACAGAAGCCACGAGCGAACACCACACAGAAACACCCGGAAGAAAGGTCCACAGAACGAAAGGACCAGCTGACCGAGCCCGCCATTCCAGGCAGGCCCAAGCCCGCAGGGCTAAACAGCTCCAGGACACACCCATTTACCTTTTCTAACAACCACCATTTTCCACACCTCACGTACACTAACCCCTCGTGTCCTACACTTATTAACTACAAAGATGATGAACAGGAATATACATTCATATTAAAAACACCCATGCCTGTCCCGACGTTGAGCCAATGCCAACACATCAGACAGCCATAATTATATCTATGTATGTTCTTGCATCCGAGAAGTAGATGTTATATATCTTAGAAGTTAAAGCACCCACGCTGTCCCTAGATCTCTTATATCATTTTCCATGACGAGTATAGATATATGTAACCCGTGCTCAGTCGCCCCTTGCATTGCTCCTCTAGTAACTAAGTATTAATATTAACATTCCCTAACATCTTGTCTTGCCAGACTAAGCTTCTGAAGACCCATCCCCCCATAAATCTATGTATGCAACCCTCAGGTTAAGTATTTTTATCCGCCATTGTGTTCACCTTTTTCCATTTACTTTCCACAATTGTCATACGTCTTCCCCTTGCCTCCTTCGTATCCACAGTCCACACTACGCCAATTTACTTCGTGTCTTACACCTCTTACCCCAACCAGAGATTATATAAGATAACCTGGTTATCAGTATCTGTCATAAGTACCCCGAAACAATAACTAAGTACCCCTACGAACTGCCACTGTGGTTGGTATTTTATATTTAATAGAAAACGCAGTTCCCAGGGCCAACTAATAGTATCCATAACCCTCTGACTGATCACATAACTCTATCTTTTCCAGACTCATATACCACCCCATAGTTGCATTCCCCGGTAGCATTTGGCTAACGTATTCTACTGCCTTTTCAAACTTCCATATCAATTGTAGCCTAATGCCACCCCCACGCCCAGGGACCTTAGGGGCAAAATTTCCCTGTAGCCCTTGAACTCTCCCCCCCCTCTCATTAAGACACCCGCGATTCTCGACTCTTGTCCGACCTAGCCTCTCTCTCATACCTCTTGAAGATCCTTGAATTGTCCGTTACTAACGCTCTCCAACCTTTTATATATATACTCCTATCCAGCCTACCTTCACTTAGTAGGCCAGAACAACATTAGAACTTTACTAGCCCCTTGCATGCCATCTATTCTCTTACAACACATTCACAACCCTGCACCCAATGGTCGTCGGTGCGAGGCTAGCCGCCCCGCCAGTAACTAACTTCTATTGTCATACTTCCAGATAAATGTGGCAGAGTTAGCAACCCAGTCTCCACCATATCCAGCAAACCCTACAATTAACAACCAGCCGAGTAAAACCAGCTAGCTAAGGCACCTTCGGTTTTGGTATTAAAGACACTCACATCTGTCTCATACACAGAGGGTTATTACAAACACTGGTGATATGGCAAGCCCCTAGCCACAGCCGCCGGACGACTATATCAGAGAGGGCGCCCAGCTCCCCCTTTTTGCCCACCCGAGGAGGGAGACCCCCACCCCCGCGGAGGTATACCTGGCCCCTGTTTTGACTCTCGAGTCATTGCCAGGTAGCACAGGAATTCTTCCTATCAATGAACTAACCATGAATGACTAACACCTTTACTAACCTCTATTACCTCACAATAAACCATTTACCTTTCTTGCATGCTCTGATCACTAAATTAGCACCTCAGCTATACCATAGAATGAAGATTGAACAATCTAGAGAGACACTCCTATCACAGCTGTCCCCATCCTCCTCGCAAAGTAGATCCAGTCTCTCTCCCCTAAATACGTCCAGTATAGCCAAAATAGTACCTCTTACTAAGGCTCAGTTATATGAAAATATAAAGGCTTCCTATCGCCCTGTGCCACAACAGTAAATACCATCTTACCTAGTCCCCATATCTATTGAGAGCTCAATTAAGTCCATAAGACTCGAGATCCCTACTGTCTGCAGGGTCCAGAACCGAGCCTATAAATCTACCTCCCGCCCCCAGTCAAATCAGTTGAAAGCTAGACACCAACCAGTGGTCACTACCCTGCAGTTTACCTCTAGCTCTGCCCTTGTGTTGTTCCGGAGTTGAGAGATTCCAGATCCGGCAGATATCCGGCAGACTCCGTGGCAGAGAAGACTGATAGAAGCATCTGTCCATGTACAAGTCCTAACGTGCACCTTATAACCTTCACACAAATTCGTGGGTATATAAGTGTGTAGCCAGCAACGATCATCAAGAGATCCGACTTGAGAACTTCCTACATTTTGGACCATCTGGACGGCCGAGGAACCAGTCGTTAGCCCCCAACATCACCGGAAGCAAGATAACCAGGACCAGATCTACCCATACTATTCAAGATTCATGTTACTAGTACTAAGTGTTATAGTACTAGCTTGATACGCACCTATTAACTTTCTATAAAGTGGCTAAGACCTTGCCCAGTGTAATTCATATTTAACCATTCCATTTGGGACGTACTAAGCGATCAGTGTTTTTTATTAACAGGCGACCTTGACTCTCGTAATTACCTTATTCAGATATTAAAACTCTAGTGATATCTAACGTTCGCCCACTGATTCGTGTTCTACATATTTCTGCCTTAAGAATATCAAACTTAGTTCAGTACCCCCATGAGGTTGCTAGAGATTTCCGTGTTCTATAATATACGCGTCTAATCCTAACTGTGAGTTGCTACGTGGGCACGCGACCAGCCAGCAAGAGGTAAAGTCAGTGACAGTGAATTATACGAATATATTGAGGTCTTCCAGTAAAATATAAACTTGCTAATTAAACCCGTGATCAGAAGAATATACCTGAACGTTGGAAGTGGGAGACTAGGCTCCATCCAAATCCGCAAATGCTAGCAGTTCCCTTCTATCATTTGTTTTGTGCAAATATAACTATCTTTCTATGCTCTTTATTTCAATAAACGTGAACTTGTGTCGTGTTACTGTGTGTTTATTTTGTGTTCTCTATTCCTCATACCTTGTATTGTGCATGCAGCCTTCTATACCCAGTCATTCAGAACTCACATTACCCAAGTTAAACCTGTAGAAAAACAGGGCATAACAATTATGTTTAAGGTTGTTATTGAATTACAACTGTGAATAGATATTGTGGTTAGACAATTTATAATATATATCAGTATCATTGTTTCAGTTGCCAGTCCAACAGAGATGTCCAGCAGGAGAACTGGGAGAGCAGCAACTCTTGGATTAAAGAGAACTGCAGAAGAAATGCTACATGATCGATATCTTAAGCCGAGTAATTATAGCCCAAGCTTAGAGGTAGAGACAGTGATATACAGAAACACTGTAGATAGTCAAAATCCAACTATAATGTAGGACGTGGCGAGTCTATTGTCCTGCAAGATGCCAAGAGATCCTGTAGAGATTGTAAAGTTATTCATGATGAATTGCATAAGAAAATACAGAAGTTGGAAAAAGAGGTAGAGCTTTGGCGTGATCAATAGTTGTCCTTGAAACAGAAAAATACTGAGGAACAAAATCAGGTCATACACGAAGTGCAACAGAAAGTCGATGATGCACTACAACCTTTGTTCACTAAAACACAGATAGATATTCTCATCAGTAAAAAAAAAACGCTAAGTTTTGGCCAGAATAGGATATATCATCTGCAATGACACTACGGAGCTTGAGTCTAAAGTGTTACAAATATCTAAAATATGTCAAAGGTTTTCCTTTGCCATCTGTGAGCACAATTAAAAGACATCAAAACATGTGTTATGTGAACCTGGTCTTTTATCACCTGTCTTGTCACTTATGAAGTTCAAGTCTGAAATTTAGATTCGGTAGAAAAACTGGCAGTCATATCTTTCGATGAGATGAGTATTGCAAAACAATGGAGCTACAACAAAGGTACAGACACACTGTATAAACCACACAAAAGTGTCCAGGTAGTTATGTTGAGAGGCCTTGTAGGTAAGTGGAAACAGCCAATATATTTTGACTTTGATCAATCAAACGTGCAAAATATATTGACATATTTGATAGAGAGAATAGAGTTAGCAGGCTACCCAGTTGTTGCAATAGTGCACGATTTAGGAACTACCAATCTCCGTGTATGGAAACAATTTGGTATAGATCCTCTCAAACATAATCAAATGTCTTTAAAAAATCCAGTGGCTGATAAAGACATTTTTGTATTTGCTGATGTTCCTCATTTGTTAAAGCTAATCAGGAATCATTTTATTGATTCAGGGTTGAGTTGCAGAACGGAGATATAGTTTCTGCTGCATGCATTCACGTAATGCTGCTCAATACCAAAACAGAATATGGATAATTAGCTTACAAAGTGAGTGATATTCACCTCACAGTCACTGGTCAGCAAAGACAACGTGTGAAATATGCAACACAGTTGTTGTCAGAGAGCTGTGCAAGTTCAATCATGTTTTTAGGCGAGAAAGGAGTTCTGGAGTCTAAAAACTGGAAAGAAACGGCTAAGTTCATCTTACTAGCAGATAACTGGTTTGACGTCATTAATTCCTCCAAGTATGGTTATAAGAAACTTCACTGTGGATATGTAATGTATTTTGATGAACAGACAAGTATGATTGACACAGTGAGCAGTATGTAACTCTGTGTCAAGCTCACTCTATTCCTTTCAGAAAGGAATATTATCATCTTGCAATTCACTCATAGGATTAATGGCTATGTTAAAGAACAGTCATCAGCTTGATTATATAATGACCCGAAGACTAAATCAAGATTGCCTAGAACATTTCTTTGGGTGCATCAGGCAAATGAGTGGACCTCGGGATCACCCAGATTCAGTCCACTTTAAATATAGACTGAAACAATATTTGTTAGGAAGAGAAGTCGCCCTGATCAGTGACAAATGCAACAAATGCAACATGCTGATAATGATGAGTGTGTTATTTATGGGGTGGTGTCAGGTGCAACTCCAGAGACACCAAACTCCTATGACCGTGAACTGGGCCTAGAAATTTGCCCAACTAGCTTGCTATTAAAGGATATGGACTTTGAAATGGATAATATGACTGACGAGCTGTCTGATGAGTTGCTTGAAGGTGAAAATAGTTGCGTAGGAGCATGTAACAATTCATCAAAATCACCTAGTACAATTATAGAAGAACAGGCCTTGTTGTATAATATTATACTGTAGGTGGCTATGTTGTGAGGAAATTCTCTAAAAAATATCCTGATTTAGGTTACATGGCAGCGAACTGTGTATCTGTAAACAAATCATGGATTGATAATGGTCAACAGAGGTCACCTGTACATGCCGCCTGATAGTTGTTCTTCTAAATTAACGGTGATGAGAGAAATATTTAAAGCTGTCCATGGCGAAGGTTTGAGGGAAGGAAAACAATGTGTTCATACCCTTGCATCAGATATTGAAAGGGTGGGAGTTGAATTCCCAACTGATGTAATTTTTTTTTGTGCAAAAATCTCAGTTTTCTTTAGGATAGATACATAAATAGATAGGGACATAGCGATTCCAAAATTATCAATATAGCCATCTATACCGTTTTTATGTTGTCGAAGCAAATAAGGGTTGTGAAAGGCCGAGTTGTCTCGCAATTAACTCGGGGCCGAGCTGTCTCGGTTTTACTGGGCCGAGTTGTCTCGCCGTGGGCCGAGCTGTCTCGTTTTTACTGGGCCGAGCTGTCTCGCCGTTGGCCGAGTTGTCCTGGCCGAGCTGTCCCGTGGGCCGAGTAGTCTAGCAACCGATTAAATTAGCTGAAATTGTCTGTTGTGCGGTATTAAGTGATTGGGCTACTTTTGGGAGAGTTTGGAGATGTGATGTGCACTGGCAACCTTGGAATACACACACACACACACACACACGCATGCACGACACAATCTATAACTGAACATTTTACCATTATTAAGACTATAATCCACATTATATTAAGATTTCCATCTGTGAGAAACAAATATCTACCACCATTACTGCTAATGTGCACATAGATGCACAACTAATGTCAAATTTAACAAAGTAAGTTAAGTGGGGAAGAGATGTTTACTGTCCGAGAAGTTTCGTTTAATGACTATTATGGGTAGCGAACACTAGCATCAATTTATTATGCGCTTGCCAGATCTGAAACTAGTTTATAATTGTATTATCTAATATCCAGTAAAGTGGCTAATGACGATTATTTTATAAGTTCATCTCTAGTTTTTGTACATATCATTTTAATTTTAGGACATGGATACCTATCTATTAAAATATTAACAGGTCTACTTTTCGAATGACTGCCATGTGTTTTTGTGGGCCTAATCAAATATGTTTTATTAATATAAATACTTTGTATATTGGACAATATACTGAATAGAATGTTAGAGTAATATGTCTGTAACATTCATGACTATAGAAATCCAGTGATATTTTGATGACTGCGATTTAAAAAATTCAATTCACTCGATGGCAACAAATTTAGGTTGGTGCAAACCAAAGGCGGGAAAAATAGCAGACAATTTTTTTATTTTCCCCCATTATCCTACATGAGTTTGTAAAAAAAAAAAAATGCCAAAATTTGTCTAAACATCACAAAAGTCTCCTCATAACCCACTGCCCTGGCATCCCTCACGATTGCCTTTCCATGACCTTACCGATCGGGCCACCGCATCTCATACTATTTGACAGGGAAAACTTGGTCTGTAGATTCGACCTGTCACCCGCGACAAAAAAAAAAACACATCGATATACTATTGTACAACGATGAATGTTTTGTTCACTACATGGGAAATAACATCGTAATTGTTTAATCGAAGTCCTCTTTTTCTAGTTATTAAAAACATATTCTATGGTGTATTATATGATATATAGAAGCAATAGAACTGTTCAAATGACCTGGGAAGTATATTAAACCAAATACAAAACTTTGAGTAGTGCGTGGTGTTACGCTGGCCAGCTTGCCAGAATGTGCTCATACTCGCTAGCGCTCGCCAGGGCAGTGAAATGGGCTATAATAATCGTAGAACGATGTTCTTTCTTTCTTAGTATTCATGTTGTCACAGACAGATCAGTGGTGGTCTTTATTCTTGTCTGTGACACTTGGAAGTATTTGATATCAGTGATAGAGTATAAGATATGTAGTGTGAATTGTAAGGAGAAAGAGAGCGAGCAGCGAGGTGGTAATATGTGCGTGTGTATGTACGTGTGACTCCCTCGCTCGGGCGGAGGTTCCCACGCTCGTGATTGGTCGGCTGGCCTGACGCGTCATATGACGCCTGCTCTTCATGACGTAGTCGTCTGTGATTGGAGGCCGCTGTCCTAGTAAGGTGTTGTGGGCTCCTGCCCGCGTGTCTCCTTCAGAGCTTGGCATGGTGTGCTTGGTCCTAGATGTCCCTTGCAATCTGTCCCCAATCTAACCCCCTGTACTACTGTTTCTCTCTCTGAACTTCTTCTTTTCCAATACTTCTCATCTTTATTCAATTACTTATCCCTTCTGGTTCTGCATACGACTTCCATAGTCGGCCAGTCGTATTACCAGCACCAGTTCTCACATATATGTTTTGCACTAGTTTTAGGGATTATTAGTCATAGTCACATGAGTCATATTATCATTGGGTGCTTCTAATTATTGAGTTGTTCTTTGTTACTATTTAATGCTAGACAGTGGAGGGTATCTTTAGTCGTTGTCCGAGTTATGTACATGGCAAGTCAGAGCCTGTACGACTTCGACGGAGCTAGATGCCTGTAACCCTTGTGCATATTTTTCCTTTGCGAGTGTAGCAGTATACAAGCGAAGGGCTTTTGCCTACACTTACTTGTATGCTTGCTACCTCATTTTGTTTACCTTTGTGGAGCGCCAGGGTAAGACCAGATACTAGAGATCTGGACTTACCAAGAGAGCCTCCTAGTCACTTAACGTAACATAAGGGAAATCTGTTCAAGGGGAGACAGTAGGCTACGAGCATGCTTGCGCTCTGCCTAGCCTCCTGGTACCTTTTATACCGCTGCTAGACTTTATTATGTTCCTTCCAACAACCAACTATACTCCTAAAATCGATTAATGAAATTTACAAACACACGTGGCAGTCCGTGGATTCGAATCCAGGATGCTCACACCGAAAATGAACACCTTATGCATCGCACCACGAAGACAGTTAAAGAATGGTGGACACTGCCTACGATTTATTATGCAACTTCGAATCCTGCATATCAATCTAAGCATGTACACACATCCCAACTGCAACTCACGTAGGCTATGCATATGTGAATGGAAAGAGCAATTAATGGGGCCTTAACCACTAGGGAAGTCCTCTCGATAAATTACCCCTGAACCAATATTTATTAGTAATAAAGACAGCATTGTGTTTATTAACTTTAACTGTGTATGCTTTAGGAATTATTCATGTATTATTTTAGCCTAGGTTGATGCATAGTGCACAACCCAGTATGGCTGTTACTTTGGCTAAGGAAGTACTGTTTTGAGTGGCTATTATTAGTGCTGTCACAGAGTTGTTGCACTCCCTTGTTATATTTATGTATCCTACTTATTGGTGTATTTAAGATACACGCTTTGGTGTCCCGCCCCTGCATTATTTCTGTTCTATATTAACCCGGGAGCTGCGGGGAGACTCTTAAGAGTTCCCCCGGCGCACTGCGGGGAGACTCTTAAGAGTCAGAGAAAAAAAAAATCAACTTTTGACATCGGGAAAAAAAAAAAAAAAAAAAAAAAAAAAAAAAAATATTTTTGGCCCCTGGGCCATGCAAAATCTCAGTCCTCTACCTCCCCTCCTTCCCCACTTTCCTCCTCTCCTTCAGTTATCACCTATTTTCCCTGTTATTCCCTTATTCTGAGGTATATTTTCGTGCTAACATTAGAAATCCGATTGGAGGGTGTGGTCATCACTGATAGCAAGCGAGTGCAAGAGAGAGAGAGAGAGTATCGATCGACTGTGTCTCAGTGGCCTTGGGGGAAATTGGCGGGAAAGCAGATTGCCTCACCCATACATTATACAACTCGCGGGCTATATCTCCGATTTTGACCATCCAAACGCTGTTTTCACTCGTTTTATTGTTGTTTCAGGTTAATACCTTTATAATCAACCCATAATAGGCGCATATGGATAAGTATTAATGCTATTAATGGCACAATGAATATTTTAGTGACGGAAACACCTCAAATACGTCAGCACAGGGGGACGTTTCCAATTACCCCCATGCGCACTTCAGAGGTTAACGAGCATCTTAGAGCATCAGACGTTTCAGAAGATTCCATATCTGTTTGCTGTAGGACTAGACTTTCAGTGTTTTCATAGAGCATTGAAGAGTTTAGTGTTGAGTACAGACTCACACTAAAGTTAACGTAAGCATATACTCCTTTATTAAATCTTGTTATAGTTTATTCAAGCATTGTTATTACTTAAGAGCATTTTATTAACGTAAAGTACTCCTGTTGTGAGTAGGCTTTGCTGTCACCGGAAAGCCTTTGTAGAAGTGCACTAAAACCCAGTTAATTGATACCCCGTTATCCAGTAGATTAACTCTGGAGGGTTTAAGTATTTTGTTCACCGGCGTAATAGTTCGAGGGTTTGGAATTAGCGTACCGTTGTTGCAGATATAGCCTATCATCTAGTCCATTATTAAGTGCCCTTGTTTATTTCGTAGTGCCGGTCGTAACAAATGGCGACCTTAGACCAGTATATAGTGAACTGAATATTGATTTTGTTTTGTTTTGGAGAAATCTTATTGCCATTTGGGGTTGAATTTATTTCTCGCATTGTTGGCAGTGGACATTGTTTTGAGGATATATAGAACTTGTTGGAGTTTATTGGTGACCTAGTATTGCACTCAAGAACATCTTCAAATATTTTTTGTGAATAAAGCTACGCGAGAGTTTGGCTACTTTTGTCTTGACTTGAGAATTTTTTTTGTTGACTCCATCATGTCACTGGACGGGTCTGAGCATAGTGAGGGCACAGTGCGAGAGACAGGCGAGGAGGTGGAGAAGGTGGAGTTGTTTAATGGCGTTCGGGTGGTGAACAATGAGGAGGATGCTCGGAGATTTTTGGAGGAGCCTGTGACGGCGGACCAGGTGTCGGGGCTGGACCGGTACGGACTGCAGTGTGTAACCACGTTCTTAGGGTTTCCCGGTACTAGCGGTTTGTCGAGAGGTGAGCTGGTTACCTGTGTGCTCGGTGGGGTGCATGGGGCTTCGGGTGGAGCGGGAGCTGGGGCACCTTCGGCCCAGCCCCCATTCCACTCGACTCCTATCATGGCGCCCCCTCGGGCTCCGGAGCCGGGTACGTTCCCGCAGGCCGATGCCCGCTGGCAGTTGGGTATGCCTCTAGGTGATTCACAGGGTGGGTCCCCAATAGTAGCACCCCCTCCTCAGGGTTTGTCTTCTGAGATGTTTCAGCTCGAGCTCGCCAAACTTCAGCAGCGACAGGCTAAGCATGAGGCTGAGCTTGAGCAGCGAAAGCATTAGGCTGAGCTTGAGCAGCGAAGGGCTGAGCTCGAGCAGCGAAAGCATGAGTCTGAGCTCAAGCAGCGAGAGGTTGAGCTTAAGTTTGAGTCTGAAAGGTATTGTGCCGATGTTGATCTAGAGAAAACTCGTGTAGAGGTGACAAGGAACCGTGTCGTCCAGGGGGGTCGAGCCCATGACCAGTCCCTGTCGCATCTACTAAAGTTGGTCCCAGTGTTTGATGAGTTAGGAGTTACCAAATTTTTTCTCCGGTTCGAGAAAAAGTGCCAGGAGCACCAATGGCCCGAGGAGAAGTGGGCAGCCCTTGTTTCGTCACGTTTGACGGGGAAAGCACTCAAGGCGTATGATGCTTTGCCCCTAGATTCCTGCGTGAATTATGAGGCGTTGAAAGAGGCTGTCCTGAGGGCGTATGAGTTGCAGCCAGAGACCTATAGGCTGAAGTTTAGGGCTGTTCCTAAAAGAAAGGAGAGTACTTTCCAGGAACACGCTAGAGAGCTGTCAGATGCATTTGAAAATTGGCTGAGGTCGGAGAAGGCAACTACTTTTGATGCAGTGAAGCAACTAGTGTTGTTGGAGCAATTTTTAAAATGTACTGGCAGTGACTTGACTCTTAACCTGAAAGAAAAGCAACCAAAAACTCTGCAGAAGGCGGCTGAGCTGGCTGACCTCAGGGTGTCATTGATTCGTGGGTGCGGGTCTGCACAGAGAGCTGAGGCAGGTAACCAGGGGCGTACAACTCCACCCCCCCGAATTAATGACACAACTAATTATCCATTTAAGAGTACTGTTGCCAATTATGATCCCAAGTCGAAACCCTTCCCGTTAAAGAAAGGCCAGGGCCCTTCCTCACCTCAGAGGAAGTCCAAGAGCGAAGTGGAGTGTTTCAAGTGTCATGAGAAGGGGCATATTGCGCGCTCATGTCCGAGCACACCGCCTACAGCAGTGGTGTCACTAGTGAGCAACATCGGTGTGTCTTTGAGGTCTTCCGCGTTTGCCCGGGGTAAACAGTCGGTTGCGAGGTCACAGCCGGTGCAGAAGCAGCAGCAGGGCTCGTCACCCGTCCGAGATGTTTTTTGTGGTAATAGAGGGCACGGCACTGTGAGGTGGGCTGGTGTGGAGCATAGGCTTGAGTTGCTGCGTGATACGGGCGCTTCCCAGACACTTATTCAGAACTTTACTGGCAAGCCTATTAACGCGGCTCGGGTTGTGGTGGTTCAAGGCATCAATGCTACGCGGTCTTACCCGCTGGTCAGAGTGGAGCTTGGGGTGGACGGTGTGACACGGGAGTTGGATGTGGGTGTTGTGGAGAAGTTGCCAGTTGAGGGGGTCGACCTTCTCGGTAACGACTTTGCGGTGCCTGCTTCCGAGGTTTCACCCTTAGTCATTGCCGAGAGGGCGGCCGACACGAGTAGGGAGGGGCAAGAGGGGCTCGAGAGTTCTCAGTCCGCTCAGGTGTCACAGCCTAGTACCCAGGCTTCAGACCAGCGGAGGAAGGGTCGGAAGGAGAAAGTCGAGGCTGGTGGTCGGGTTGAGAGTTTGGACCCAGCGACACTCCTTGGTGACTCAGTACTTGCACCAAAGTTGAGCTCCGGAGTGGCCCCAGAACCTGTCCCCCCTAGTGACATGGTAGGGCGTATTGGCACTCCGCGACATAGTAGTTCCCAGGCGAAGCAGGCAAGGCTTGAGCAGCCCAGTATCGGGGGTGCCCACAAGTTGCTTCAGGAGCATTTAGATAGGTTGGCACTCTCGGATATATGTCGGTTGCAAGTAGAAGATGCTGGGCTTGAGAGTTGTGGGAACGGGGCTATTGAACTCGATGAGGACGGGGAAGCATGTCATGTGAACCTGTTAAAGGAGTTTGTGAGGCAACCATCTGAGCAGCCTACTGTCCCTGTGTTGGTCTGCAGCGGCCAAGGTGGAAAAGGAGAGGGGGGCAGTGGGGCACAGGTGGAGGAAAGTTGGGATTGTCATGTCTCGGCGGAGCAGTGGACGGGGGACACGAGTCAGGTGGCTGTGGAAGCGCTTGAGCACCTGCCTGAGCAGCAGCGTGCAGCGATCCAGCCCTTGCTCGGTTCATACCCCACTGTTTGTGCCGAGCACCCAGGCCACACAACTCATGCGGTTCACGATGTTCCGCTGGCAGGTCACTTGAGTGTCATTAAACCGTTGGCCTCGTTGTTTCAGTTGTTCAAGGTGGGCGACGAGGCTTTGGCATGGTTGTCAGGTCAGGGTCGACCCATGGCTGCTAAGGGTGGTGGTCAGTATCAGGACATTAAGCAGATTGGTGAGGGTAACTATGAACTAGATACGCCCGACTGTCGCATAGCCTCCCAATGCTGCCCTAGTAAAATGCAACAGCCCTACCATAGACCGACTGTATCTGGCCGTGTCGCTGAAGGCGGTGATGCTGCGCAGGCAGATGTAGTCGCAAGGAATGCGGGGGTGCGCATGTACGGTATCAGCGGGGAAGCCTTAGCAATTATGAACTATGGGAGTGACTGCACAGGTGGTACAGATTGTCCCTCTCATGACCTGGCTGTTCTAGGGACAAAGGTGGAGAAGGAGGGAGACTATAGTGTAGAAACTGCGGTCTCGGCTGGGTTGTGGGAGGGCAATGAGCATGTTGTTCTTCGAGATAAGTTGCAACCTCTTGTTCCTAAGCGTCAAGAGAAGTTGTTTACTAGGCTGTGGCAGTACGTCCGCATGGTTGTTGATTCTCCAGGCCTGATATACGGGGTAGAATCCGACATGGAGGCTGAAGACAGTGCAAGGCTCAAATTGGCTCCCTACCGTATAAATCCTGCTCGACAGCCTGTTGTAAAAGCAGAGCTGGACTACATGTTGAAAAAGGGTCTGAGGGATAAGGGATATCGTGAGTGGTCGTTGCCAGTGACTGAGCAACCTGAGTTAACCCGGGAACTGCTGGGAGACTCTTAAGAGTTCCCCCGGCGGACTGCGGGAAGACTCTTAAGAGTCAGGGGAAAAAAAATCCATTTAAAACACCCCCAAAATTTTGTTTGTTTTGTTTTTATTTTTTTATTTTTTATTTTTATTTTTGCCCCTGGGCCATGCCAAATATCACTCCTCCACCTCCCGTTCTTCCCCACTTTCCTCCCCTCCTTCAGTTATCACCTATTTTTCCTGTTATTCCCTTATTCTGTGGTCAATTTTCGTGCTAACATTAGCGAGGTGGTAGCAGGGCGTTGTCATCACTGTTACCAAGCGTGGGAAACAGCGAGAGAGAGACTATTGCGTAACAGAGTCTCTCCAGACAAGGGGAGGGGAGGAGGGCAGGGAGGTTGCCTCAGCCATACATTATGTAACTCCCGGCCTGTATCGCCGATTTTGACCATCCAAACACTGTTTCCACTTGTTTTATTGTTGTAACAGGTTAATACCTTTATAATCAACCTATAATAGGCGCATATGGATAAGTATTAATGCTATTTATGGTAAAATAACGATGTTATTGATGGGAACAGCTCAAATACGTGCGCTCAGGAGTGTGGTGTCTCATACCCCCCATGCGCACGTCTTAGGTTAAGTAGCAAGATCCGTGTGTGTGTTGATTGCAAGAGTGTTGGTGCATCATCTCTGACAGACGCCTATACCTTATCCAGAGTTGACGACCCCATAGACCGCATCGGGGCTGCCTCGTTTATCACTAAGGTGGAAATAGTGAAAGGTTATTGGCAGGTCCTGTTGCCGGAGAGAGCGAAGAGAAGTGCCAGTCTTGTGATGGACTGGGCAGTTTATCAGTGTCAGGTGTTGTTTTGCTGCCGGAACACAAGTTGGATGTGTGGCATGTTAAAGGCACTGATAATGTTCTGGCTGATTGTTTGTAACGGGAGGGTATGTCTTAAGGAGCACCCTTGCCGTTCAGTCAGTGTTAGTTTGAGAGTGGAGAAAAATTAGGCTTGCCCCTGTAGTGCAAAGCCGCCAAAAACACTATTAAAAATATAAAAACCTCACATAAAAAACTCTTTCTTTTTGATAGTATATAAGTGCAGTATGTTACAGCAAGAATCTAAGACATCCTGCATTTTTGTCTTAGTAGGCTAGGCTGGGTGAAGCTTGCTCGTTGAGCATAATATTGATAAGCTATACTATTATTTTTGGGAAGTGTTGTGTAGATTTGTTTTTATATAATGAAGTTTTTTCTGTTTGTGATTGTGCCTTGTTTTTACAACTTGGGGGAGTAGCTGGGTGAGGCGGGGTTGATGAGCATTCTGTCTGGTCAGATGTGGCGTTTACCTGAGGTTAAAACGTCCCACATCTTGGGCACCTTACGACGTATACAGACTAATAACACACATAACAAAGCCACTATAACAACTTCGTCTCTCTCCAACACCCCTTCTCCCCTCTCTACACTCTTCAGAAAATAGGAAAAGTAGAAAGTAGCTACGAGGTGCCGTTGTGAAGACTTATCCTTCAATACCTTCACCTGACCTGACCCCATCCGGGGTTTAGCTGGTCCACAAGGGTGTGTGACATGAACCCAATAGAGAATTTGTGGGCCATCATGTCATGGAGTGGAATGTGGTTCAGGTTAGGATTGGAAAGGGCGGGAGTAGTGGGATCGAGGGGCAGGGGGGGGGGGGGGGAGGAATCCGTCGCCGCCCTAATATAAGTTGGAAAATGTTTAAATCAGCTCCTTTACTAACACCATTAGAACTGACCTTACCAAAACGGTCAGAGGCCAGAAAGTGTTTTATTAATTTGTTAGGTATAACAAAAATATGTTGCTAAGGTACTTAATTTACTGTCAGATGAAATGAAACCGAGTTCAGTTCAGTCAGTGACAGGAGGAGGTTGTGTTAATTTGAGTTCCTGCCCGGACCACCTGCTCGTGACCCAGTGACCATACGCACCTACCTGTGTTTCGAGGCAGTGCACTCGTGTATATATAAAAGTATTTTAGCTCAGTTTTGCTGTTAGTTGACTTATTTGTTTTTGTTTTCTGTACTTAGTTGTTTGCTCCTCGCTAAGCTTTTTGGGATCATGTCAGGTATGGAGTGTGAGTCCTTTACTGAACTGCATCATCTTATTCTCCAGGTAAGGGAAGAGATGGTTGTGGTGAAGGTAGAGGTCTTGGCTGTAAGGGAGGTTAATGTTAAACTTCAGAGGGAAGTGGATTTGATTAAAGACGAAAATCTAGCTTTCAAGCTTAGCCAAGAGGAAATTAAGTCGAGTAAGGGGAAAAGGGAGGAAGTTGATGAACAATTGTATTCATGGCAGGTTGTTAAAAATACGGGTGGGAAAGTCACACTCCAGAAGCAGGATAGTAGAATAGGTATGAGTGTGACAAATACATTCTCTCCTTTGCGAGACGAATGTGAGGGAAAAGATAGTCAGGATAAGGGAGGGTTAGACGAAGTGCCTGCCGCCGACTCAGCTCCTACCGCTGACGCTGTGCTACCTACCACCCCCACCACCACCACCACCACCAAGGGAGCTTCTGCCACCACCGGGGGTTCTCCAACTGCAGCTGCTGGATCCTCCCGAGGGAAAGGTAAGTCTGTGTCCCGAGAAGGTAAGTCTGTGTCGATTGTGGGCGACTCCATGGTAAGACATTTAGTTAGGGCTACCCGCACTAAACTTAGGAAGGTTGTGTGTCTGCCTGGCCATGGAGTTGGGAGGGTTTTAGAGAAGATGGACCACATCTTGGAAGATAGTGGAGATAACCCCATTATCTGTCTCAGTGCCGGGAGTAACGATGTTGGTAAGGGTAGAAGTGAGGAACTGCTGCAGCAGTATCGGGATGTGTTAGATAAGGTTAGGATGAAGGGAGGGATCCCTGTAGTACATTGTATCCTACCCAGAAGAGGAGTTCCCAAGGAATGGACATCCAGGGCTATTGGTGTCAATTGCCAGTTGGAGAAATGTTGCAAAGAAAAAGCAATACCATTCATTGATAACTGGGATAGTTTCTATGGGAGAGATGGGATGTACGCAAGGGATGGGGTTCATCTTTCACAGTTAGGGGTTTCCACATTAGCTAGTTCTTTAGATAGGGTGGTTGTGGGGTTTTGAACAGAAATATTGAGAGTGTAAATGAGAGTGTAAATGGAACAATTTTAGCATCAGGCGAAAGCGATAAGGATATTCAGTCTCATGCTAAAAATTATGACTATATTGCAAATGATAGTAGTGATGGTGCAACGGAAGATGGAAATGTCGTTAGAAATAAAGGTAAATTAGGTATAAAGAAAAGAAGTAAATTGAGAGTATATTACACAAACTGTAGGAGTCTATGTAACAAAATGAACGAACTTAGAGCCCTTGTTAGCAAAGAAAATATAGACATAATAGCGCTAACTGAAACGTGGATTAATACAGAAACCAGGCATTTTTTAGCAGAATTTGATATACCAGGATATAGTTTGTTTAAATATGACCGAACAAGTAAGAGGGGTGGCGGTATAGCAGTGTTTGTCAGGAGTACATTAAAAAGCTGTATTAAATCAGATATTAGACTAAATAACGATAATGAAAGTGTTTGGGTAGAGGTTAACGAAGGTAGTGAGACCATAGTTATTGGAGTTATGTATAGACCGCCAAATATGAGTAGAAATGACGGAACATCATTATGGGAGGAAATTAAAATGGCATCAAGGTTTAGCAATGTGTGCATTATGGGGGATTTTAATTTGCCGAATATAGATTGGCAGCATCAAATAGGAGACTCTGATTCTGAGGAGTTTATAGAGGTAGTACAAGATAGTTTTTTATTTCAATTCATAGATACGCCGACTAGAGGCAATAATATTCTCGATTTAGTTTTCAGTAACAATGAACATATGGTAAATAATGTAGAGATAGGGGACCACCTAGGAAATAGTGACCACAATTCTGTGTATTTTAATATACAATGGAAAGGTAATACCAGAGAGAATACAACATTAATACCGGACTTCAGAAAAGCCAATTATGGTGGGTTAAGAAGAGCCCTATTAGCGGACCCTATGGTCAAAAAATTAAGTCGATCCAGGTGTCCAAATGAGTGTACTCCTTCTCAGGCACCGGTTATCTTCAGTCAGGAAGAGACGTCAACCTTGGTAGATACATACGATAATTTTATCGAGTCATGTATTCAATGCACAAAATAAATACATCCCCGAAAGAAAATCTAGATCAACACAGAACCAACCCAAATGGATGAATAATAGACTATTAGATCTTCTAGGACAAAAGAGAGGAATATATAGACAAATTAGGAAAGGCGAAATTCACCTACTTGCTTACTATCAGAATCTATCAAGACAGGTAAAAAAGGATATTAGGAAAGAAAAAAGAAATTATGAAATTAAGGTTGCCAATGACTCAAAAAATAATCCTAAAGCTTTTTACCAACTATATAAATCCAAGGTTAGAGATGTAATTGGTCCCCTTAAAACTTCGATAGGAGAAATTACAGAAAATGATTTAGAAATGTGCAGTACATTAAATAGTCAATTTCTTTCCGTTTTCACTAATGAAAATTTGGCACAGTTTCCAGAAGTCCGTAAGGTATATAGCGATAGTATAGAAAATAGGTTAAGTACGGTTACTATAAGTAGAAATGATGTGCTTAAGGAAATTGACAGACTGAAACCTCATAAATCGCCTGGTCCTGATGAGGTATATGCTAGAGTATTAAAAGAATGTAGGGATGAGTTAAGTTACCCATTAACATTTCTATTTAACAAGTCATTAGAGACAGGTATAGTTCCAGAAGCTTGGAAGCTTGCAAACGTAGTTCCGATCTTCAAAAAAGGTGACAAATCAATAGCATCCAATTACCGTCCCTTTAGTCTTACATCAATCATAGGAAAGCTACTAGAGTCAATTATTGCTAGTAAAATTAGAAACCACTTAGATACATTTAATTTAATAAATTCTTCTCAGCATGGATTCACTCAGGGACGTTCTTGCCTTACTAATTTGCTTAGTTTTTTCTCAGAGGTATATGAAGCAGTAGATAATGACAAGTCATATGATATAATATATTTAGATTTCAGTAAAGCTTTCGACAGAGTCCCCCATGAGAGATTGATGAGAAAGGTTGAGGCGCATGGAATAGGTGGGGCGTTGTTGGGATGCATTAGGTCATGGCTAATTGGTAGGAAGCAGAGAGTCAGCATAAATGGTACGAAGTCAGAATGGGGAGCAGTCAAAAGTGGTGTCCCCCAGGGATCTGTATTAGGTCCTCTGTTGTTTGTTATATACATAAATGACCTTGATTTAGGTATAACTAGTAGGATAAGTAAATTTGCAGACGATACCAAAATGGGGAGAACAATTGATTCAGATAGAGATATAGAGTGCCTCCAAAGGGATCTAGATACCTTACACGAATGGTCAGTAAATTGGCAGATGAAGTTTAACATAGACAAATGCAAGGTATTAAAGATAGGGAAGATGTATACAAATGTTAAATATAAACTAGCTAATATGGAATTAGAAAACTCGAATTGTGAGAAAGATCTAGGTGTGTTTGTTAGCAATGATTTGAAGCCTAGAAAACAGTGTATAAGCGTTCGAAATAAGGCAAACAGGATTCTCGGGTTCATCTCTAGGAGTGTGAGTAACAGAACTGCTGATGTTATCTTAAAACTTTACTTGTCATTAGTGAGACTCCATATGGATTATGCTGTTCAATTTTGGTGTCCTTATTACAGAATGGACATAGATTCATTGGAGAGAGTACAACGTAGAATGACAAAAATGATCCATAATATTAGAAATCTTCCGTATAAAGAAAGGTTGAAGAAATTAGGCTTACATTCGTTAGAGAGTCGCAGAGTTAGAGGGGATAATATCCCCTATTATATTATCTTATTAGGGGTTCGTCCCCTACGGGGAACCCCTATTGTAATCATTAAACCTGGAATTTCATCCAAATGTTTCTTACGCGCCGGTTTCGACGCAATAACTCCAGAACCGCTTTTTGGATCGGGATCAAACTTTCACAAGAGGTGCGTTTTTGTATTGGGCAACTTTTGATATGCTAAACATCCGGCATGGTGGCCAAACAGGTCCGTGGCAGCCGATTTCCCGAAAAACTTGACGCCTAAATACCGTCTCTCCCACTCACAGGAAACGACTGGGCTTTGGCATACGCACTCCCCTACTAATGCTCCGCAAATTTTATAGAGAAGGTTTTGCTTTTGCACGTGGGGTTTTTTCCGGCAATCTTGAAAAAACCTCGAATTCCACATCTTGAAAACTACGCCGATGATCAGAGCCATGCTTGCGTAGTTGGGTGAGGCTCGCGATTCCGAACGTTTTGATACCAAAACAATATAAATGGGTGGAATAGTTTGGCCGCAGCATTGAAAACTGTCTATTCTTAAATTACTTTAAAACCGAATTCGCTACCACACACAAAGTTTACCGTCCACAGTCTATAGGCTTCCACGCATCCCCCAGTTTTGCTTAATAACATCATCTCTTTATTATTCAGTCCTAACTTTTGTTTTTTTATTGAACTCTCTCAAAACCGTTCGAGTCCCTACGAATTCCAGCAATTATTTAGCCAACCTACCTATACATACCTACCCTACCAAATAATAATGATAAATTCAAATTTATTTTTGGTAAATGACAGAGTATTGGCTAAGGTTTATAACAATTCCTCCCTTTGCCAAATGCTTAGTTTAATAACAATGATATGGACCTTTAAAGTTTTGGCAATTGCCCGTGTGACTCCTATTTTAACCCTCCTAAAGTGTTACCACGAAATACCGCTAGATCCTTTCTCAAACGTCGCTAGCATGTTGCTACATAGCCAAACAATGTTAGGATAATGCTGAAATTTCTAAAGAGTTTTGGTTTGTTTGTTTTGCAAATTTTACAATGTAGTATGACTAGAATGTCTGAAATTTTCAAATTATCCCTAGTAAATGTCTCTAGATATAAAAGAAATGGCTGCTAGATTGAAGTAAATAGCTCTACATTTAGCGGTAATATGTAGCTTTACAACTGGCACCACTGCAACAACCACCTCCCTCCCACCCTCCCAGTAGTCTCCACAAAATACCGCTAGATCCTTTCTCGAAAGTCGCTAGCATGTTGCTACATAGTCAACCAATGTTAGAATAATGCTGCAATTTCTAAAGAGTTTTGGTTTGTTTGTTTTGCAAATTTTACAATGTAATATGACTAGAATGTCTGAAATGTTTAAATTATCCCTAGTAAATCTCTCTAGATATGAAAAAATGGCTGCTAAATTGAACTAAACAGCTCTACATCTAGCGGTAATATGTAGCGATACAACTGGCAACACTGCTAAAATGCCCCAGAACGAGAAGCCCACCACAGAAGCCATGAACGAACACCACACAGAAACACCAAAGGAAAGGTCCACAGAACGAAAGGACCAGCTGACCGAGCCAGCCATTTCAGACAGCCCAAGCCCGCAGGGCTAAACAGCTCCAGGACACACCCATTTACCTTTTCTAAAACTGACCATTTTCCACACCTCACGTACACTAACCCCCTCGTGTCCTACACTTCTAACTACAAAGATGATGAACAGGAATATACATTCATATTAAAAACACCCATGCCTGTCCCGACGTTGAGCCAATGCCAACACATCAGACAGCCATAATTATATCTATGTATGTTCTTGCATCCGAGAAGTAGATGTTATATATCTTAGAAGTTAAAACACCCACGCTGTCCCTAGACCTCGTATATCATTTTCCATGACGAGTATAGATATATGTAACCCGTGCCCAGTCGCCCCTTGCATTGCTCCTCTAGTAACTAAGTATTAATATTAACATTCCCTAACATCTTGTCTTGCCAGACTAAGCTTCTGAAGACCCATCGCCCCATAAATCTATGTATGCAACCCTTAGGTTAAGTATTTTTATCCGCCATTGTGTTCACCTTTTTCCATTTACTTTCCACAATTGTCATACGTCTTCCCCTTGCCGCCTTCGTATCCACAGTCCACACTACGCCAATTTACTTCGTGTCTTACACCTCTTACCCCAACCAGAGATTATATAAGATAACCTGGTTATCAGTATCTGTCATAAGTACCCCGAAACAATAACTAAGTACCCCTACGAACTGCCACTGTGGTTGGTATTTTATATTTAATAGAAAACGCAGTTCCCAGGGCCAACTAATAGTATCCATAACCCTCTGACTGATCACATAACTCTATCTTTTCCAGACTCATATACCACCCCATAGTTGCATTCCCCCGGTAGCATTTGGCTAACGTATTCTACTGCCTTTTCAAACTTCCATATCAATTGTAGCCTAATGCCACCCCCACGCCCAGGGACCTTAGGGGCAAAATTTCCCTGTAGCCCTTGAACTCTCCCCCCCCTCTCATTAAGACACCCGCGCTTCTCGACTCTTGTCCGACCTAGCCTCTCTCTCATACCTCTTGAAGATCCTTGAATTGTCCGTTACTAACGCTCTCCAACACTTTATATATATACTCCTATCCAGCCTACCTTCACTTAGTAGGCCAGAACAACATTAGAACTTTACTAGCCCCTTGCATGCCATCTATTCTCTTACAACACATTCACAACCCTGCACCCAATGGTCGTCGGTGCGAGGCTAGCCGCCCCGCCAGTAACTAACTTCTATTGTCATACTTCCAGATAAATGTGGCAGAGTTAGCAACCCAGTCTCCACCATATCCAGCAAACCCTTCAATTAACAACCAGCCGAGTAAAACCAGCTAGCTAAGGCACCTTCGGTTTTGGTATTAAAGACACTCACATCTGTCTCATACACAGAGGGTTATTACAAACACTGGTGATATGGCAAGCCCCTAGCCACAGCCGCCGGACGACTATATCAGAGAGGGCGCCCAGCTCCCCCTTTTTGCCCACCCGAGGAGGGAGACCCCCACCCCCGCGGAGGTATACCTGGCCCCTGTTTTGACTCTCGAGTCATTGCCAGGTAGCACAGGAATTCTTCCTATCAATGAACTAACTATGAATGACTAACACCTTTACTAACCTCTATTACCTCACAATAAACCATTTACCTTTTTTGCATGCTCTGATCACTAAATTAGCACCTCAGCTATACCATAGAATGAAGATTGAACAATCTAGAGAGACGCTCCTATCACAGCTGTCCCCATCCTCCTCGCAAAGTAGATCCAGTCTCTCTCCCCTAAATACGTCCAGTATAGCCAAAATAGTACCTCTTACTAAGGCTCAGTTATATGAAAATATAAAGGCTTCCTATCGCCCTGTGCCACAACAGTAAATACCATCTTACCTAGTCCCCATATCTATTGAGAGCTCAATTAAGTCCATAAGACTCGAGATCCCTACTGTCTACAGGGTCCAGAACCGAGCCTATAAATCTAACTCCCGCCCCCAGTCAAATCAGTTGAAAGCTAGACACCAACCAGGGGTCACTACCCTGCAGTTAATTTCTAGCTCTGCCCTTGTGTTGTTCCGGAGTGAGATCCCAGAACCGGCAGACTCCGTGGCAGATTTGGATAGAAGGACCTGCCCACGTATTGAAGAACTTCACACATATGGCCCCCCTGGACGGCCGCGGAACCAGTCGTTAGCCCCCAACATCATGGACGCAAGATAACCAGGACCAGACCCATCAGATACTACCCAAGATTCCCTTTAGCAGTACTACATATTACTGTGCTGTTTAGATTCACTAATTAATATTTCTACGAAGTGGCTAAGACCTGGCCCAGTGTAATGCATACTTAACCATTTCATTTGGGACGTACTAAGCGATCAGTGCTCTTTAATTAACAGGCGACCTTGACTCTCGTAATTACTTTATTCAGATATTAAAACTCTAGTGATATCTAACGTTCGCCCACTGATTTGCGTTCTATGTATTTCTGAGACAAGGATATAAAACTTAGATCAGTACCCCCTGAGGTAACTAGAATTCCCGTGCTCTAAAAATACGTGTGTCTAATCTAGTCTGTGAACTACTACTTGTGCACCAGAGCTACCAGTAATAAATCTAACAGTGAATATGAATCTATAAGTAACATTGATGGTCTTCGGTATATAAACCTGCGAAATCAAAGCCAGTGATCAGAAGATTAATACCTGAACGTTGGAAGTGGGAGACTAGGCTCCATCCAGATCCACTTATGCTAGTGTTGTTCAATTCTATTATATTGTCTTACACAAGTATTCTGCAGTGGTATATCAATAAACGTGATCATGTAACTTGCTACCATGTGTTTCTTTGTGTTCTCTATTCCTCATATCTTGTATTGTGCATGCAGCCTTATATACCCAGTCAATTTAGAACTCACATTACCCAAGTTAAACCTGTAGAAAAACAGGGCATAACAACTGCCTTCCATCCTTCGTCACTCCTCCCTCATCTATGTATCAACAATCACTCTAGTGAACTTTCGGTATTTAGTTTATTCAGCTTAATACTATTTATCCACATAAAATAGAAACCTATCACGATTGTTGTCTAATACAAACATAGATAATGCTATTACATATTATTTGAACATGATGTCGAATTTAGCAGTTGCTGTACGTGACAATCTGTGACAGAACCGAAAGCTTCTCTTGCCGTGTAGTACTCAAAGAAAGCAGGGGTACTTAAGCCAAGTCAGAGATGCAGAGGTAACTTTTACAATGCATTATAACCCTAGACAGACACCAATATACCACTAAATCAGACAAATATCACTACAAAAAAGATAGGAAAATATTATATTAATGTCCTAGGTATTTGAAATTATGCAAATGAGTAAAATCCATTATGATATAATGATAATGGGATCGATTAGTATCTGGCAACAGTGTTGCACAAAATTTTCTGAACGTATGCGAACTTCGGAGTATTTATCCCATTAATATACACATCTATCACTATTTAAATGTAATACAACCATACACAGTGCTATTACATATTATTTGAACATAATATAGGATGCTCTTTCCTTTAAACCATTTTCTATATCTATTCACGAAAAATATAGGCCTAGCCTGCCTAGGCAGCACAACCGGTAGGTACGAATTTATCAGTTCGAATTTTGATTGAGAGTGGGATTAGGCCTAGGCCTAGCCTAGGGCTTAACATGGGATACTATTTGGGGTTTGGGAATAGACTGAGGCTGCTTTAGGCCTAATTAGGTCAAATTAGTCAAATCGAGACAGTTGCATAGCCTAGGCCTAGGCCTATTAAGCAAATATTTTACGGTTATACTGATGTTTTGGACCGACAGTTAGCCCATCGATCTTTTTAGGCCTAATAGGTCCGGTAGAGCATATACATCACTGCTATATATATCATTAAGAGCTGAAATGTATTATAAGGGAGAAAAAAAACAAAAACGCTAAAATACATATATACTGTAAAACAATAAGTTTTTCAGCCAGTACCCAACCAGCGGGGGTGTGGGGGCGGCAGCCCCCACCCATGTACTAGGTTAGGTTAGGTTAGGTTGTTAAGTTAGGCTAATAGGCCTAGCACATAGGCTAGCCTACAAAAAAAAAAAAAAAAAAAAAAACAGCGGGGGTGTGGGGGCGGCAGCCGCACCCATATACTAGGTTAGGTTAGGTAAGGTTGTTAGGTTGGGCTAATAGCCTAGAACATTTAAAAAAAAAAAAAAAAAAAAAAAAAAAGTCTAGCCTAACCCAACCAGCGGAGGTGTTGGGGGCGGTAGCTTCCACCCATAATACTAGGATAGGTTAGGTAAGGTTGTTGGGTTAGGCTAATGTCTTCCCAAAGTTGACTATTTTTATAACATGAGATATTAGGTTACCCACTCCACCCCGAGCCAGCTTTCGTCAAAAGTTGGCTCGGGTATTCACAAAATTGGGTTGTATGGGTTTGCAATTTGGGAAAACCCGAGCCAACATAGATACACCGACTAGAGGTAATAATATTCTCGATTTAGTTTTCAGTAACAATGAACATATGGTAAATAATGTAGAGATAGGGGACCACCTAGGAAATAGTGACCACAATTCTGTGTATTTTAATATACAATGGAAAGGTAATACCAGAGAGAATACAACATTAATACCTGACTTCAGAAAAGCCAATCATGGTGGGTTAAGAAGAGCCCTATTAGCTGACCCTATGGTCAAAAAATTAAGTCGATCCAGGTGTCCAAATGAGTGTACCCCTTCTCAGGCACCTGTCATCTTAAGTCAGGAAGAGACGTCAACCTTGGTAGATACATACGATAATTTTATCGAGTCAGTATTCAATGCACAAAATAAATACATCCCCAAAAGAAAATTTAGATCAACACAGAACCAACCCAAATGGATGAATAATAGACTATTAGATCTAGGACAAAAGAGAGGAATATATAGAAAAATTAGGAAAGGCGAAATTCACCTACTTGGTCACTATCAGAATCTATCAAGACAGGTAAAAAAGGATATTAGGAAAGAAAAAAGAAATTATGAAATTAAGGTTGCCAATGACTCAAAAAATAATCCTACAGCTTTTTACCAACTATATAAATCCAAGGTTAAAGATGTAATTGGTCCCCTTAAAACTTCGATAGGAGAAATGACAGAAAATGATTTAGAAATGTGCAGTACATTAAATAGTAAATTTCTTTCCGTTTTCACTAATGAAAATTTGGCACAGTTTCCAGAAGTCCGTAAGGTATATAGCGATAGTATAGAAAATAGGTTAAGTACGGTTACTATAAGTAGAAATGATGTGCTTAAGGAAATTGACAGACTGAAACCTCATAAATCGCCTGGTCCTGATGAGGTATATGCTAGAGTAATAAAAGAATGTAGGGATGAGTTAAGTTACCCATTAACATTTTTATTTAACAAGTCATTGGAGACAGGTATAGTTCCAGAAGCTTGGAAGCTTGCAAACGTAGTTCTGATCTTCAAAAAAGGTGACAAATCAATAGCATCCAATTACCGTCCCATTAGTCTTACATCAATCATAGGAAAGCTACTAGAGTCAATTATTGCTAATAAAATTAGAAACCACGTAGATACATTTAATTTAATAAATTCTTCTCAGCATGGATTCACTCAGGGACGTTCTTGCCTTACTAATTTGCTTCGTTTTTTCTCAGAGGTATATGAAGCAGTAGATAATGACAAGTCATATGATATAATATATTTAGATTTCAGTAAAGCTTTCGACAGAGTCCCCCATGAGAGATTGATGAGAAAGGTTGAGGCGCATGGAATAGGTGGGGCGTTGTTGGGATGGATTAGGTCATGGCTAATTGGTAGGAAGCAGAGAGTCAGCATAAATGGTACAAAGTCAGAATGGGGAGCAGTCAAAAGTGGTGTCCCCCAGGGATCTGTATTAGGTCCTCTGTTGTTTGTTATATACATAAATGACCTTGATTTAGGTATAACTAGTAGGATAAGTAAATTTGCAGACGATACCAAAATGGGGAGAACAATTGATTCAGATAGAGATATAGAGTGCCTCCAAAGGGATCTAGATACCTTACACGAATGGTCAGTAAATTGGCAGATGAAGTTTAATTTAACATTGACAAATGCAAGGTATTAAAGATAGGGAAGATGCATACAAATGTTAAATATAAACTAGCTAATATGGAATTAGAAAAATCGAATTGTGAGAAAGATCTAGGTGTGTTTGTTAGCAATGATTTGAAGCCTAGACAACAGTGTATAAGTGTTCGAAACAAGGCAAACAGGATTCTCGGGTTCATCTCTAGGAGTGTGAGTAACAGAACTGCTGATGTTATCTTAAAACTTTACTTGTCATTAGTGAGACCCCATATGGATTATGCTGTTCAATTTTGGTGTCCTTATTACAGAATGGACATAGATTCATTGGAGAGAGTACAACGTAGAATGACAAAAATTATCCATAATATTAGAAATCTTCCGTATAAAGAAAGGTTGAAGAAATTAGGCTTACATTCGTTAGAGAGACGCAGAGTTAGAGGGGATATGATAGAGGTGTTCAAGTGGGTTCGTGGGATTAACAAAGGGGACATGACAAATGTACTAAAGCTCAGTGATAGCGAAAGAACTCGTACCAATGGTTTCAAATTACATAAATTTCGTTTCAGAAAAGATATAGGCAAATATTGGTTTGGTAACAGAGTTGTAGATGGGTGGAATGGACTACCAAGTGCTATAGTGGGATTAAAAACGATAGGGAGCTTTAAGATAAAATTGGATAAGCATATGGACGAGAAGGGTTGGGTGTGAAGGGGGATCAGCCGGGTTGGGCCAATCAGCGCTCTGCAGACCCCCGTAATCCTGCGTTAATCTCTAACCGTTTTGGTAAGATCATCCTCAGGGTATTAGATTGTTGAGCCTATAATTGGGCTTTGTAATTGGGGTTGTGTGGGACAGGGATCTGCCTTGCTTAGGCCAATCGGCTTTCTGCAGACTCCCATTTTCTTATGTTCTTATGTTCTTATATCACTTCAGAAGTGTAACTCAATTTAAAGGTCCCTAGTAATGCAGAGTACAGTATATCACTTCAGAAGTGTAACTCAATTTAACTTGGTGTCTCAAAAAATACACAGAATCGACAGACAATAATTACATATGCATAATTAAGTTACCATATTATAATATAACTGACAATATCCATAAACTTACTGTCTCGGAGATACCCTGTATAACATAAAATAGTATCGGCCAGATCGGATAGTTAAAGGGGGATGGGCGTATTAATAAAAACCGGCAGGTCCCCTTAATTTGCTCATTTGTGTAGGCTATATTTTTATTACCAAGATAAATTTATGAATTTTTCGGTAGAAAAATGTCCCGGCCGAAGGTCGGTTCCTTTTAAACTTACAGGCCCGCTATCGTTCGCCAGGAAAAAATAGACGCCTAAATGGCACGAAAGGTCTTAATATTGACAAAGAAATGGGGCGAAAGGTCTTAAAATCAATCACGAAACTATTGGGCCGAACGTCTTCAAATCTGAAGCCTAATGCAGGAGGTGTGGTGGAGTGGTCTTGCCACTGGCCTGGTAATCCAAAGGTCCCGGGTTCAAATCCCGATGTATCAATGGGAAGATATTATTGGGATGGAATTTGTACTGTACCTGGTATCAGTGCATTACCACAAGCCCACCGAAACGTCAATAAAACACCCTCATTGTTCCCTGATTAAATAGCACTGTATGAATATTCCCATATTCAAAATATGCTATAGGGGTGCAATGCCTGGTGAGTTATCTGCTCAACAGGTGGCGTTGTGTGTGTAAGTGTGAGAGTCCGAGTGTAGGGGGTGAGACAGTGAAGCACGGGAACGAGGTGGCTTCAGAGATGGGGTCGTTTCGGGCCATGAGTGAGCACCATGCCTCATGTGAAGGCAAGATGGCAGGTGCTCGTTGTACTCTACGTGCTTCACATGTCTCACTCCCTAGACTGGAACAAGACCTCACAGGTTTCACTGTTCATTGTAAAGCGGTGAATGTTAAGGCTCTCAGCCTATGCCCGAGAGGAAGTAAGTTGGAATATAGAAAAAAAAAAAAAAAAAAAAAAAAAAAAAAACATGAGGGAGAAGGGGGACCAGATGAACTACCCATCTCCCCTTAAGCTGATCTTGGTTTTGATGAGTATTAAGGGGGTCATTAGGCTATATTTATTTATTAATATATTTTTGAGTTTCCTCGCTAAACCTCCACCAAGCTTAGAAAACACCCCTTATACACCCTTTCATGATAAATTTGTCTATTTTTCGGTAGAAAATGTCCTAACCGAAGGCCGGTTCCTTCTAAAATTAGAGGCTAGCTATCACTCGCCAGTAAAATATTGACATCTAAAGGGCACGAAAGGTCTTAATATTGACAACAAATTAGGCGAAAGGTCTCAAAATTGCCAAACTAACGAAACGAACGTCTTAAAGGGCATAGCGCATGTGATGAGCTATGATGAGCTATCCTCGTTATCATAAATGTTAGTGTACAGTAGGCTATACCTCTTATGTGCAATAATAGTAGTCCGAGTTTCTTATAAATGTAAATATAAATAAATTAGTGTTTTGGATGGTGGTGGCGAGAGGCATTTCCGAGCCCATCGTGATGTGTATTAGGGTAATGGGGTACCCATAGAATAACAGAATAGGTCAAAGAGTTTCAGGGGTCAAGTCAATGACCACCATTTTGATTCTCAGTATCTGTTAAGTACTTCATGCTGTGAAAGCAGTTACAAAGATGGACAGATATTTAATAGAGGGGTATGATAAATTGTATGAGCAGCATAAGCTTAATAATGAAATGTAGAAATAATAGCAAGCTATCGAATAATGCACTGTGAAAGTGAAAATCAAGATGTAATATTTTGATATGTTGGCCATACACTCTTGTACTAGAGTAGGCCTACGTACCTTTGTATAGCCTACCGTTAGGGCAAGACCTCCTTTACACAGGCCGATACTATTGGTATGGCTAGAGCTGCCAATACGTATTTATTTATGATTAACGAGACCAAACTATGAATAATTGCATTGATAGATACTGAAGGATAGACAAATTTTACACTCACGTGATATATAGGCTACTGTATATCAAATACTGCCTTAAATTTTTTGTTGTTTTTACTTTGTAGATGTTTAGATGAAATCAACACGGTCGATCTGGGGATCCGCCTTCATTATGAGCCGGGTTTTTCTTTACCATCATTATCTCTGATAGACTGGAAATGGTGTCGTATTTCACACCCAAATGCCATAAAAGGGTGTCCAATATCAAGCCAACTCAACCCTGCTCTTCCACAGGGTCGAAACTCAACCCGATTCAGACTTTCGGAGCTTGATAACAGTTTTAAGACTTTTTGTATATATCCATATATAAATAATCGATTTGGATGTCATAATTATAAATGTACCTAGCTATATCCTCAGAATGTCCAAAAGAAGCGTCATAATCCTATAGAAGGCCGATAACCTACCGGAGTTATTATATATAATACCTCAAAGTAAGCGATTATATTATAGGAATAGTCATCACAATTTTTTACAAATTCAACTAGATCAAAATAATAGCAAAATGATGGATCAAATATTGATCTTGATATGTAAAGCCTGTTGTTTATACACATTGAAGGACATGGCCGCAGCCGCGGTGCCACTCCATTCGCGCCTAATCACGATTATATTTCGGTGTATTCTTACTTAAATTTATATCATTTGGGTTGATTAGGTTACACAATACAATATTACTAAGTAACAGTACACGCATATATATAAATATCATAACATTTTGTGAAATATAGGTTCGACCGCGCAAAGCACCACGGCTGCGTGAGGGCCAGTAGGAACGTAGAGATATCGAGGGGTGGGTGGATGGGTGGGGCATCTAGCCTCGTGACCTTGACCAAGAGTCAAGTTCAGAAAATCAGTGTTCGTCATGGTAATTAATCTGTCACTCCTCAGAATTATTGAAATGTCTATGTATGCAAATATTTCTTGCTCTACTATTAAACAAATAAATATGTTGTATAATTTCACCTAATATGTAATGTCACAACACATCTTAAATTGTATATATTCAAATTTATTGCCGATATATTCTGTTGTCGATTATTCCAGTCCCTGACATACCTCATGATATTTGGTATATTACGCTATTTTGCTTTTATTTTGTCTGTATTTGCTTTGTAGTAATTATTCTGCAATGCATATTTACTTTCATTGTTAAAAATAGTCAGGAAAGGTTGTCCATATAATGTATATATTTAAAGTCTGGATCGCCCCTTGTTCATTTTGTGCCACCCCACTATAATGAGAGTGGGTTATCAGACTTTGGGGTAACAGAAAACGCAGCTATGTATGAAATATATCGGGGTGTAGTCCGGGAACATTGGCCGCAAATTGTGTCTAGATAAAATCAACCTCATCCATACCATTGTGACTGAAATTTGTAAAGTTATATAGAAAGAGTATAATTTTTAGACATATAATGCAAAAATCGTAACTTCGAAATTTATCGCATTTAAATGATATAATTGAAAACATATTTTGAACATTTTAGTTACCCCTCAAAAAAATACTTTGATTTAAATTCCTAATTACTTGTGAATGTTGCGTTTTTGTATTACAGTTTTGTAGATAATATTTTAGCATAACTAATTAGTTACATTTGAAGACGCTATTTTGAATGTTTTAAGATATTATTTAAATTAAATATAGAAGAAAACGGTTTGTTATTACCTATTATGGGTGACTGAAGCAGTATAATTGTAGCTTCCTGGCTCCAATCTGCAAGGCAGGTAGCGTATAATAAAGGTCTGCTGTATTTATTACCCTTCCTACTATTGCGGAGCGGTCCAATCTGCAAGGCAGGTAGTGTAAGAAAGGACCTCTTTGTTTAGTACCCTTCAGTACCCAACTTGGGTGCGGAGCGGTACTAACCTGCTACTACTGAGTGGTACATACTGACTGCCATACGTGCGGAGTTGTCCGTAAGCCACGCACAGGGCTTACGGACACTTCCGCATGTATGGCTGTGCTTCATCTGGAGTTTTCGTAGCCAAAACAGTGGTAACACAATTATTTAATTTTCACAAAGTTATTTGAATATAGGTTAATTGTAAACTACAAGACAATTGTTATGATACACAGTTTATTTGGTCAAAAATGGCAGTACTTTAAAAATCAAATAATGTAGATATTAGAATTGTTACGAATTAAAAGGGAAGACGAATTTGCTCAAATGGCAAGTCTAAAAAATAATATATTTTGTATGTGAATGCCCCCATATATTTAGTTAAGGTACATATATTTCGAAGTTGTCTATTTTTCTAATAAGTAATTTGAAACTATTTTTTACCTACACTTACATGGACGACGGAAATTAACAATTTGGTAGGGTTGCTCCCGGACTAGTAGGGTAGCTAAAGGAAATATGAAAACATATTCGAAATTCGCGGGCCAAATCCGTTATCATTAACACGAGAGAGGCGACAGGGGTTGCCATCAACTTTCTAAGCTTAAAATATCTTACATGGCTTTGTTTACTATTTTCGATACAAAATGTGTGGTAAACCAAGACAACTGTGCAGTATCAATCATTCTTTAACATGCTGTAGACAGTGATAAAATGGAATGGGATATATTGCATGAGCTATGCCCTATAAAACCTCAAAACTAATATGCTAAACATGAGGGAGAAGGGGGTTCATAAAAAGTGAGTACTATCCCCTACACCAGTTCCATACCGGTAACGTCTTTGGTATTTGATATCAGATACGTTTAGACGATTTTATGAAGCTTAGACAGGATATATGGTAGCTAAGAGAATTAGTTGAGATAGTCTGTAGCCTTTCAATGGGTAGAGGTCCTTCCTGAGCTGAATAAAATCGTTTAATAGTAGCCAGAATAAAGTTAATAGGACATCGCCGGTACAGAAGGGGTTAGATTGCTTTGCCATGTTTTATCAATGTATTTTTAGTTTGCACTGTAATGCCCTCGAAAATATCCCGCAACCCCAATAATGTACTACCCGAGTTGACGTCAGGTATAGTGTAAAATAGTCGTGGATGGGAAGTCCAATAAACTCATCACGTGAATCACCACGAGACTATCACCTGGTTCTTACAAATCGGACTAAGGTTACTATACTTTTAGTACGTCCGTGGTAGTACAGTGGGTTAGCGCGCGGGCCTGGTGGTGATGGCCATGGTCACTAACCAGGGTTCGAACCCCACCCAAGGCATCTCAAAACCTGTGGGTTTTTAGGAGGGTTAAACTCCCTTCAGAGGTTCGAGCCCCGCGCCAGGTACCAGGAAAGGTTGATCCTAAAGTGGGCCTGAGGAGTTTTCAGGACAGAAAAACTCCCTTCGCACCCAGCATTTCGTGGTGTAATGGTGGAGGAAGGTGTGATAGTGGGGGCTTGGGGTTTGTGGAGGTTAGTTTGGGGGGTATGTTGAGGAATGATTTGTCGGTTCGGTGTTGGAGGGCTAAGGCCCTTAGGGGTTTGTATGGGAATATTCATAGCCTGAGTGGAAGGGTTAGTAGGGGTGTTTAATTCAGGGTCGGATGTGTGGGGTGGGGTAATGTCTTGTGGTTTTAGAGGTTTAAACGCTCGGACGAATCTAGTTCGGAACGTGCGAGTCACGCCGTGATAATCGATGGTGACTTGATAGGCATTTGGGACTTGTATGATGGTGTAGGGCCCAACATAGCGAGGGCCTAATTTGTTGGTGACATGGAGGTTGGCTACCATTACGGTGTCGTGGATGGCGAAAGGGTTTTTATCATCGGGGTTATCAGTTTTGGTGTCTTGACAGGTTTGGGCGGTATGGAGGGTGTTTTGCAGATGTTGCAATGGGTCAATTGTGGAGGTGTTGGAGGGGAGGTGAGCGTGATGGTGGAACGGCAGTAACAGGGGGGGTACGCCGTAAACACGTTCATGAGGGGAAATACCGTCTTCTCGGGGACAGGTGTTCATGCCCCATTGTATCATCTTTATTTGTGATGGCCAGTCTGAGGTGTTAAGAGCAATAATTTTTGTACGTAACTGGTTGTTGATGGTGCGATGGCTGCGTTCGCATATAGCATTTCCTTGAGGCCAGTACGGGGATGAGTGTTTGATCTTAATACCACATTGTTGGGTGAACTGGTGCCAAACGTGTCCACTAAATTCGGGGGCATTGTCGGATAGAAGAGCAAGGGGAAGGCCGAATATAGGGAACACTTCTGTGGCAAGCAGTGTGGCGACTGTGGTGGCTGTGTGGTCTTTAACTGGGCAGGCTATTAAATTTTTGAATATACGTCAACAAATGTGACGATATAGCGGTTGCCAGCGTAAGAAGGAAACGGGCCCATGATGTCGAGGGATAGGACTTGGAACGGTTTGTTGGCAGAAATGGTACCAGCTGGGCCTGGGGTGCATGATCTATCCTTCCCCAATAAACAAGGTTTGCAGGATTCTGTCACTCGTTGTGCAATTTTGGAGGGGTTGGGGGTCCAGTATTGATCTGCGAAGATTTTTAACATCTTCTTTTGTCCAAGGTGTATGCCGTTTCCCTCGTGGATGGCAATCATGTAGTCGTGGGCAATAGTGGGGTCTAAGACTATGTGACCGGAGTCTGTGGCAAGTTGATCTCCCCAGCGAGTCAGTTTCCTGAAGACATTTAACGGTATCCAGGGTGGTTGATTCTTGTTTCCCAAGATTGAATTAGTGAGGGGGCTGAGGGGGAATTATGTTGGTGGATGGGGGTAGATAAAAGCTCAGTGGTTTGTAAGGCGACTAGGTTGGTGGGGGGGTCTTTTGGTACTGGCAAACGTGACAGGGCGTCTGCATTGGTGTGAAGTTTGCCTGGACGATACTGTATTGTAAAATCGTAGTCCTCTAGTGTCTCCCTCCAACGTACCAAAATGGCTGAGTTGGTTTCGCACTTACGCAACCATTGCAAAGATTGATGGTCGGTTATTATATCGAGTTTTGCGCCCAACACAAATGACCGGAAGTGGCTGAGTGCCCAAATGATCCCTAAGCACTCTCTCTTGGTGGCTGCATAATTCTGTTGTGCTTGGTTGAGGGTGGAGCTGGCATACGCTATCACATGTTCCTCTCCGTCTCTGACTTGAGCTAAAACTGCACCAATGGCGTACAGAGATACGTCGGTATAAAGACGGAAAGGTTTATGGTAATCAGGGAAAGCGACAATAGGGGCTTGGATTAGCTTTTGTTTCAAAGTGTTAAAAGCGAGGTCTCTTTCAGGTGTCCAGGTGAATGGGGTGTCTTTGTGGGTGAGTTGGTGGAGGGGTCTGGCTATGGTGGCAAAGTGGGGGACGAAACGTCTGTAGTATGTGGCTAAACCTAGAAAAGAACGTACTCCTTTAACCGTGGTGGGTGGGGGTTGGTTTTGTATGGCTTGAAGTTTCTTTGGGTCTGGTGCAATACCATGTTCAGATATTACGTGGCCGAGGAAATCTACCTTATTTCGGGCAATCTCGCACTTTGAGGGTTTTAATTTCAACCCGGCGGCTCGGATTCTTTGAAGGACTTGTCTCAACCTGAGGAGGTGTTCTTCCCAGGTCGGTGAGTACACAATAATATCGTCTAGATAGGCTAGGCAGGTTTCCCAGGTTAGGCCATGTAATACCGCTTCCATCAAACGGGAGAAAGTGGCGGGTCCGTTACAGAGGCCAAAAGGTAGGACGTTAAATTCGTAGTGGTGGCCACCACTAGTGGAAAATGCTGTTTTTTCTTGGTCCTCTGCCTTGATAGGCACTTGCCAATACCCTGCTTGCAAGTCGAGGGTAGTGAACCATCTGGATCCGTATAGGGAGTCAAGGGAATCGTCTATCCTGGGTAATGGCGTAGCGTCCTTAATGGTTACGTTATTCAATCTCCTGTAATCGACGCAAAAACGGGTTGACCCATCTTTCTTTTTTACTAGGACAACAGGGGAAGACCAGGGACTAATGGACGGGGTGGCAATACCGGCCTCTAACATCTCTTGGACTTGGCGTTCCTCTTCCTGGCGTTGTATGGGATTTTTTCTACGGGATGGTTGTCTTATGGCGGGGCCTGTGGTGTTAATGATGTGTTGTTCTACATCGGTCTGTCCGATTTCAGTGGGTTGTTGGGCAAACAACGTCACTGAACTCTAGCAATAGGTCGTACATGCTGCGTTTTTGGTGGTCGGATAATGTGTCCGGGAGAGGGGGCAATTGGAGGCTGGTAGGGGTGTCATTAAAATCTATGGGGAGGTCATCAAAAGTTTCGAGGTCTCCTATAATGAGACCTTTTGGTAATGTCAGGGATTCCTCAGAGATATTTGCCACGAGAATGTGGTTGATGCGAGCGGAAATGATGGCGGGTTGTAAGAGGCAACGATTGGGGTTGGTGGACGTGGTAGTGGGGGAAAATATCATGTGAGTTTGGGGTATGGGTCGAAGGTTAACCCATTTTTTATGGCGGGGGGGAATTTGGCATTTATCTTGAACTACAGCTGGGCTAATGATGGTGGGGGATCGACTGGCGAGCAGGTGCTCGGTACGCATAAGGGGGGAAAGGTCACTTTGGTGGGGGTCACGCGTGAGGGGGGGATTAACGGCGCGTGTGGGAGGATCAGCGGGGCGAGGTGTGAGGGATTTAGAAAACGGAATTTGTTGGAGGGACTGTGGAGGGTTGGTGGGGAAAGAGTGAGGTATAGAAGATGGGTTATTGGTGGAGGACTGATGTACTGATTGGTGGTTGATAGAAGGACGAATTTGGGGAGTTTTGTCGGTGGCAGTGACAGTTTGTTTGGAGTTTATATGGGATTGGTGGGTTTGTCTGTCATGAGAGGGCGAGTCAAGTGTGGGGTTTTGAAGTTTTTTAGGGGTGTGAATTGTGTGGGGGTGGAAGGGAGCTACTGACGGAAAACTGTCACAAGGGGAAATTGGTTGGTTGTGGAATAGCTGGACATTTCTAGGGGCATGGGGGGAACATGGTTGGGTCCCTAGGTCGTCACGCGTGAGGGGAGGATTAACGACGCGTGTGGGAGGGTCAGGGTGGTGAGTGGTGAGCGAGTTAGAAAACGGGATTTGTTAGTGGGATTGCGGAGGGTTGGTGGGGGAAGAGTTAGGTGTAGAACATGCGTTATTGGTGGAGGACTGATGTATTGATTTGGGGTTGTTAACAGGACGAATTTGGGGAATTTTCTTGGTGGCAGTCACGGTCTGGTTAGAGGTTATCTGGGACTGGTGAGTTTGTTTGTCATGAGAGGGCGAGTCAAGTGTGGGGTTGTGAAGTTTTCTAGGGGTGTGAATTGTGTGGGGGTGGAAGGGAGCTACTGACGGAAAACTGTCACAAGGGGAATTTTGTTGGTTGTGGAATAGCTGAACATTTCTGGGGGCATGGGGAAAAACATTGTTGGGTACATAGGTCGGCATTTTCCCTGGAAACACGTGTACATAAATATTTGATAGAATTGTGGTTACATACATCAGAGTCTGTCCTGGAAACATGGGAGGATTTATCCTGGACAGAGTTACGAGAATTGGGGGGATTACCGAGAGGGAGTTGCTTGGACTTGTCTTCTTTCGTTTGTTGAGGCATTTTTTCAACGAATTGAGTGATATTTTGAGAGAACTCGGGGCAAGGGGAGGGGTTAGAAGTTACCTTAGTGCTAGCTGCAACTTGGTAACCCTGACTCAGAGTTTGTTGAGGGGGAAGGTGTTTTTTCTTTTTGTGAATAGGTTTCTGCGTGATTGGTTTGTCAGAGGCTTTGGGTTGGATTTTTTTTTAATGAGATCAGCCTCTGGCCGCAGTCAACCTGGGCCTGGAGTTTTTGAAGGAGGTCAAGTCCAAGGAAACCATCGTAATGTTTACAGTGGGAGGAAAATACTGTAAACGTGTGATAACATCGAGCATGGGGGGCAGGAGTAGTTACTGACAGGTGCAAAGTGTCTCCTAGGAGATTTAAGTAGGTATCAGCAGCTGAGATTAGTTCTGCTTTGGTGGTTAACAAGGGGCCAAATAGTCGGTGGTGTTGATCATAATAAGACTTGAACAAACATGACTTGGCAGCTCCCGTGTCGATTAACAAGCGGACAGGAATGTCCTTGATTTTGGCCATGTAATAAATGGGGGCAGTGCGGTCAGTTATGGCGTCCCCCGCCGAGGCCATCTTGGGCGGGGGGTACTTTAAAAATCCTGGGAGTCGGTATCTACCTCCTCCAGGGTTTCCTCGGTATCATCTGAGGTCATGATAGAGGCTATTTCTCCGGTGTGCATTTCCTCCATTTCTTCCTCTTGTCCCAACTCCTCTTCATTTACAGAAATGCGAGGAGTAAAGGGGCGAGGTTTGGCAGAGTCACGAATTTGATGAAGGGCACACTGAGCACTACAGGCCGGGAAATCATAGGGGTTGATAATTACTAATGTAGGGTTTTTACTTTGGTAGGTGTTGTAGGTTTTGTTCCGGTTGAAGATTCTGCGTGGCTGGGTAGGTTGGAACCGGGGCCTACTGGGTTGGGGCTTGCCGGAAGGGTAGGTGGGTCTGTTGTGGAAGGATGAGGATGGGTAGGCATTCTTGGAGTTTTGGTGGTCGGGGTGCTGCGGGTGCGTGGGAAACCTCTTTATTACAGCGATTTGGGTGGGTGCTTCTGTGCGCACGGCCAAAATACGTCGGATCGTGATGAGATCTTTTTGATATCCGACGAAATCGTGCACACGGAAATTATCTTTTACTGCTGAGGGCAATATTGATACAAGGTTGACCAGAATCTGCTGCTCTTGTTGGATTCTGGTCAATGTGGGGAAAGAAACTTTTATATGTTGGGTGATCTTATTCACTGTGGCATCTAGATCGCCTTCGAATTTAGTGTCTTGGATACGGGTGTGGGCCACGAAAACGCCCAACGAAGGCTTAATGGCTTCTATCACTATTGGGCGAAATTCGTCCCATGTGAGAGCAGGGTGCACTTGGTAGGCAACCAGGGAAACGGCTTTTCCCAGGTGCGTTAATGTCACGGCTATCTTTTCTGCGTCCGTGGTATAAACTAGGTCAAGTACGGGTTTCACTATGTCCATGAACGTTTCGATCTCGTAAGTTCCTCCACCATGACACCTTCCTTCACTTCTGATAGTCAAGTACCTCCCCAACTTATCCAAGTACGAAAACCTCCACCCACAACCCCGACCACAACGGAAACCCTTCCGTCTAGCCCTGATATACCTCCACCAGGCACCACAGTGAGAAAACCCCCACCCCCACCCAAAACCAAGTACACACCCAACCGCACCACACAATCTACCTCAGTAACCTCACGCTACAACTTACGCCCACGACTAAAATCTTTTAAAACCTCCAGAAAACACACCCTGCTAACCCAGTTCTGTAGGGCTGCCAGACCACTATCCTCCTCCTCCTCTTCTTCTTCATCGAAATCTCCTCCACAAAGGGAAAGAAGACGAATAATCACAAGTAAACACCATAAACCCTCTAACTATATTCCAAAAATAATAACCCCCACCCCCCACGAAAACACATACCTTCCTCTTCAACCTCATCCCCTCTCAACCCCCACCTCATCACCCCGAATGACCTGCTAGATCTACCCCCCCACCAAACTCCCATAAAACCGCCTACTTCCACCACCAGCAAATCACCGACCCCACCAAAGAACACACCCCACACACGTTCCTACCCCCAACCCTCCAAATTAAATCTCCACTCCCTACCCACCCGTCTAGCCCCCCCCCCATCCCCCCCTTTTCCCTCCCCTATCCCTGCGACCCCACCCACACATCAACCAACCTCCTCATCTCATCGAACCCCCAACCAACCAACCCCTAAAATATACACTATGCCAACGACCAACCCCTCCTCTCACACCACGTCTAACACGCAACTAACTCCTCACCAAAGCCCCTCCAAATTGATGGGCCCGACCTCCACACCCCCACTTGAATCCCCCCACTTTAATCCCCCCACAAAGTCGCCCCTGAGAGAACCCCCATACATACCCCCACCAAATCCTCTTCCATTCCGCCTACCACCCTCACTCGACAAAAACCTCCACACGCATCTACCTCTCAAATAACCCCTGACCTCACCCCCACTAAATACCCTCCACCTGTAAAGCGTTCTTCCCCTCAATATAAAACATCGTCGAGCGACTCAAGTCCCACGACAAACATCTACCTTCCCACCAGGACCTCCAAAGGTAGAATAATCAACAGACCCATCAGATTTAAAGACAGTTATACAAAAACAACACCCCGTTCTTACACTAAAGACCCAAGCCACATAACACACACACCCCCTCTTTCTCACACACCTCCCTCACGCACCTTACCTAAACCGATATTGCACATTGCCTCAATTTTCCCAGCCTACAACACCACCCAAGAAAACCCCAAAATCCCCAGACTCATATCCCCCCTTCACCCCCAGCTCCGTTTTCACGCGTTAATCCCTCCCCTTCAGTTAGTAACCCATTCACCACACTGAAGAGGCCTCCTGTCAGTCCCACTCACCTCACTCGATACATGACCTCCACCATGAACCAATCCACACCCTTCGTCGCCCCCATCCCTACCCCCACGGGGGAAAACTACAAACCATTCATACGAAAGGTTAAAGTAAAAACGTCCACAGGACGCTTAGCCCGTCTACAACGCCCACATCAAGCCCGGGCAACCGCCCTCCACAACACAGAGGACACATTCCTACAGGTCTACATTGACCTGCAAAAGAAACCTGACCCTCGCTCTCTTGCTTGGTGGGACCTTCTAAATACATTCAAAATGACCCACCATGACTATGCTTCTTTTTACTTCACCCTTGAGGCTCGGGGACGAGCCTACAATGAAGGAGAGGGAAGTAAAATGCCCCAGAACGAGAAGCCCACCACAGAAGCCACGAGCGAACACCACACAGAAACACCCGAAAGAAAGGCCCACAGAACGTAAGAACCAGGTGATAGTCTCGTGGTGATTCATGTGATGAGTTTATTGGACTTCCCATCCACGACTATTTTACACTATACCTGACGTCAACTCGGGTAGTACATTATTGGGGTTGCGGGATATTTTCGAGGGCATTACACCGGTGTAATGCCGGTTGGAAAGTGTGTACATCCTTAGATACTTACTAAGGAACTCTTTACCCACCGGTGTAATGCCCTCGAAAATATCCCGCAACCCCAATAATGTACTACCCGAGTTGACGTCAGGTATAGTGTAAAATAGTCGTGGATGGGAAGTCCAATAAACTCATCACGTGAATCACCACGAGACTATCACCTGGTTCTTACAAATCGGACTAAGGTTACTATACTTTCAGTACGTCCGTGGTAGTACAGTGGGTTAGCGCGCGGGTCTGGTGGTGATGGCCATGGTCACTAACCAGGGTTCGAACCCCACCCAAGGCATCTCAAAACCTGTGGGTTTTTAGGAGGGTTAAACTCCCTTCAGAGGTTCGAGCCCCGCGCCAGGTACCAGGAAAGGTTGATCCTGAAGTGGGCCTGGGGAGTTTTCAGGACAGAAAAACTCCCTTCGCACCCAGCATTTCATGCACCTTAACTAAACAAAACTAAAGTCTACCTTTAGCCCCTTCAAACTAAAAAAGAAAAGAAAAGAAACAAAAAATCATAATAACAAGTAAATAGTTTTAAAAAGCCCCCAGACACATTTATCGGTAGACAAATTTTCTGACACAGATATTATCAATGCCTGAAAAGGGTGAATCGTCTTATAATCGCCAAACAAAAGACAACCGTTTATTAAATCTCCAAACTAATTGTCGGGAATTTAGATAAAGAGGTTAAATTGCATATCACTGGTACATGAAATATCCCAACAAATAGTTATAATATAATTACCAACGACGTAGTCGATGGGTGTAATCCAGTCCCCCACACACGGCTAATTCAATTGCATGACATGTAGGAATGTTCACATAATACAATATCGATACAATGAACTTAGCTTAGAGGACTGGTGATGTAGGACTGTTGTTATAGATTAGTATTTGTAGCACATGGTGAACTGTGGGTTGAGTCAGAGCCAGGGGGGGGGGGAGATGTTGGCTGTATGGTGTTGATTGAGAGACTAAAGGGCCGGCGTCCAATCGCTTCGCGAAATTACATATGGCTGCCGGCTCATAATAATTATAACCCATAACTTGTTTTCATGATACATCTAGAGCTGATGTAGATATTTATACATTACAGTTAATATTTAACCTATACTTAAGAATAAACTACAATACACAAAGAACCAGCCGAAATCGTACAAGCGATACAATACCGCCAAATTCAAATGTCCTATTGGACCTAAACCTGTCGGGATCATTACCCTATTCCCGACATATTGCCCGCCATCAAAAATGATATACAGGAGCTATATTATACAGCGAACAAAAAAAGGACATCGAAGTCAAAGATCACCTTGTTTGATCTTTGATCTCCAAAGATCCACGGAACTCATAGCCGCCCTCCTTTTGGGACGAGCGCCACCTGAAGCCTGAGGAGGATCATCCTTCTCATCATCAGCTGCCCCACCTTGAGGAGCACTGTCACCAGCACTCTCCCGCGGAGGGGTATCAGTAGAGACGCCAGGATCATCCGGCAGTTCTACATCCTGCTCCAAGGGATATAACCTTACGACTGGGCGAGTAGTAACCCCAGTCGAAGTTCGTATTCTAGCAACCCTTATAAGACCATCAATGCCCTGGAACAAATCGATAATCCTCCCAAGCTTCCAAAATAACCTAGGACGCTCATCATGAATCAGTACGATATCCCCGATACGAGGCCATCGTTGATTCGTCCCTTTGATCTTATTAGAGTGACGCTCGCGAAGAGACAGCAAATATTCTTGGGTCCACCGTTTCCATAGATCGTCGGACACCTTGTTTACATACTGGAAGCGACGACGTGTGGCGTCAGCATTGCCGAACGTAGGGTCATGCAAATCTTCGTCATTTACGGACGATCTTGGAAAGGTATTAACGGTTCGTCCACGTCTTAGCATAGAAGGCGAAATGGGTAAGAGGTCATCAACATCTGCCGAGGTATAGGTCAAGGGCCTGTCGTTGACTGACATCTCAATTTCTATTAAGATGGTTTGCAACTCCCGTCTGGTCACCAGTGCCCTTCCTAATACCTTCTTCATGGCAGATTTGACGATACCGATTGTTCTCTCCCAAATCGCCCCGAACCATGGTGCACGTGCTGGTATAAATCTCCATTGACAACCCTTTCCAGTGAGGGTAGCCACAACCTGCGGGTCATCCATTAAACTCTGGAGATATTTAGAGGCCCCGACAAAACAAGTCGCATTATCGCTCATAATAATTTGAGGGAAACCATTGTGGCCTGCAAAGCGTCTTAGAGTATGCAAAAACCCCTCACTGGATAGGTCGTCAATCAATCCAATATGAATCGCTCTGGTTACCGCACATGTGAATAGAACGGCATATACCTTTATGATATTACCGGGCGATTCTCTAACATGAATCGCTCCGGTGTAGTCTACCCCGGTTACCTGAAATGGTTCAGTCCTTTGTACCCTGAACTCAGGCAAGGGAGGTAGATCAACTGGGGAGTAAGGCTTACCCTGTAATCCTTTACAGATAGTACAGCTATTATGGATCCCTTTAATTGCGTGTCGCATCTTAGGGATCCACCAACGTTGTCGCATATACGCCAGAACATAATTTACGCCAAAATGTAGGCAGGTCCTATGGCATTGGCGAATCAACAGTTTGGTAATCAAATGAGAGGAGCTAAGGACAGGATATTTCGCAGAATCAATAATGTCCGCCTTTTGTATCCTGCCTCTACACTTAATTATGCCTCCTTCCATATATAATCCTAGCTGCCTCATTAACCCTTAATTAGCGGCGAGCAACATAAGTCGAGTTAAATAAAGCTGGACTATGTGGCGGCGCTCGACATAACTCGAGTGGCAATTTCAGCACGTAATGTGGCTGAGAGAGAGAGACAAGTGGTGGCAGGAGACTAGCGAGCGTATGACTGCTCCAGACCACCGCGGCGAACCTACTGACACAAATCTCAGCTCCCTCCTCCCTCTCTCACTCGCTACATACTCAATTATGTACCGAAAGTACCGAATTACCTGCTTTTTGCACTCGCGTTGCACGGTTATTGCAAGAAAACTATCCATCATACAAGGATCGTTATGGTGTCATTCGAAAGCTCTGTTTATGCCCTTTCAGGGATAGGTACTTGTTTTACGTTCTGGGTCTTATTTAGGCATGAAAATGATCACGTAAACAGCCCTATTTTGGCTAAAAACACCCCGCTGGGCGGTACACATAAATAAACCGCATAGGCCGCTCGTAAGGTGTTAAGTTAGAGGGTTTGGCCTTTGACTCCTTGCTCAGGATTTGATGTTCAGTAGGATAAGATTCCCTTTGTACTAAACATATTAGTTTTGCTTCTGCTGATCTCAATTTATGGAGTCTGATATGCTTCGAATCTTCACTAAGGAAAGACCCGTGAGCCCGACTTCTCATGTTGTTAATGAAACGGTATATCCATGCAAATACCCGTATTACTTGATCATAGCTGCCGTAACGTTCCCACTCTACCAACTTGTTATCCTGATGTGTAGTACTCACAGTCGAACTACTTAACACATCATCTTGGGGCCGACTTGAAGGATCAGATATGCAATCCCTGAAATCCTGAGGCCAATCAGTTGGAGATTTAAGCCATGGAGGTCCATGCCACCAAATAGAGGACGACATAAACTGTTGCGCCGAGATCCCCCGGGAAATTATGTCACTGGGGTTATCCCTGGTGCTCACATAGCGAAATTTAGCTGTAGGAACTAAGTTATGTATCTCATCAGTGCGATTAGAAACATAAACAGGTAACACTTTCTGGCTGTGTACCCATGAAAGTGCTATTTGACTGTCGCTCCAGACATAGACGTTATTAATCTGTAGTATGTCTGTATAAGCATCCAGTGTAAACTTTATTAGACGAGCAGACAGAAGCAATGCAGTAAGTTCTAATTTAGGAACTGTAATCTTCTTTATAGGGGCTACTTTGGCCTTCGCTATAGCCAGTGTCGCTTCACTACCATTGCATATGTATATGGCAGTACCATACGCACTATGACTAGCATCAGAAAAGGCATGTAGATCCACCTGTTGACCACTAATAACCTGACGATTAAGTTGGACCTTGCAACATGTGGAAAGGTCCGACCGAATCAACCGCCAAGTATCTTGTAACTCAGTCGGGAGGGGCGTGTCCCAATCTAGTTTCAGCCGCCACAGTTGCTGTAAAAACATACGAGCACGGATAGTTACAGGCAGCAAAAAACCTAGGGGATCAAACAACCTCGCTGACAAGCTTAAGCAGTTTCGCTTGGTCATAAGCTCACTGCCGCATGGGGTGTGACAGAAGGATATACAATCTGTGGTAGTGTCCCATTTGTGGCCTAAAAACTTTACCTCACTATTCTCAGTAGCTACACCGTCAGAAGCAAATTGACATTTCAAAAGATCACTATTAGTGGCCCATTCTCTTAAGTATAAATGAGCCTTGGCAAATATATCGCGGATCTCCCAGCATCTCTGGAGCAATAAATCTTCATTGTCTCCAGTGCCTTGAAGATTGTCCACATAGATCCCCTGCTTGAAGTCAGGATCTAGTCCAGCCTCCTCAAGATGTCGCAAGATAGTAGCGTTGAGAAGGAACTGGGAACAGGTCGCCCCGAATAAGACGACTCTGAACCTGTAGACCAGATACTCTGAATCTAGATCCATTGGGTCCCGTGGCCATAAAAATCTTGTCGAGTCCCTGTCTTCACGATGGAGTTGAAGCATCAGGAAGGCCTTCTCAATATCGGCGACCCATGCAAACTTATGACATCTGAAGCGCAACATAATTTGCGCTAGATCAGAGACCAGGGACGGACCCGTGTACAGACAATCATTCAGGCTATAGGAGCGAACACTGGATTTAGCAGAGCAATCATACACAATACGAACAGGAGTGGTGGAACTGTCCTTTTTAATCCCATGGTGAGCAAGGTAATGGATGTTATCCCCATACTCACTGAGATCTACTCTCTCCACAAATCCACGTTGTACCTGCTCGGCCAAAACTGCCGCATAAGTCTCGCAATAATTTGGATCCTTGACAAACTGCTTCTGAAGGCCACGTAACCTACCAAGTGCTAGATGGAAATTAGTAGGTAATTTACTCTTGTTATCATTCCAAGGGAGCCTTACCACATACTGACCCCTGCCAGAGTCATACGTTACAGTCTCTTCATACGAGCTTAACGCTAGCTTGGACTCACAATCAAGTTCATGTGGGTCAATTCCAATATTGTCCAAGTCCCATAGCTTATCTATATCAGTACATGTATTATCAGGCACATTTGGCCTAATATATTTATCTATGGGGCTTATTGCTACCTTGAGGACCGTAACCACCTCCACCTGTGTGTCTTGAGAGGAAGTGGCATAGGATCCAGAAATGGCATACCCTTGGATCGTGGGGAGCATTATAAGCTTATCTGCCCGCCGATATCCAGGGTGAACCAGGTCGTAGTAATAATCAGCTCCGACCAGTAGCATAATACCATTGTTAGCAGAGAGTTGATCATCAGCCAGTTTATAACCCTTGCTTCTGAGATATTTCAAATGTGGTTGAATCTCTGATGCTATATAGAAACCTGGTAGTGTGTCGACCACAACAGCCTTGATGGGACATACCTTTCTTCTATAAACATAGGAAATCTCCACTATATCATAGTCACTGGAATCTATTTCATCAGTGAAACCATGGAGACGCAAATTCTCTTGACCCTTGCTGGTACACTTGAGCTGGGGTAATGATGACCGCAGAACGAATGACCTCTGTGAGCACTGGTCAAGTAAGGTGCGCATCATTATAGTATTATTACTCCCCACTACTGGCAGCATCATAGTAGGAAGCAATTGACATTCTCGAGAAGCAATGGACATGGCAGATACTTTATCACCCTCGCTCTTACCTTTCTCATGTGACTCTTTGGGGGTTCTCCCCTTTTCTTTGCCGTCGTGCCGATCAGACTGGATGCAAAGGGAAAACCAATGTTTCCCCTTGCAATACTTACAAGGTTTGATGTAGGATTTGGTGCAAGTACTGTTGAAGTGGTCTCTTGCCAAACAGCTGGTACATAACTTAAGCGATTTAGCCTTGCCAATCTTCTGTGTAGCCTTAGGATACTTAGGACACTGGTACCACAGATGACCGTGGACACTGCACAACTTGCAACCTAATGATATTGGCCTTTTCTGTTTAGGAGAAGTCTGTACCGGGAAAGCTGCAGTAGATGGCGACATCTCCACTTGTCGGTAGTGTCCATTACTCTCCAAATTGAAGACTTCAGTCTGGTACACCTGTACCAACGCTTCCAAGTTTAGTGGAGAGTCGCTTAGTTGTCGTCTTACGATTTCCTTTAGGGGAGAGGGTATCTTGTTCAAGATATTTACACTAAATATTTCCTCCTTGGTGATGGCCATTGTCTCCATAGATAGGAGGAGGCTCTCAAAGGAGGCATAGTACTCCTTTAGGTCCGTCACATCATAGGATGGAGGATCTAGAGTGAAGAATTTAGTAATTAACGTGGTCTTGATGACTTCCACTCTCCCGTAAATTCTCTTCAGCAACTCCACTGCAGACTCGTAGCTGGTAGCTTCTAGCTTGTACCCATCGATCAACTTCAATGCCTCCCCTTTCAATTGACCACGGAGATATGTGAACCTTTGGATGGATGTGAGTGTTTTATTATGATGGATGGAACACTCAAAGATATCCCAAAATCCAGTCCAGGTAGCCGAATCCCCGGAAAAGGTAGGCAAAGTAAGCTTCGGCAGGTTAAAACCAGTCGCCTTTGGTGTACCGGTATCCTTAACAGGGGTTGATTCTTGGGTGGAAGATAGTCTGGCTAAGGCTGTATTAACGTCTTCAAAGTACTCAAGATCTGCCGACATTTCTTCTTCCACATCGTCAGTAATTGTCAATAAACCTTATACCTGCTGAGCATAATTATCGTAAGTGGCTAGCGATTTAGTAACAGTAGCAAATTTACCCTTAATCTGATCAGCCGTGGCACTTAATAAAAATTCATCAAGATCTCTTAAACACCTATTTAAACTTCCCTTCATCCCTCTCTTAAGAATCTTAAGTTTCTTTAAATCTGTCATCGTTAAGGTCTGAATCTAAGCTATTAACTCTCTTAAACTATAAAGCAAACTAGTTACACAAATTAATAAAAAATGTGGCAATAGCATTGCCACTCCCAATTTGGAAACGGTCATTAGGCTACTAGCTGCAGTAGGATGAATTAATTAAGCAAATTTGACAAATAGCAGAAACCAACTAGGGCTAGAGAAAGAAGGGTAAATGAAAAGAACTGACTAGGTCTAGTAATAAGTATTAGGCCTAGCCCAGCTGCCCATCCCACAATCATGAGGTCTGTTGGCTGTCAATCGCTTAGGAATCAACAGAGACCGAACCCCATGACCGTAATTAGGCAACTTAGGCTATAAAATTTAATTAAATGAGTCACATGAGAACCCTCCCCACCGGCAAAATTAAGAAAAGAGTCTCATAACGACAAAACACAATGAACACCACAGGCACACCACCAAAGTGAAATGAACAGCTACCACAGACACCTGCAGGCCTAGCCTGCCTAGCCTAGCCTAGCCTGCCTAGCCTAGCCTAGCCTGCCTAGCCTAGCCTAGCCTAGCCTAGCCTATGAGCGCCAAATGGTGCCCGACGAAATTACCCCTACCCCAATCCCCAGCCCAGCTAATCCACCAAAAAACGCCAAGGATCACACGCCCAAAAAACCCTGGAAACTAGCCCCAAAAAAGATAGGGACGGCGCCTAAATGGAAAAAACATGAGGGAAGAAGCCGGATCTATACTAGAGAAACGGCAGTCGTCCCAACAACGCGCGAGGCGGCAGCCATTTGTAAGCCCACAAGCGTCAAGGAAGTAAACAAAACGGTACTACGGTAAGGAAGCCTTACGGCACGAAGGACCATTATTTGTCGGGAATTTAGATAGAGAGGTTAAATTGCATATCACTGGTACATGAAATATCCCAACAAATAGTTATAATATAATTACCAACGACGTAGTCGATGGGTGTAATCCAGTCCCCCACACACGGCTAATTCAATTGCATGACATGTAGGAATGTTCACATAATACAATATCAATACAATGAACTTAGCTTAGAGGACTGGTGATGTAGGACTGTTGTTATAGATTAGTATTTGTAGCACATGGTGAACTGTGGGTTGAGTCAGAGCCGGGGGGGGGGGGGGGGAGAGATGTTGGCTGTATGGTGTTGATTGAGAGACTAAAGGGCCGGCGTCCGGTCGTTTAGCGAAATTACATATGGCTGCCGGCTCATAATAATTATAACCCATAACTTGGTTTCATGATACATCTAGAGCTGATGTAGATATTTATACATTACAGTTAATATTTAACCTATACTTAAGAATAAACTACAATACACAAAGAACCAGCCGAAATCATACAAGCGATACGATACCGCCAAATTCAAATGTCCTATTGGACCTAAACCTGTCGGGATCATTACCCTATTCCCGACACTAATATAGTGAAACAGGAAAGTTCCAAAAAGACCTGAACGCACCATATAATGATACAGTAACATTGCACAACAGGTATGAACATAATTAGAATCTTATCTTTGGTGCACATTCTTCGATTTTTTAATATTTATTTGTAAATATTTGTTTTCATTTCGTCACCAATACAGTTTTTCTAACAGAATCCAAATTTGAATGCATCTTTGGGGGGAGAAATTATTTTCTTAACCTAGGGACTGCAGCCAGACTCTTAAGAGTTGAGTTAGGTTAGCTTACTGAGGAAGACCAGCTGATGTGCGGACAGCGAGGGCCAGGGGGCGTCAGTTCCCCAGGTTAGGTTAATGCTTCAATATTCATAATGCGAGTCGGCAAGGCATTCGCAGGCATAAACAAAGCAAGGTCTAATGTACAGCAATATTGAAACAAACACACCCGCATCTTACAACAATATGAGCACTTTTCTACAAGACTATAGGTTTGATTCCCGAAGGGAAGTAGAGAAAACCTAATATTTAGTAGGGCCCCGTAATCATTGACGACTTCGCCTATTAGTAATAATAGTCTCCATTCAACATCCTGCGCCAGCATTTTGAATAGCCCGCGCGGAAGTATCATGGAGTACTCGTCATAAGTGCACACTTAATTCCCTCATGGGATCGTCATTTTGATCGGGTACCCTACAGAAAAAAACTGTAAAAAATATAAAAGAAAAATAACTTAATGTCTGTTATCATATGACTTGCCATATTCGTGGATTTCTCATGCTTTGCTTCCCCGACACCAGGCCCCCTAGCGGCCATCTTCGTCCTTCACTGATATACCAAGAATAAACTATAGAAATCAGCGAATGGGAAGTGGGATGGTTGGGAGGGCCCGAGTCGTCAATGATTACGGGGCCCTACTAAATATTAGGTTTTCTCTACTTCCCTTCGGAAATCAAACCTATAATTTAATAGGGCCCCTTCATCATTGACGACTTCGCCTGAATATCAAGACTGGAGGCGGGACATTCGCAAAATATCCTAACCTTAGGGAAGAAGAATCCGGATAACATTTTCTTAAGTGTTATTGTATACTATGCAATACATTTTCTTAAGTGTTATTGTATACTATGCAATACATTTTCTTAAGTGTTATTGTATACTATGCAATACATTTTCTTAAGTGTTATTGTATACTATGCAATACATTTTCTTAAGTGTTATTGTATACTATGCAATACATTTTCTTAAGTGTTATTGTATACTATGCAATACATTTTCTTAAGTGTTATTGTATACTATGCAATACATTTTCTTAAGTGTTATTGTATACTATGCAATAGAAAAATAGAAAAAGGTATAAAAGATTTGCTTGTAGTGTGTGGCATTAAGAAACTGCTTGCTCATGGTCAGATCGTTGCAATCGATCGTATGCATGAAAAAAAGTGTTGACACGCATGTATCCTGTAGAACTATAACTCTGCAGTAGTTATTCATTCTCTCCTTAATTAAACTAATTGTACAGTAATATTTTTTGTACACTTTGGTAAAACAGACATAGTTGCAACTATGCGATATATCTTCTTAAAATTTTAAAACAAATAAAACTCATACTGGACTGTAGAACCCGTCCTATCACAGCTCGTGATGCATCACAATCTCCAAGGGTACAGGGGGGATATGGACTATTCAGCACCCCCCCCCTTTTTAAAACAACACAACATATAATATAACAATACCTACTGCACCCGTTTCCGTAAAGCTACACAGGTACGCTTTGGTTTATCTAGAGCAACAGACAGGTAGCGTATAAGGAATGTATGATTGGAAGCCCAAAGTTGAGTTTTAGCAATATCATCAATCGAAAAAAATTGCAAAAATCTGAGGGATACTGCCCATTTCCTAATATCGTGAGCCCTGCCTATCACGCCGGGATTGCTTTCCCTGATAACGCCGACAAGCAAGGAAGCTAACTTCCGTTTTGTAACACGTTTACCTGTCCGGTTAACCCATAAAGCACCTGGTTGGCGAGGTTGCGCAGCCCTCATAAACTTTGTGAGTGGTTGCACAGGACATAAAATGTGATGAATGAGGCCTCTCTTTAAGGCCGGGACGGAAAATTCAGAAAAAACATGGTCCGAAAGTTCGTTCTTAGCAATAAAGGAGGGAGACGGCGCGATTTGAACATGGTCGTGCAGTCTCCCAAACCTGAGACAGTTTGGTTCGTTGCTCATCGCCGCCAGCTCAGACACCCGGTTTCCTGTGGAAAGTGCCATGAGAAAGACAGCCTTTTTTAAAAGTGAGTCAAAATCCGGCGCATTATTATACTTGCGCGATTGAAGCAATTCTAAGGCTTTATCAAGGGACCAGGTGGGCATGAGCTGGCGGGGAGGTGGACGAAGCTTGAAACACGCCCTCATAAAACCTTTCTCCTCCGCCTGCGGTATGGAAAGGCCGGTGAGATCAAGGAAGGGGGTCCTAATGGCAGACGGATGATTTTTTAACGTTATGACCGAAAAATGTTTCTGCTCAAAGAGATAGTTAAGTACTTGAAAATTAAGGCTCCCGAGGCAGTCGTTTGCCCTGATTCAACAATCCAGGTTGTAAAAGTTTTCCAATGAGATTGATATTGTCTCCTGGTAGACGGTGTGTACTGATTCATTAGTTTCTTAGTGACACTTGGCCCAAATTGATTTAACCATTTGGCATAGTAAATATCCATAAGGCAAAACTGAGCGAGGTCCGAAGGTTGCCAATCGTTTCCAAGTGGAAAACGGAGACCGGGAGGGACACCGGGGTCCTGCACCACTGTTGCAATTGGTGGTACCAAACCTGGGCCGGCCAAAGCGGCGCGATCAAAGCTACCCGGCCCCAGTAATCCCTCAGTCTGTGAATGACTTTGCACATTAACACAGAGTCTGGCGGCAGAAACAGATAGATTGAGGTCCACCTGTTCCAGTCCACCAGCAATGCATCGGGTCCCCCCGCCGGGGTTACCCCGTGACGTGTAAGAAAGAGTGGGAGTCTGTGGTTCTCTACTTATGCAAACAAGTCCACCTGTGGACAGGCCGGCTTTGCAATCATCTTGTTGAAGATAGCCTGTTTGATTGTCCATTCTACTAGAGTGCTCCACCGGCGAGAGAGAGCGTCTGCCCAGACGTTCGCCACGCCGGGGAGGTAGGTGGCATGCAGGGAAATCCCTAGCGAGTCGGCTAGGGTAAAACAAAAATCTGAAACGTTCAACAACTCTCGTGACCTCACTGAGCCTTGTTTCTGAATGCAAAAAACTGCGGTTTGATTGTCCATTCTGAACGCTATTGATTTGTTCTTCAATGTCCTGCCGTGAGTTTGGAGAAAGAACAGGGGAACTAAAAGCTCTTGCTTGTTGATATGTGATTGGCTGTCTGCCACCCAGATGCCCTGACCCTGGTGGCCTAGGCTTGACTGATACCCCCAACCTAGGGTCCCCGAGGCGTCTGTGTCTACCCATACCGTAGGTGGGGGAGAAACCCATGTTACGACCGAGTAGAGAACTTCGCGCTTGGTCCAGGCCGATAGTAAGTTGTGGATTAATGGAGGAAATTGGCCATAATTGCTTCTCCGGCAAGAGAGGGAACACTTTGTTGCCTTCCAGGATTAATCTCTTGGCTTTCAATCGGCCCAACTTGACAGTTAATTGTACTCAGTTGAGAGAACCGATCAGGGAATCCCACGTTTTCCTGGTCATATCCAGACTGTGGAGGAACCGGAACAGTTTCCTGCAAAACCTGCTGCAGTTGTCCACACTCTGAGTAAGAGTCAGAGCGTAGGTGTCCCAGACCAGCCCTATCCACTGAATAGTCCTTGAGGGGACAAGGTGCAACTTTGGCAAGTTCACCTTGAACCCTAGGGTTTGTACATGAGCTAACACTTGATTTACATGGTCTTGACATAATTCTAAAGAGTTCGCCAGTACTAGCCAATCGTCCAGATACCAAAACACCTGTTTGCCTCAAACTAACAGGGGTAAAAGAGCTTGCCGGACGAGTTTGGTAAATACTCTAGGTGCTAGGTTCAACCCGAACGGCATCCTTTGAAAGACATAAGTCTCGTGCCGGATCCTCAGAGCGAGAACATTTTGGAACCTCTTGTTTATAGGGACATGCCAATAGGCATCTTTGAGATCGATCGAGCACATCCAACCTTGCGGCAGAAGTGCGAGTCTGAGTTGCTGTACAGTCAACATCCTGAAAGGTGAATTCTCTATAAAGGTGTACAGGTGCGAGAGATCTAGAACTGGTCGCATCTGCATACTGTCCCTTTTTGGCACTAAGAAGTCTTGACGTGAATACTGGCTGATAGGCATTGACCTGAATAAGGACCCGTTTGGCAATCATTTCCTATAATAGGACCTCCTCCTCCTGAGACACCGGGGTATATTCCTGCGGTCGACGCAGTCGAGGCCGCCAGCACCACCGCCAGGTGATTCCTTTGCTCACTACCTTCCTGGCCCAGGTATGCTTGGGCCAGGCTGAGCAGAATGATCGGAACGAACCCAGGTGCAACCGGGGTTCGTCCTTCAAAACAACTCTCCAATCCTGGTCCTTGGAGCTCGGCCCTGGGATGTGGAGAGTATGAGTCGCTAGTTTTTTGGAGGGGGAGGTAGGTTGGCATCGGACGCTTGACTAGTTTTGGCTGGTGCAGTGCCCTGATGACCTTTGTATGGGGCCTTACCCTTATACACGTGCTGTTTACCTTGTTTGGGTTTGGGCTGATTACCTCCCTGCTGAGGAGGTGGTCTGGGGTCTCTTGGTGACTGGTTAGGTTGGGGTTGGTACGGTTTGTTACCGCCCTTTGATTTATGAAAGGGTTTCCTAGGTGGGTCCTTCCTAGCTTGGGAGGTAACCTGCTTCCACCCACTCACCATATTAAAAACTAGACTCCAAGTCTCAGAGTTAAGCAGGGTGGCAGTAAGAACCGGGGAGAGAGTTACCCGGCGACCTATGTCCGCCGGCAACTTCCTCACCAGATGGACTTTCAGATCTTGGCGGGCTCGAACCGCTTCCAAAATTGCAATTCTAATGTCCCCTAGTGACTGAATGGCATTTTGTAGCTAGAGTCTATGAGACAGCTCAGTAGCTTTTCTAATTTGGGGGTCAGCTATGGCCGAGATAGTGCGTGCAAGAGAGGCGGCTATTTGATGACTCACCAAGTACTGAGCGAACATCCGGTAGGCTTTATTGCGTAACTTAAAATCCCGCTCCAAGTGAGCAGCCGGGGGAGGGGGGGAAAGGTTCATCAAGGGTATATTTATTAGTGGCCCCTCCATCATTGACGAACATGCCTATTACATAAGGCATCCTCTTCAAACACTAATCCGCCGTAGTTTGAATCTACCGCGCAGAGCACTTAAAATCTGAGGAGCCTTCATCATGAGCGCATGTGACCTCACTCATGGCTTCAGTCATTATGAATTGGGTTCTCACTACGAAAAAACTTCGTAAAAAATAAAAAACAAAAAGAAAATAAGAATAACTATCCAATAAGCTTTCCATCATATCGTAGATGTACTTGTGTGGATCTTTGACCAGACGCTGATTCAGGCGTCATTCTTCCTTCTCTGCTCTGCGGTCAGCCGGCCCGGACGTGTTTCTCCACGCTCCACTGGTTCCGCATTTGCTGCGTCCCTAGTGAATTTTTTCTCATTTGTTTACTCTGGGATGTATCGAGTAAGGTTAGGATATGCGTAGCAGGAGTGTCCTGGGCTGGTTGCCCGCAGTGCAGTGTATTTTGGGTCGTGTTTGGGGCATCTATTTCGGATGTACCCTCGTGGTCCGGTTGTGGACAGGTGAACTTTTTCACAGTTAGCTAGCTTTGTGATGCAGGCGGCTTTCATTACGCGTTATTGCTTCCTTTTATCTTTCTGATGAGGTAGCGTATTTTTGCTGACGTTCCCAGCGTATTTTTCTTCACTTAGTGAAGTTTTTTTCTGGGTCCCGAGTCAGTTCTTCCCTTTGCCGGAAGTATTTGCTACAGTGGTGTGTTGGCGGTGGTTCCTGTTGTGATATAATTCAGTGCTTTTTGTTTATATTCCGACATGTTATTGTTATCTGTCTGCCTAGGCCTAGCCAGCCTCTCGTAGCTTTACCACATATACAAGTGTTATTGATTTATTTTCTAAATATGTACTACTGTGTGATGTGTCCTGGTTTAGTTGTGTATTGGCTAATTCCGCGGACTATTTATGTGTCCTGGGTTAGTTGTGTATTGGCTAATTCCACGGACTATGTTGGGCCCGGCGTTAGTTGTGTTTTGGCTACGCCTCGGTCCTGTGTTGTGTTCAGATGGTATCTGGACGGGGTGGGTTATTTCCGGCGGGTTTTTCTCGGTTACACCATGAAAATACCCGGCTGGTTGCCGAGTTTTGGCCACGCGTGGTTTAAAAACAGGCTTGTTTCCCCGGCGAGTGGGTGTCTGTGGCTCCCCAGGACGGCATCTCTGGGGTGCCTGTTTCAGGCTCCTTCTGATTCCAGGCGGGTTGGCTGTACCCATCTAACAGTGTTCATACGGACACGTGTTGTTTGTAGTTTTTTCGGTTTTGCAAAGCCAATATAAAACTATGCTGTTGTTGTATTTCCCCCCCGGCGATCTTTTACAAAGATGTGGGGTTCGGAACAATTGGGGTTAACTTTTAAACTTTAAATCACCCGGCAGGTGCAACCTGGTAGGGTGGGATGACCGAATTTGCAAAATTCAGTTTAGTTGACCAGACAATTGAGGGATGCATTGTGTATCGCCTCCTTCAACATACGGCAATTTAAGGCACAATTGGAGATTAACGTTTTTTAAACTAATATTTACACCCGGCGGGTGCTCCCTGGAAGGGTGGGAATAACGAATTTACAATTCAGTTAGTTAACCAGACAATTGAGGGATACGTTTTGTATCGCCGCCTTCAACATACGGCGATCTAAAAAGATACTTCGGGAGAAGTTAGATCTCGTATATTTGTCAGGCTTCCCAGTTTTTGATCTACGAGATAATTCGGGGGCCGGCGTCTTTTTTCGTTTTTTTTTTTCCAAAATTGAATCTTGAAACAAACACCACCGGAAAGACTTAATCAGTTATAAACGCCAGGCTGGTCTTTATTTTTTGTATTTTATTTTTTGTTTTCTATGTGATTGAGGGAGGCAAAAGGCATAACTGCCTATAGCGAGTGCCTCCCCCATAGTTGAAAGAGTGACAGGGCCAAAATCAAGGGACGTTCGAGCCAAAATGCCTGGACACACGGAGTTTGAAGCAATTTAAGTCATAGGAAGAGGGAAAGACTGATTCTGGGAGAGAGTTCCAGAGCTCAGATGTTGAGTAGAAGAAAGTTTGAGAGTAACGTTTCACTCTTGGGTTGGAGAGTTGCACAGAGTAGGGGTGGGATTGAGTTGCAAGACGGGTACCACGTGCCCTACGTAATACTGGGATAGCTCTGAGGAACACTGATTATTATAGTAGCGATAGAATAGCGAGAGAGATGCAACATTGCGGCGGAGTGAGAGAGATTGCAGAGAGTTGGTGAGTGGACGGGAGTTAATGATACGAAAGGCCTTCCTTTCAACTTTGTCTGGGAGAGCGGTGTGAGAGGAACCTCCCCACACATGTGAACAATACTCAATACAAGGGCGCACTATGCCCCTGTACAGAGCAAGAAGCTGTGCAGGGGAAAAGAACCCCCTAAGGCGGTTGAGCACACCCAGCTTCTGGGAGGCTGCCTTAGCAAGACTGGTAATATGGTCCTTCCAAATGAGAGCAGAAGAAAAAGAGACACCAAGAATATTGAGAGAAGATGAAGGGTTGATTTTTGTATTGTTGAAGAATAAGGGATAGTCCGCTGGGAGATCCTGACGGGTAGATAGATGGAGAAATTGGGTTTTGGAAGCATTAAAGTTAACAAGGTTTTCTCTGCCCCAATTGGAAATAGTATTTAGATCAGAATTTAAGAGTTCTATGGCTTCATTACGTTTGTCGTTGAGGGATTGCTGGCTGGGGCGTTCTGAAAAACTAATGGAGTAGTGTAAGGTTGAGTCGTCTGCGTATGAATGGATGGGAATTAAGGTACAGTTAAGGAGATCATTTATAAAAATTAGAAAGAGAATAGGAGATAGGACAGAGCCCTGAGGAACACCGGAGTTTATAGGGTGAGGAAGTGAACAATGGCCGTCCACAACCGCAGCTATGGAACGGCCGGAAAGGAAATTAGAGACAAAGGCACAGATGGAGGGATAAAACCGAAGGAGGGTAGTTTAGAAATTAAAGATTTATGCCAGACTCTATCGAAGGCTTTCGATATGTCTAGTGCAATAGAAAAAGTCTCACCGAAGTCCCGAAAGGAGGATGACCAAGAGTTAGTAAGATATGAAAGAAGATCACCAGTAGAGCGACCCTTAAGGAAGCCATACTGGCGATCTGAGAGCAGATTATGAGAAGAGAAATGCTTAAGAAATTTGGAAGCAAGAATAGTTTCAAAAACTTTAGAAAGACAAGAGATAAGAGCAATTGGACGATAGTTGGAGGGTTGAGAGCGGTCACCCTTCTTTGGGACAGGTTGAATGTGAGCAAACTTCCAGCATGAAGGGAAGACGTTAGAGGATAGACAGAGACGAAAGAGTTTGCCTAGGCAGGGAGTCGGCACGGAAGCACAGTTTTTGAGAACAACAGGAGGAACACCGTCCGGACTGTTATATATTATGTCAGAGGGTATTCATAAATCTTTTGGACAAATTAAGATATTCGAAATCTTTTACTTAGGAAACCCCACCGCGTAGCGAGCTGTAGTCGTTGAGTATTACGTCTCGTTACCCGGCGGGTTATTTAACACTTGTGTGCGAACATGTTTTGGTTAAACTTATGAGCATTAATTCCTGGAAATTTTCTTTTTTTCCAGAGCTGGGTCCCGGCGGGTCTATGCAGAACCTGGAGTAAGTATCCCACCAGTCTCTGTCATGGCTACCTTTGCCCCAGTTTTTGTTTATGCATTACGCCCTCCTGTTCAGGTATCCATATTTTTGCGCACACCCTTTGTATAAAATGTGTTAAACTGTCTCGTTTGGTGTGGGTTATCTTTCCGGCGTTTTTTCTCGTTGCTCCGAGAACACCGTTTTTGTTTACCGAGTTTTAGTAAGGATGGCTCAAAATAGGTAAGTTACCCCGACGAGTTTGGTCGCTTGAGGGCTCATAAGAAACTGCGTTTTCTGTGGTCGAGCCTGGGATCAGGCTTCCTGTGTTATTCATTGCTTTATGCATTACGCCCTCCTGTAATGTATAGTTTAGTGTGGGTTACCTTTCCGCCGTTTTTCTCATTGCTCCGAGAACACCGTTTTTGTTTACCGAGTTTTAGTCAGGATGACTAAAATAGGTAAGTTACACCGACGAGTTTGGTCGCTTGAGGGCTCATCAGAAACTGCGTTTTCTAGGGTCGAGCCTGGGATCAGGCTTTCTGGTTTATTCCCGTCGAGGGGGGCTCCACACAGTTTTCTAGGTGATCAGGCTGACACCTGTTGGACTTGGTTTTCTCTGCTTTTCAAAGCCATTGAAACAATGCTGTCTGTTTATTTGGTCTTTACCTCCCGGCGACCTTTTTACAAAGAGGTCTGGGGCAGGTATAATTGGTTTGACATTGCATATAAAACCCGGCGGTTGTACCTTCGGGTGGTTATATTAACGGATTTGCGATTCGAGTTAATTTGCCAAACAATTGATTGATACAATAGGGTATCACGGCCTTCAAGACGGCGATCTATGAGGGCTTCTGGGAGAAGCCGGATTAGAGATTAAGATAGGCTTAGACTTTTTATGGGATAAAAAGATGCCTGAATCTTACTAGTGTCTCAAGTGTAAAGGGATACTTGAAAGACTTCATCTTTAAAAAAGATATGCTTCATCTTTTTGAGGATTAAGAAGTTATTCTTAATTCTTTTGGACAGGTGAAAGATATGCTGAAATCTTTAATAAACCATTGAAACAATGCCGTTTGTTTGTTTAGTCTTTCCCTCCCGGCGACCTTTTTACAAAGAGGTCTGGGGCAGGTACAATTGGTTTGACATTGCATATAAAACCCGGCGGTTGTACCTTTGGGTGGTTCTATTGACTGATTTGCAATCCGCGATCTTTGTATTTCCTCCCCGGCGATCTTTTACAACGAAGTGGTTTTAGGAACATTTGGGGTTAACTTTTAAACTTTGAATCACCCGGCGGGTGCAACCTGGAAGGGTGGGATGCCCGAATTTGCAAAATTCAGTTTAGTTGACCAGACAATTGAGGGATGCATTGTGTATCGCCTCCTTCAACATACGGCGCTTTAGGGCACAATTGGGGTTAACGTTTTTTTTAAAAACTAATATTCACACCCGGCGGGTGCTCCTTGGAGGGATGGGAATAACGAATTTACGATTCAGTTAGTTAACCAGACAATTGAGGGATACGTTTTGTATCGCCGCCTTCAACATACGGCGATCTAAAAAGATACTTCGGGAGAAGTTAGATCTCGTATATTTGTCAGGCTTCCCAGTTTTTGATCTACGAGATAATTCGGGGACCGGCGTCTTTTTTAGGGGAGTTCTTTTTCCAAAATTGAATCTTGAAACAAACACCACCGGAAAGACTTCATCAGTTATAAATGCCATGCTGGTCTTTATATATTATGTCAGAGGGTATTCATAAATCTTTTGGACAAATTAAGATATTCTGAAATCTTTTACTTAGGAAACCCCACCGCGTAGCGAGCTGTCGTCGTTGAGTATTACGTCTCGTTACCCGGCGGGTTATTTAACACTTCTGTGCGAACATGTTTGGGTTAACCTTATGAGCATTAATTCCTGGAATTTTTTTTTTTTTCCAGAGCTGGGTCCCGGCAGGTCTATGCAGAACCTGGAGTAATTATCCCACCAGTCTCGGTCATGGCTACCTTTGCCCCAGTTTTTGCTTTATGCATTACGCCCTCCTGTTCAGGTATCCCTATTTTTGCGCACACCCTTTGTATGAAATGTGTTAAAATGTCTCGTTTGGTGTAGGTTACCTTTCCAGCGTTTTTTCTCGTTGCTCCGAGAACACCGTTTTTGTTTACCGAGTTTTAGTCAGGATGGCTCAAAATAGGTAAGTTACCCCGACGAGTTTGGTCGCTTGAGGGCTCATAAGAAACTGCGTTTTCTGTGGTCGAGCCTGGGAGCAGGCTTCCTGTGTTATTCATTGCTTTATGCATTACGCCCTCCTGTAATGTATAGTTTAGTGTGGGTTACCTTTCCGGCGTTTTTCTCGTTGGTCCGAGAACACCGTTTTTGTTTACCGAGTTTTAGTCAGGATGGCTAAAATAGGTAAGTTACCCCGACGAGTTTGGTCGCTTGAGGGCTCATCAGAAACTGCGTTTTCTATGGTCGAGCCTGGGATCAGGCTTCCTGAGTTATTCCCGTCGAGGGGGGCTCCACTCAGTTTTCTAGGTGATCAGGCTGACACCTGTTGGCCTTGGTTTTCTCTGCTTTTCAAAGCCATTGAAACAATGCTGTCTGTTTGTTTGGTCTTTACCTCCCGGCGACCTTGTTACAAAGAGGTCTGGGGCAGGTATAATTGGTTTGACATTAATAATAATAATATTAATAATAATAATAATAATATTTATTCAGTTAGCAATTTACAGAGTTGGTACCACATAGTATGTTATAAATATGACATGTACCAGCCTTGCATAATTCCAACTAAGGATAGCCCAATAAGGCCGTTAGGCGTATTTCCATTGGGGTCCTTGTATATAAAACCCGGCGGTTGTACCTTCGGGTGGTTATATTAACGGATTTGCGATTCGAGATAATTTGCCAAACAATTGATTGATACAATAGGGTATCACGGCCTTCAAGACGGCGATCTATGAGGGCTTCTGGGAGAAGCCGAATTAGAGATTAAGATAGGCTTAGACTTTTTATGGGATAAAAAGATGCCTAAATCTTACTAGTGTTTCAAGTGTAAAGGGTTACTTGAAAGACTTCATCTTTAATAAAGATAGACTTCATCTTTAATAAAGATATGCTTCATCTTTATGAGGATTAAGAAGTTATGATTAATTCTTTTGGGCAGATTAAAGATATGCTGAAATCTTTAATAAGCCATTGAAACAATGCCGTTTGTTTGTTTAGTCTTTCCCTCCCGGCGACCTTTTTACAAAGAGGTTTGGGGCAGGTACAATTGGTTTGACATTGCATATAAAACCCGGCGGTTGTACCTTTGGGTGGTTATATTAACTGATTTGCAATTCGCGATAATTTGCCAAACAATTGATTGATACAATAGGGTATCACGGTCTTCAAGACGGCGATCTATGAGGGCTTCTGGGTGACGCCAGATTAGAGATTACGATAGGCTTAGACTTTTTATGGGATAAAAAGATGCCGGAATCTTACTAGTGTTTCAAGTGTAAAGGGATACTTGAAAGACTTCATCTTTAATAAAGATATGCTTCATCTTTATGGGGATTCAGAAGATATGCTTAAATCTTCTGGACAGGTAAAGATATGCTGAAATCTTTAATATGATACTAAAGGACAACGAAAAGTAGTGGTGGAGTGCTACGGTTCGTTGACCGGCGGTTTTGAGGCACATATTTTGTACCGTTTTTTGGGTGTAACCCTATGAGCTTTAATCCCCGGAAAATTCTCTTTCCAAGGCGGATTACCGGTGTTGCACCAGGTGACCAGGTAGTTCCCGGGGGCGGCGTAGTTTTCCCCCAGTCTCTGTCGTGTCGGCACTTGAACCTCTCATGGCTGTATGTTCAACGCCGTTAAGCTCAGGTAGCCCTATCTTATTTTTATTTGTTAATGAAATAATTTAATAGCTGAATCATAATAAACATATATATTTTCTATGATTATATTATGATAATATTGTGTTTATTTATAGTAATTTATTTTAATACAATTAAATATAAATTAAATTAATTAGTATACTTTATGATTTTGCTCACCAGCTCTGCTTTCAATGTGTTAATGAGCTATGGGAGCTTTTAATTATCATAAACCTTTACGGGACTCGGACGAGGGCTCCCCGTTCAGGGAGTATACCGAGCTTGCAAGCGAGGGACAGCCACAACCAAGGTGTATGGCGATACTCACAGTCGTACCTCACCCGCCGGACGATAACGCCGGTGGGCGGACCTGACGCTCTGATGACGGACGAGAACAGGTTGAGTTCCATTTATCTCTTTTCCGCCGCCAGACGCGTCTCTAATGTGCCACGTAGTCAACAAACTACAGGATTAGCGAGGCGTAGTCTCGCTAATCGCACCCCTGTGGCCGGCGCAGTGTGGTACCGGCATTTGAACACGTGGTGCCCGCACCCAGTGTCCCTCCTGGTCGGGTTGTTCCACTTAGAACACAATTGGCAACCTAGAAACCTCGCGGACTTGTTCATTTTGGACATTCAGGAGGCCAAGTGGCTAGCACCTTATGGTAGCGACGTGACCAAGATATTCACGAATCAATATACCCAGTCTACAAAGCGACAGTTTCAATCGCATTGGAAAGCTTTTACGTCTCGGATTCTTAGAACAAAACAAACTGTGCCCTCGGTGGCGTTGGTTGTTTATTATTTAATTTATCTGTTCATGCAGAAACATTTATCTGAAAGTGATTTATGTGGGCTGGTTTTAAACTCCGCCCACCTCCCCGTCAGCTCAGGCCTACATGGTCTCTGGACAAAGCATCGTCGTTATTCTCGTTCCCGTATGTACCAAAGACTGCAGATTTTACAAAAGGGCAGTATTCCTTATGGCTTTGGCTACAGAGTATCTGAGCTGGCGGCGATGAGCAACGCACCTAATTGCCTCAGGTTTGATAGGCTTCATGAGTGTATTCACATTGCACCTTCCCCAGGATTCATAGCCGAGATTGAGCACAGTGAACACGTGTTTTCAGAGTTCACGGTGCCGGTGTTAAACAGGGGAAAGGTGCACCATCTTTTTTGCCCAGTGCAAGCTCTAACCAAATATTTAAGAGTGGCACCTCTAAATCACCAGGGTGCTTTATGGGTCGCAAGTCCGGGTGAACGATTGATGGAGCGTACACTGGCTTCTCTCTTGGTCGAGGACTTTAAAGAGAAGCATCCCGGCGTTGTGGGTAAGACCCACGATTTACGCAAGGGGACAGCCTCTTTACGTTTCCTTAATAATCTTTCGGTGAAAGTTATTACGTCCACACAGTTGTGGGCCTCTAATCAGGAGTTTTTGCCTCGATACCTTTCAGTAGCTCTGGACAACCCTTCCTTGCCATGTATAGCTTTACGGCAGAGGGTCTAGGTGGCCCTTTTAGTCACGTTTTGTTTAATTTCAAGAAAAAGGGGGGGGGGGGTGCAGCCAGTGTTACATATAGGACACCCTAGACCCCTCCGGAGTATGTGTTCGGAACATACGAGCTGTGATACTGTTTGTAGGCATTGTATTATAAAATTTCTCTGTAGTATTCATTGCAGGAAATTGTGCTAAAAGCCAATAGTAGTGTTACGACAATTCTTGTTGTAAGTAGGTTTGGCTGTGAAGCAATAGATTTTTGAGAAATCTCGGTAGTGGCAACTACGACTTTTACTTTTGCAGTAATTACTTCTGCATAAGTACACGAGTTCAGTACTTCTACGAATGTACAAGAATTCATTTATGTTTGGTTATATTTTTAGGAATATATCCACTAGTTAATGGGGTTTATATGTGCACATGTAAACTTATAAGTTTTTAGTTTTCACCACTTACTTTAAGTGGGGTGCCTTCTTAACTAGCAGATCTGTGCACAGAGTCTCAGAGTTAACCCTTTTTCAAGCAGGCTTCTTTGAAGCACGCTCCTGCTTGTACCCCTTTTTGAAGATTTAGGTTGTATAAAGTTTATGCACCCGAATATATCTTTTTTACAAAAGTAAGAATACTATGTTGTTGTTTGATTATCTGCTTTTCTAGAGTTATGATATGATTACGAATGTCCCCCTCCAGTCTTAGAAATCAGGCATGTTCGTCAATGATGGAGGGGCCACTAATAAATTATAGGTTTGACTCCTGTAAGGATATAAAGAAAACCTAATATTTAGTAGTGGCCCCGTAATCATTGACGACTGGAGCCCTCCCGACCATCCCCTTCCCATTCGTTGATGTATTAAGGATTTTGGTTTACTTGATATGTCAGTGAAGGAAGAATGACGCCTGAATCAGCGTCTGGTCAAAGATCCACACAAGTACATCTACGATATGATGGAAAGCTTATTGGATAGTTATTCTTATTTTATTTTTATTTTTTATTTTTTACGAAGTTTTTTCGTAGTGAGAACCCAATTCATAATGACTGAAGCCATGAGTGAGGTCGCGTGCGCTCATGATGAAGGCTCCTCAGATTTTAAATGCTCTGCGCGGTAGATTCAAACTACGGCGGATTAGTGTTTGAAGAGGATGCCTTATGTAATAGGCATGTTCGTCAATGATGGAGGGGCCACTACTAAATATTAGGTTTTCTTTATCTCCTTACAGGAGTCAAACCTATAGTAATGACACTTTGGAGGCCGCCAGAAATGTTAGTAAGGCTGGGGACACCCCTTCTGCTTTGGATACCGGCAGGGAAAAGTAAGTATGGTTATCCGGAGGAATCTGATGAGAAGAATTTGGAGGTGATAGTAGTGGCAAAAACCTGAGCTTCTAACTCCCAATCTACCCAAGGGCCTACTCCTACCTGCCCCTTCTGCAGTACCGGAGTCTGAGCTTGGTCCAGGGCTGGAGTTGTAGCCAACTCCGGTGTAAGAGCATTCAAGGCTTTGACATCATTAATGCCATCAGCCTTCGACCAGTCAGCAAATAGTCTTGCAGATGCGGCGGAAGGAACGGCCGGCGCGGCTGAATAAACAAAGTATGCTGGGTTAAGTGAACTTGGTACACCCTTAATCAGTACATCCAAAACCCTCCCTGCCTCGTCTTTGGCCCTAAATTTACAGTTCTTATTGATCTCAATTGACCACTCGCCGGGAACTGGGGGGTCCCCTGACACCGAAGGTTGAGCTAAAAGGGGGTTCTCTGGTACCACAGGTACCCAAGAGCAGTCAGTACCATAGAGGAGGGGCATGGGGCCCTTCCTCAGAGGCACCTTATCTAAAGGAGGAGGTTGGACATCAGTAACAACCCTGAGGGTGGACATAGCTAGCGTCGCCGGCATTGTAGGGCCTGGGGCAGCTGCTACCACCGGGGTCGGACAAGAAGGAGTGAATGCTGGGGGTTCTAGAGGTCTGATAACAGAGGTGCTAGGGAGCGCAGCTGAGAGAGTAACCAGGGGATCCGACGAGGCAGGGACTTGATAATGCTGTATCACTTTATGTAATAACTCATTTACTTGATCAGAAGTCATCCATTTCCTATAGGGATCTTTGGATGAATGTGAACTAGCCTCAGAATTATTACTAGGGATAGACTGAGGAGCCGGGGAGAACACTCCGTCCGCCGGCTCCTCACTTTTTTCCAAGGTCTCTTGTGATTCTAACTCATTACAAAGACAAGACAAGTCTGGCACTGACGACGGTAACACGTTTATGTTTCAGCCCTCAGTCCGTTCTGGAATGACGTTTAGGAGAGAGAGAGATGGTTCTGAGTGACGCCAATTATAGGTTTGACTCCTGTAAGGAGATAAAGAAAACCTAATATTTAGTAGTGGCCCCGTAATCATTGACGAACATGCCTATTACATAAGGCATCCTCTTCAAACACTAATCCGCCGTAGTTTGAATCTACCGCGCAGAGCATTTAAAAACTGAGGAGCCTTCATCATGAGCGCACGCGACCTCACTCATGGCTTCAGTCATTATGAATTGGGTTCTCACTACGAAAAAACTTCGTAAAAAATAAAAACAAAAAGAAAATAAGAATAACTATCCAATAAGCTTTCCATCATATCGTGGATGTACTTGTGTGGATTTCTGACCAGACGCTGATTCAGGCGTCATTCCTCCTTCACTGACATATCAAGTAAACCAAAATCCTTAATACATCAACGAATGGGAAGGGGACGGTCGGGAGGGCCCCAGTCGTCAATGATTACGGGGCCACTACTAAATATTAGGTTTTCTTTATCTCCTTACAGGAGTCAAACCTATAATTTATTAGTGGCCCCTCCATCATTGACGAACATGCCTGATATCTAAGACTGGAGGGGGACATTCGTAATCATATCATAACTCTAGAAAAGCAGATAATCAAACAACCACATAGTATTCTTACTTTTGAAAAATGTATTTAATACGGCGTAGGCCGGAAATATACAAGAAAAAGGGGTTCAGGCAGGTGCGTGCTTCAAAGAAGCCTGCCCGACAAAAATGGGTAACCCTGAAGATTCTGAACACAGATCTGTAGTTACAAAAGGCACCCCACTCAACGAGTGGTGACAAAAATAATAAGTTATAAGTTTATATGTGCACATCATAAACCCCAAAATACATGTGGAGATCAATTGCCAATGAACTCCATTGAACTAATATTACATTGCTTTCGCAGCTAAAACTACTATAACAACACCGTTGTTTTGTACTAAACCTTGTACTAGCACAATTTCTCGCAGAGAAATGTTCATATCACATTTTAACCTTAAATTGTATCACAGCTCTCATACTCCGGCGGGGTCTAGGGTGTCCTATGTCAACTGACTGCACCCCCCCCCCCCCCCTTCCGTGAAAGTAAACATAAGTGACTGCAGGGCCACCTAGACCCTCTGCCTTAAAGCTATACATGGTAAGGAAGGTTTGTCTAGAGCAACTGACAAGTATCTAGAGAGAAACGTATGATTAGACGCCCACAACTGTGTGGACGCAATATCTTCAACTGAAAAGTTTTTCAGGAAACGTAAAGAGGCCGCCCACTTGCGTAAATCGTGGGCCCTACCCACAACGCCGGGATTACTCTCTTTAATGACTTCTACCAGAAGAGAGGCTAATCGCCGTTTAAGTAAGCGTTTACCCGTACTCGCTACCCATAAAGCACCTTGGGGGTTTTGAGGAGCTATTCTCAAATATTTGGTTAGAGCTTGCACTGGACATAAATTATGATGCACCTTTCCCCTTTTTAACGCCGGCACCGTGAACTCAGAAAACACGTGTGCACTATGCTCATTCTTGGCTACAAACGCCGGGGAGGGTGCAATGGAAATTGAATCATTAAGTCTACCAAACCTAAGACAATTAGGTGTGTTGCTCATCGCCGCCAGCTCAGACACTCTGTTTCCGGTGGCCAAAGCCAAAAGGAAAACTGCCTTCTTTAAGATTAAAGCAAAGTCTGCAGTATTTTGATACAGACGAGAATGAAGTAAAGACAAAGCTCTGTCCAGAGACCAAGTAGGCATGAGCTGACGGGGAGGTGGGCGGAGTTTAAAACACGCTCTCATAAATCCTGTTTCCTCCGCCACCGGTATGGATAGACCTGTAAGGTCGAAAAAGGGCACTCTAATCGCAGTTAAGTGATTCTTCAAAGTTACCACAGATAAACGTTTCTGCTCAAACAGATAGTTCAAGTAATTAAAAACCAATGCCACTGAGGGTACAGTTTGTTCCGTTCTAACAATCCAAGAAGTAAAAGCTTTCCAATGAGATTGATATTGTCGCTTAGTAGACTGAGTATATTGATTGAGCAATTTATTGGTCACATCCCTACCGTATGGTGCTAGCCACTTGGCCTCCTGAATGTCCATAATGCAAAAGTCAGCGAGGTCGCTAGGTTGCCAATCGTGTCTAAGTGGAAGTACCCGACCGGGAGCGATACCGGGTCCGGGCACCACATTATTAATTGCTGGTACCACACCTGCGCCGGCCACAGGGGCGCGATTAGCGAGACTAAGCCTCGATAAACTCGTAGTTTGTTCACTACGTGTCACATTAGTGACGCATCTGGCGGAAACAGATAGATGGAGCTCCATCTGTTCCAGTCTGTCACTAGGGCGTCTGGCCCCCCTGCCGGCGTTATCGCCCGGCGGGTGAGGTATAGAGGAAGCTTGTGAGTCTCGTCGGACGCAAAAAGATCCACTTGTGGATGGGAGAGCTCCGCAATCATTAGGTCGAAAATGGGTTGCTTGAGCTCCCATTCTACTGTCGTGCTCTGTCTCCGGGACAGAGCGTCTGCCCAGACGTTCGCTACGCCTGGGAGATAAGATGCGTGAAGATAAATATCTAGACTGCTGGCTAGAACAAAAATCTCTTCCGACACGAGTAGCAACTTCCTTGACCTCGTTGACCCTTGTTTCTGAATACAGTGAACTGCATTCAGATTGTCCATTCTGAAGGCCACCGACTTGCCCCGTAACGCCGGGCCGTGAGCCTGAAGGAAATACAAGGGGACTAGTAACTCTTTGACATTTATGTGAGAGATTTCTAAGTGGGACCAAAGTCCCTGACCCTGGTGCCCCTGATTTGACTGAAATCCCCACCCTATGGTGCCTGACGCATCCGTGTCTACCAATACCGTTGGAGGAGGTCATTATGAATTGGGTTCTCACTACGAAAAAACTTCGTAAAAAATAAAAACAAAAAGAAAATAAGAATAACTATCCAATAAGCTTTCCATCATATCGTGGATGTACTTGTGTGGATTTCTGACCAGACGCTGATTCAGGCGTCATTCCTCCTTCACTGACATATCAAGTAAACCAAAATCCTTAATACATCAACGAATGGGAAGGGGACGGTCGGGAGGGCCCCAGTCGTCAATGATTACGGGGCCACTACTAAATATTAGGTTTTCTTTATCTCCTTACAGGAGTCAAACCTATAATTTATTAGTGGCCCCTCCATCATTGACGAACATGCCTGATATCTAAGACTGGAGGGGGACATTCGTAATCATATCATAACTCTAGAAAAGCAGATAATAAAAACAACCACATAGTATTCTTACTTTTGAAAAATGTATTTAATACGGCGTAGGCCGGAAATATACAAGAAAAAGGGGTTCAGGCAGGTGCGTGCTTCAAAGAAGCCTGCCCGACAAAAATGGGTAACCCTGAAGATTCTGAACACAGATCTGTAGTTACAAAAGGCACCCCACTCAACGAGTGGTGACAAAAATAATAAGTTATAAGTTTATATGTGCACATCATAAACCCCAAAATACATGTGGAGATCAATTGCCAATGAACTCCATTGAACTAATATTACATTGCTTTCGCAGCTAAAACTACTATAACAACACCGTTGTTTTGTACTAAACCTTGTACTAGCACAATTTCTCGCAGAGAAATTTTCATATCACATTTTAACCTTAAATTGTATCACAGCTCTCATACTCCGGCGGGGTCTAGGGTGTCCTATGTCAACTGACTGCACCCCCCCCCCCCCTTCCGTGAAAGTAAACATAAGTGACTGCAGGGCCACCTAGACCCTCTGCCTTAAAGCTATACATGGTAAGGAAGGTTTGTCTAGAGCAACTGACAAGTATCTAGAGAGAAACGTATGATTAGACGCCCACAACTGTGTGGACGCAATATCTTCAACTGAAAAGTTTTTCAGGAAACGTAAAGAGGCCGCCCACTTGCGTAAATCGTGGGCCCTACCCACAACGCCGGGATTACTCTCTTTAATGACTTCTACCAGAAGAGAGGCTAATCGCCGTTTAAGTAAGCGTTTACCCGTACTCGCTACCCATAAAGCACCTTGGGGGTTTTGAGGAGCTATTCTCAAATATTTGGTTAGAGCTTGCACTGGACATAAATTATGATGCACCTTTCCCCTTTTTAACGCCGGCACCGTGAACTCAGAAAACACGTGTGCACTATGCTCATTCTTGGCTACAAACGCCGGGGAGGGTGCAATGGAAATTGAATCATTAAGTCTACCAAACCTAAGACAATTAGGTGTGTTGCTCATCGCCGCCAGCTCAGACACTCTGTTTCCGGTGGCCAAAGCCAAAAGGAAAACTGCCTTCTTTAAGATTAAAGCAAAGTCTGCAGTATTTTGATACAGACGAGAATGAAGTAAAGACAAAGCTCTGTCCAGAGACCAAGTAGGCATGAGCTGACGGGGAGGTGGGCGGAGTTTAAAACACGCTCTCATAAATCCTGTTTCCTCCGCCACCGGTATGGATAGACCTGTAAGGTCGAAAAAGGGCACTCTAATCGCAGTTAAGTGATTCTTCAAAGTTACCACAGATAAACGTTTCTGCTCAAACAGATAGTTCAAGTAATTAAAAACCAATGCCACTGAGGGTACAGTTTGTTCCGTTCTAACAATCCAAGAAGTAAAAGCTTTCCAATGAGATTGATATTGTCGCTTAGTAGACTGAGTATATTGATTGAGCAATTTATTGGTCACATCCCTACCGTATGGTGCTAGCCACTTGGCCTCCTGAATGTCCATAATGCAAAAGTCAGCGAGGTCGCTAGGTTGCCAATCGTGTCTAAGTGGAAGTACCCGACCGGGAGCGATACCGGGTCCGGGCACCACATTATTAATTGCTGGTACCACACCTGCGCCGGCCACAGGGGCGCGATTAGCGAGACTAAGCCTCGATAAACTCGTAGTTTGTTCACTACGTGGCACATTAGTGACGCATCTGGCGGCGGAAACAGATAGATGGAGCTCCATCTGTTCCAGTCTGTCACTAGGGCGTCTGGCCCCCCTGCCGGCGTTATCGCCCGGCGGGTGAGGTATAGAGGGAGCTTGTGAGTCTCGTCGGACGCAAAAAGATCCACTTGTGGATGGGAGAGCTCCGCAATCATTAGGTCGAAAATGGGTTGCTTGAGCTCCCATTCTACTGTCGTGCTCTGTCTCCGGGACAGAGCGTCTGCCCAGACGTTCGCTACGCCTGGGAGATAAGATGCGTGAAGATAAATATCTAGACTGCTGGCTAGAACAAAAATCTCTTCCGACACGAGTAGCAACTTCCTTGACCTCGTTGACCCTTGTTTCTGAATACAGTGAACTGCATTCAGATTGTCCATTCTGAAGGCCACCGACTTGCCCCGTAACGCCGGGCCGTGAGCCTGAAGGAAATACAAGGGGACTAGTAACTCTTTGACATTTATGTGAGAGATTTCTAAGTGGGACCAAAGTCCCTGACCCTGGTGCCCCTGATTTGACTGAAATCCCCACCCTATGGTGCCTGACGCATCCGTGTCTACCAATACCGTTGGAGGAGGAGAGGTCCATGACATGATTGAGTGCAATGTTTCCCTCTTCGCCCAGACCGCTAGTAAGGTGTGGATTAATTTTGGTATGGGCCATAATTTTCCCGCCGGTAAGAGTGGGAAATATTTGTTGCCTTCCAATATTAATCGTTTTACTTTCAACCGGCCCAACTTGACAGTTAGCTGAATCCAGTTGAGAGAGCCGACCAGAGACTCCCAGACTCTTCGTGTCGTAGTCAGACTGTGAAGAAACCTGAACAGTTTCCTGCGAAACCTGTTGCGATTGTCCACACTCTGACTCAGAGTGAGAGCGGCGGTGTCCCAGACCAGCCCTATCCACTGAATTACTCTTGAGGGAACAAGGTTTGACTTTACCAGATTTACCTTGAAGCCTAGAGTTTTGACATGATTTAAAATGATATTGACATGTTTTATGCATAATTGTTGTGTCTCTGCCACCACCAGCCAGTCGTCTAGATACCACAACACTCTGATTCCCTGTTTTAACAACGGCATCAGGGCTTGCCGGACTAGTTTCGTGAATAGTCGAGGTGCTAGGTTCAAACCGAACGGCATCCTCTGAAAAACAAAATTTTGGTGCCTGATCCTCAAGGCCAGAAACCTTTGAAATCTTTTGTTGACCGACACGTGCCAATAGGCGTCTGTCAGGTCTAGGGAACACATCCAGCCTCCCGGCGGAAGTGTTAGCCTGATTTGATGAACTGTTAACATTCTGAAAGACTCGTTGTAAATGTGAAGATTCAGATAAGACAGGTCTACGACCGGCCTCATCTGAACACTGTCCCGTTTGGGAACCAAAAACAGTTTTGACGTGAATACAGGGTAATCTGGAGGGACCGGGATGATGACATTCTTGGCAATCATCTCCTGGACCAGCGACTCCACCTCTAATGAAACACAATTTGCCGTTGTCGGCTGACGTAAGCGAGGTCGCCGGAGCCACTGCCAAGTGATGCCTTTGCGTGCCACCATCCGTGCCCAGGTTTTTAACGGCCATGCTTGGTGACACGTTCGGAACGACCCAGTTAGCAGACAACGGTTCGCCGGCTGTACTTCCCTCGGTTCCTCCGGCTTTAAGATAGGCACTGGGAGTGAGAGAGACTTTAGTTTTTTGATGGTGGGTTTGGTGGTGTTGGACGCTTCGCCGGCTGGCTGGTGTGGGCCGAAGACTGGCCCTGCCCCGGCTTATACTGGCCGCGTCCTCTCTGTCCTGAAAACCCTCTCTGTCTATGCCTGTACTGACCCAGGGCGGATTGGGAGGACTTAGGCGGAAGAAACGGCTTAGAACCCCCTGGCTGAGCTTTAGTAGGAGGCTTAGGTTTGGGGAAGTTAAATGCAGGTTTCTTAGCCTGTGCGGGACTGTGCTTCACGGCCTGTGCCATGTTAAACACTGTTCGCCATACATCAGGGGACATTAAAGAAGGAGTAAGTACTGGGGACATTACCACCTGGTTAGCAATGCGATCAGGCAGCTTGCGAACTAATGACATCCTAAGATCCTGTCGTGCTCGCACCGCCTCAAGTAAGGCTGTGCGTATGTCACCTAAGGATTGAATCGACGACTGAAGAATCAGACGCCGGGATAACTCAACTGATCTTCGAGCATCCGCGTCTGCGATTGCCTGAGTAGACCTGAGTAAAGACTTAGCCACCTGCTGAGAAACTATGTACTGTGAAAACAGGCGGAAAGCTTTTCCCCTTAGCCTAAATTTTCTGTCTAGGTGAGTAGGGGTAGGGGTAGTGAATGGGTCCTTTAGTTCACAAAGATTAATCTTAGGGGCAGCTAGAAAAGAAAATAAAGCTGACGGAACTCCGCCGGCAGAACCTACCGGCATGGAGAACCATGAATGTGTATCCTGAGGGATCTGGTGGGAAGATTTAGAAGTGAAAGTGGTTGCAAAGTTTTGAGCCTCTACCTCCCAATCCACCCAAGGTCCTGGTCCCAACTGTCCCACCTTCAACACTGGATTAGCTGTCTCGTCTGTGACGGTCTGTAAATCTAGTTCAGGAGTAAGAGCCGACAGAGCCTTAATATCATTAAACCCATCCAGCTTAGACCAGTCTGAAAAAAGTTTTGAAGCTGAGGCAGGGGGTAAAGCAGGCTTAGATGCATAAACAAAATAATCCTGATGATAATAACTAGGTATAGCCTTGATATTTACGTCCAAAACATTACCCAAGGCATCCAATGCCCTTAATTTCTTTGACTTATTTCCCTGGATAAACCACTCACGTGGTACCGGGAGTTCCCCTGACAAGGTAGGCTGGGCAAGCTCTGGCTTAGAGGGGTTCAAAAGAACCCATGTCTCGTCTGGCCCATAAAGCAGGGGCATAGCTACCTTTCTAAGAGGCGCTTTGTCTAGAGGGGGTGGATTAACATCCGTGATGACCCTGACATTTGACGTAGTGAATGCCGCCGTAGCTGGCTTAGAGCTCCCTGCCGGTGACAGAGTAGGAGGGTTAGGAATCTTAGATAAATCGATTGATGTTATCAGAGGCCGTACCGCAGAACTTGTCAAGGGAGCCCCCAAGTCCATTGTGGGGTTTTCTCGTTGTTGACTAAAGAATTTAGATAGAGCATGAGTAAGTAACCCATCAATTTCTTGTGCTGTAACAAACTGGTTAGATGCAGAACTTTCAGGTGAATCAGTATTATCATGGGCGGCGTCCAGGCCTGAGCCTGACCCTTGTCCATCCCTATCTGAAATTATTGACACTTCATCTTGTTCCTCCCGATCCTCCTGAGAAGACCCCGCCGAGGCAGGGGCACCTTGTTTCCAAGATAAGTCAGGGATAGAGGATGGGGTCGCCGCGTCCCTGTGGACATCGGCTACTGTGTGACTCGTATGAGTCGGACGTGGATGGTCAGACCCTGGTTGAGCAAACCGCCAAACACCGAGGCTCTGGCCTACGCTCTCTTGAGAGTCTGAAACATTCTCAATTATTGAATTTCCTGAACTTTCCGTTTCTAGGGTTAAAATATCAATAGGTAAATCTTGTTTAGGGACAGGCGCTTTACTATACTCTGAGGCTGTAACAGAAACATTTTCAGGTGTAGAGGTACGACGAGATGCACTAGACTTAGTAGAATGTCGAGAGGACTTCCTATGGGAATCCTTTTTGGAGGATTTGTGGCTACGGTGTGACCGCGAACTAGACCTAGATTTGGAAGAATCACCACCATGACCACTGGTGGAAGCTTCAGTCTTACTCTTCTTACTCGCCGGGGAAGAGGCACGACTTGAAGACTGCTGTCTGAGGGGTGACCTTGACCTCGATCTCGCCTGCGACGAGTAGGTGGCTGCCGGGGGAGTAGGCTCTCTCGGGCGTTTAGACGTATCCACAGACGATACAGAACCCTGGCTAGTCTCTGTCGGCTTAAAACCCGTTACTCTAGAGGTACATTTAGGGGGAGGGTGCTCTGACAGCAACTTATCCCAAAGTGGGACGTTGTCACATTGAAGTGACTTATGTGCGACAATGGTAGTGTAGGCCGACATTTGTTGTCTGACCTCTCTCAACGCTACCGCCGCGGTCTTGTCATTGTCACACAGGACTTTATTGGCTAATTGGGAGCAAAAGGAACAATTAAGTGTAACCCAGAGACCCCTTGAACGGTCTAGACATTTAACACACCTTATGCAAAGGGTATGCGCAAAAATCGGGATACCCACGCAAGTAGGGGTAATGCACAGGGCAAAAACTGGGGCCACAGTAGCCATGACAGAGACTGGTGTGAGGAAACTACCGCCGGGTCTGTATTGGTCCGCCGGAGCTCAGCTCTGGAAAAATAAAGAAAAATTTCCAGGAATTAATGCTCATAAGGTTAACCCAAGTGTTCGCATACAAGTGTTAATAACCCGCCGGGTAACGGGATGCAAAGACACAGCTAACACATCTCGCTACGCGGCGGGGTGTAAAGAGGCTAAACAAATCTTTTTAGCTAAAGAACATGAAGAATACCCTCTGATATAATGGTCCAGTATGGCACTTATAGTCTGTAGGAGGTGGTGACTGTCTCAAGATTCAATTTTGTAACAAAGCCCCCCTCATAAAGACGCCGGCCCTTGAAATATTTTAGAAGAATAGCCCAGGGCAGGAATATACGAGATCTGATTTTTTAACGAATTGTCCCAAAAGATCGTCGTAAAAATAGAAGGCGGCGATACTGAATGTATCACCAAATTAAGGTTAATCGAAATTGAATTTGTTATAAATTCCTTAGTTCCTCCACTTAGGAGCACCCGCCGGGTGTGGGAATCGATTTGGTTAAACCTCACTGAACCTTCAATTGCCGTAAGAGTAAAGGCAGCGATACACAGAGTATCACTAAAATGGATTGGTTAACTATATGAGACCTAAGTCGTTTATCCCACCCTGCTCAGGTGCACCCGCCGGGTGAGAAGTCTAAAAGTTAACCCCACAAGTTCCTGACCCCACTTCTTTGTAAAAGATCGCCGGGGAGGAACGCCTAAACAACAGCTAGGTTTTCCATGTGGTTGTCGTAAACCAGGTAGATAAAACCTATAAAAACGAATGTTCGCAAGAACGTCGTTTTTTATATATATATATATATATATATATAAGGATGGGTACAGCCATCCCGCCGGGAATTAAAGGAGGCCTGAAACCAGGCACCCACAGAGACGCAGTCCTGGAGGGCCACAGACACCTCCCCACGCCGGGGAACCAGCCAGAGTTAAAAACCACGTGTGGCCCAACACTGCTCATCGGTCAGGATTTTTCATGGTGAAACCGAGAAAAAACCCGCCGGAAGGCAAGCCCCACCCTGAACAGACACCATCTGAACAATACGACACGAGGAGAGTCACGCACGACTAACCAACGTCACAACATAATCCGTGGAATTAGCCAATACACAACTAAACCAGGAAACAATTATAGTCCGAGGAATTAGCCAATACACAACTAAAACCCGGATACACATGACACAGTAGGGCATATTTATAAAATAAATAATAACACTAGACATGTGGCAAAGCTACGAGCGGCTGGCTAGGCCTAGGTAGACGGCATGAAAATAGTTGAAATATAAACACACATTGGAATATCACAACAGGAACCACCGCCAACACACCACCGTAGCGATAACTTCCCACCCCGGGAAGCCTGACACGGACCCAGAAAAAACTTCACTAAGTGAAGAAAAATACGCTGGGAACGTCAGAAAAACACAGCTTACCTCATCAGAAGGATAAAAGGCAGCAATAATTAACGCGTAATGAAAGCCGCCTGCATCACAAACTAACACAACTGTGAAAAGTTCACGTGTCCACAACAGGACCACGAGGGTACATCCGAAATAGATGCCCCATACACACGACCCAAAATACACTGCACTGCGGGCAACCAGCCCAGGACACTCCTGCTACGCCTATCCTAACCTTACTCGATACATCCTAGAGTAAACAAATGAGAAAAAACTCACTAGGGACGCAACGAATGCGGAACCAGCGGAGCCTGGAAGGTACGTCCGGGCAGGCTGAGCGCAGAGCAAAGAAGGAGGAATGACGCCTGAATCAGCGTCTGGTCAGAAATCCACACAAGTACATCCACGATATGATGGAAAGCTTATTGGATAGTTATTCTTATTTTCTTTTTGTTTTTATTTTTTACGAAGTTTTTTCGTAGTGAGAACCCAATTCATAATGACTGAAGCCATGAGTGAGGTCACGTGCGCTCATGATGAAGGCTCCTCAGTTTTTAAATGCTCTGCGCGGTAGATTCAAACTACGGCGGATTAGTGTTTGAAGAGGATGCCTTATGTAATAGGCATGTTCGTCAATGATGGAGGGGCCACTAATAAATACCCCCCTGCCGCTATGGGCTGGGAGTCATGAGTCACCTGTGAGCTTAAATGGGTCCCCGCCGGATAACTTCTATATTGGTCGGCTAGTACCCTACTCGGGCCTGTCGACCTAACACCCCGGGGAACAACATTAAATTTTGGTATGGCAAAAATCACATTAGGAGGTACCCGCACCGAATGTTCCTGACTAGGTGTGGATGCCAATAACTCAGATCCTATTTCCGACTCCCCTGAATCACGTGTAGGTGTGTCAGAGGAAGGTGTGGGAGGAGGCGGCTGAGGAGTGTCCTGCCGGCTGCTAGACGTGTCCTCATATTCCTCTCGCGGCGCTTGTGAGACCGGGAAGAGTCCGAGGCAGAGTGGCGAGAGTGTTTCCGGGGAGACTTAGACCTAGACCTCGACTTCCGCCGCGGAGAGGGCGAGCATCTCTTGGTACGGGCAGAGGAGGGGACCTCGGTGACTTCGCTCTCACTGCTACTACTCACTACCTCTTTGCTGAGGGCCTTTGTTTTGACTTTGGGTCTGACAGATTTGGAGGAGCCGGGTTTCACTAAAGGTGACTTAATAGTGAGATTTTCCCAAAGGACTTCGTCATCACACTGAAGCGCCTTATGGGCAGTGTCCTTAGCATAAGAATTAAACGTGGCTTTAATCTCGTGAAGGGCTGCTAAATATGATAAGTCTTTCTTTGCCAGCAAGGCGGTTTTCAATTCAGAGCAGATGGCGCATCTTTTAGACAACCACAAGCCTCGAGAGCGATCCAAACACTTGACACACTTGATGCAAAGTTTGTGAGCAAAAATGGGTAAAAGGGAGCAAGTGGGCGTGACGCAAAGTTCAAACCTAGGCATGTTGCCGTAATGAGAGAGTCCCCCCCTCCGCCGGGATAGGTGTCCAACTTCGCCGGTGAAGCAGTCTCTGGGGCCTGGATTTTTTTTTCCCAGGAATCAATGCTCATAAGGATAATCTGCGAGGTATTAAACATCCTAACCCAAATCCGCCGGAAAGTTAGCTATAGCGCACCACTACTCTAACCTTCCACCGGATCTGTCTAGCTGACTTTCAATAACTTACCTGTGACAAGAGCCACAGGTCCCTTGACCCTTTTAGTGTCTGATCATACTGAACAAGTTTGCAAAACTAATCTTATCACTTCGTGTACACTCGACTGGTGGCGCCGCAGGCGATAAAGTCTTAACGTGTCACGGGGCCAGTCAGGGCGAGTTAACCCGGTGGGCCGAGTTTGTAGCCCTGCTAGGAATGCAATTCCGCCGGGAGAGTGTGGTTCAGCTAAACCACGCCGGGATCTTTTGAACGTTCCTACCCGTTAGAGACGGATAACTTGGACCCACCGCACGGGGCCGCCGGAACAGACAAAAACTACCGGGAAACAGGGTTAGCACAGCCCCTTTCCCGAAGTCCCACACATATATAATATACATAATGACATATAGGGACGTCTCCCTTACCCCAAATGAACAAGCCCGCATGCATGAACCAAAAAAGGGGGGGCATACATAGGCATAAAATAATGACAGAAAATTTAGAAATCTAAATTACCTGAAGCCTACGCCGGAGACCCCTAACTAGGCCGACCACGTGGTCCGAAGAACATCCCAGCAGGCGACGCTCCGGCACCCAGCAGCAGCACAATGAAGAGGGAGGCCCACCCAAGGGGCCCAAGCAAAACACGAACCCTGGAAGGCGGAGCACCAGGTGCAGACACCCTTAAACCAGAGCTTTTGCTGATATCTGAAGACAATGGCATGTACTTTCCTCAATTTTGACAGTCTGTATCATGCCTCGTAGAGTGGTCGCCTTCTAGCTAAGTAAACACAACAGCTAAAGGCGTATCACAACAACAACACACGTGGTACGATAATCCGGGACTCGTAGACGCCTGTGACAATGGTACCCTAATTTAACACACACTTCCTGCGGACCTACCAATCTGGCAGCCGTGCTAGCTAATCTAAACCCTGTTACTACAACACAGATGTATACAAATGAGTAAGGACTCACTAGAAGCTCTGCGAACGTCGAATGAAGCGGACACGGCGCGAGCCCTGTTGATGGGAGGGACGCGGAAGTTGGAAGGAGCTTTGATGGCCGCTAGGGGGCCTGGTGTCGGGGAAGCAAAGCATGAGAAATCCACGAATATGGCAAGTCATATGATAACAGACATTAAGTTATTTTTATTTTTTATTTTTTACGGAGTCTATTTCTGTAGGGTACCCGATCAAAATGACGATCCCATGAGGGAATTAAGCGTGCACTTATGACGAGTACTCCATGATACTTCCGCGCGGGCTATTCAAAATGCTGGCGCAGGATGTTGAATGGAGACTATTATTACTAATAGGCGAAGTCGTCAATGATGAAGGGGCCCTATTAAATAACCATTTATCGTCATTAACTTAAAGGTGAATTCCAGGGATGAAACCTATTCAAACTACAAAGTCCATTGGGATCTGCTTGGTTTTAGGTACATGATACTGAAGAACTTTCATCAATTTGTTTTAACAATATAGAAATGTAGCTTATCTAAGTTATTTGATGTGGCGCAAACTGGAGTGTTTACCATGTCACTTTGTGCAATGGCGGGAACTCTCGACATGGGAAATGGGTGAATCTGTGTGTTTTTTATGTGAGAAACTCTAATAATTTGTATGCATGTTTACAGCTTAACATTTGGCTTCACCACTGTCTGGTCAAGGGACCGCGATATATAAATTGAACAGAAAACGATATTATCATTACGAAATAGGCCTTAGAACCGACCTGCCTCAACTCTGGACCAGGCTAAAACACTCACAAACACTGGCTGTATGTTTATTGTTGGCGAGATGGGATTATTTCTTGATGTGCACCACATCTTCAGGACGTTGTTCGATCGTTTGCAGAGCTTGAGTATTGAATTGAAAGATATTAATTACGAAAAACAGACTGGACAGTCCAGGACTGCATGTCTTGTTTACAAACTAGGCTCTCCACAATGGCATCACTCCCGAGCCGTTGAACTGGTCCAGCTGATCGCCGAGTTGCCAACGACATTATATACTAGTATTTTTGTCTGGAGTTTAATGGAATTATATCGATATTGCCCATATACATATTACAGTATATTCATGCCAAGTTATTACCCTCCATTAATCTTCGTTTTTTCGTTCATCCCTGTAGTTCACCTTTAAGACAGCCTAAACTAACCTGGGAGCTGCCTTAAGACAGCCTAACCTAAGCTGGGAGCTGCCGCCCACAGATCCCCGTTGTTCTTAATGAAGTAGATGATTATCTATATAAAAATACTGCAGGAAAAAAAAAATAAAAAAATAACGCACTTGAAATGGCGCGTCGATGAGCCGCGATCCGCACACATCTTATGGACATTAACTTTTTAAATAACTTTTTAATACAATAATAATTAAACAAAACATAAATATGTGAAAAACTGCATTAAACGAAATTTACAAAATCATTGGAGAACGTGCACCACAGACAACAAATAATATAAATAAGGTACAAATGATATTGACGCAAATGGGGATATTGCATATTGAACAATCGTATCGGAGGGGGGGAGGGGGTAGTAAGGAAGAACAAAAACTTGATAGATTTTATTATATACTATAGTCAACAGGTGTACGATAGGCCACTCACTTTCAGTCAATAACACACTTACTCCAACAAACACACAGTATAATTATCATTTAATAGCACACTGACACAAATACTCTCACATACACTCACTTTCATTCAATATTTTATTTTGATCCTGAGAAATACAGTCTCCCTTCAGCACCATACATATCAAACCTTCATACAGGGGCGAACACATGAAGGTGGAAGGGGAGAAGTGAAGAATAAGTAACAAAGAGGGAATTACTGGCATAATGAGATGCAAATAAAACAAATAAAAATGAAACAGAGAAATGGAGTAATGAATGATATTGTATAGTAAGTAGCATGATATGGAGAGAAGGAAAACAATCTATATGACAATATGAATAAAACATCTTGATAGATATATAAAGGGAAAGAACAAACAAGGATATACAGTACTAACATACGGATAAGGGAAAAATATAAAGTATGTGGTGAAAATAACAAGATAAAGCCTATGAGATTAATAAGATGAAGACATTTGAATACTATAACACCATGGACCCAAGAAAGAAGGAACATAAAAGTCACGATTTTCAAACGCGAGGCAACCAATCTGATATATGATGAAAGTATAAAGATGGGACCCATGGGATTAACAAGAAAAAGAAACATGGAGAAAACTAACACATGGTGAAAGTACCAAAATAGGGCCCATAAGATTAACCCTTTTGATACACATGGAGACTCTAACACTATGGACCTTGGGAGAAAGTAACCAGGGGCAGATAAAGGGAATAAAGAGCTTCATTATGTACAGTGAGATACGCTGCTGCAGACAATAACTTATGATGGCTGCTCACTACCCCTGAACTGATGCGTCAGGGAGTGGGAGCATTGCCACGGAGGAGACTAGAAACAAGGGCATTGGTGGGGTTGTTCAAGCGAAGCCTGGAAGCGGCACCCTGGCCGCATGCCCTTGTCGTCTCGTATGGATGGCTTGTGGCAGGTCCTTCGGATTGAAATCAGGCAGACTAGACCCAAACTGATTGTCGTTGTCAAAGTCATCACCCACAAGCTGTAGTTCAGAAGATCGCAGAGTAGCAAACGGAACACCAAAGCCATCACTGACACCAGTAGACAGAGTCACTCCTCCACTACTTGGAATTCCACCACCAGGGAAGCCAGATTCAGACAACTGCACGGTAGCCTGTGGAGTAAACCTGGCTTGAGCCAGCCCTGTGGCTGATCCAGAGAGTGGGAGGGGTGTCACCAAAGAATCACTGCCTACGCCAACAAGATCAACATTATCTGCGGCACCCATGCGGGACACTCCAAAGCCAGTATCAGCTGGGATAGAGGCAGACAGAGGCGTGGCAGGGCCCAGTTGTAGCGTCAGGTCATCATCCCCGTCATAGAGTTCTTCACTCCTTTCTTCACGAGTACGCTGAGCTGACACTGTGTACCCGTCCAAGTTGCCAGCAGACAGCTGTTGTAGTTCTTCAGCAGTAGGTGGTTTGTCATAGTGCACGAAAAACACTTCAGGCTCATGCTGCACGTGCGGCACATTAATCACCTTTTGTTCCTGTGGCTGGGGCTTTTGAACGAGGACATAGATGCGTGTATTCTGTTCTGTACGTGGTGGGAAAATAGGTTGTATCTGTGGTGGTGGCGGAGGAGCTCTTATGAATACGATCTTATAATGTTTCCTTGGGGGTCCACTGGAGAGTGGTGGCAAAGACTGTTGTTGATGCGGGGCGGGGGGCACATTCACAAATATGGTCTTGGTGGGTCCACCACCAGAACTACGGTGTCCTCTACCACCACCACCACCTCCAAGATGAATTGCACCACCACTACTACCACCAAATTCAAGCTGAACTCCACCCCCACCACCTCCATGATGTCCTCCTCCACCATCTCCCCCGACGTGAACACCTCCACCTCCCCCGATATGAACACCTCCACCTCGCCCGCTGTGTGCTGGGCCTGTGTACAATGGTGCTGGTGAAGGCGGGGCACTATATCCTGAAGAAGGTCCTGCTCCCCGCGCCCCAAGTATTGGCTGGAACCCTCCAAACTCCAACTGTGGTGACACATGTGCAGGTCTCTTCTCCGGCAGCGGGGTGGACACCACAGTGGCAGCAGCCGCTACCAGCATTATCGCCGGCTGTGGATTAAGGTAATGTAGGTAAGTGGGTTTATAGTCATTAGTTGCACTTAATCTTAACTGAGACTATTGTGACTTTGTCTATTGTGAATCTAGTCTACTGTCTATGTCCAGTACTGTATACATTATCAGCAAGTCTCACGAGCATACAACTCACACTGTTTTCATCATTATCAGTTTTACTAGTCCACTACAGAACCAGCCTATCTCTGAGGAGATAATGATAGCTTATGTACCTCTCCACAGTGGCTTATTCTGGCTTCTTAAGACTTGTACTTTTTGAGCCTCCCATACCGACTGTCTTTATAAAATCAAGACTAACTGTTTTGTGTGAAGAGCTTAAGTAATCAATAAGTAGCATAATCAATTTCATGAAGATGAGCAACAACTTAGAAAAGTCAATTTTTTGAGAGTAAGGAAGCTGGCGGGAGATGGGGTTCGTCAAATTGTAACCAAAGGTTAACTGCTATCATATGGGTACCACTGAATATAATGATAATGTCAGACAGGTTGGGAGAGAGATATCCTGACCAGGATTCGAACCCACTCACTCCAGATACTTTTGTGAGTGTTGGGCATAGTATCCACTCGACCAGTCATGGTCGAATGGATACGGTGCCCAACTCTCAAAAAAAAAAAAAAAAAAAAAAAAAAAAAAAATATATATATATATATATATATGGAGCGAGTGGATTGCAAATCCTATTCTGGGTACCTCTCTTCCAACTGGGTTTACACCTATTTTTTGGTCTTCAATGTTCACATGTTCATTATACAAGTAAAATACACGTACATGGAGCAGTAATATTGCTTTATATGTTAAATATAACAAATTCTGTCAGAATCAAAGGTACAGTAATTAATTCGCATGCACAGCAATTTAAAAAAACATAAATGGAGCATTCCTCAGGTTAAGAAAGTTAAATGTGAGACTGGTAAGTGGGGCCAATATCGAAAAAATACAAATGTACAGACACTGTCCTAAATCCGCCGCCAACCACACAGGAGGAAACAGGAATGCATTGAACTGCAGGAACTGAAGGATCTCTTAAATTTGACAAGACGACTACTTCTACCAACTCTCGTGAGAGCTGCCTCGTACCATCAGAGTGGCAGAAAGACTCCGGTAGGGTGAATCAGGTTAAGGAGTTAAAGGAACGGGCCGCCTACAGGAGCGGTCTGAATGAGAGAAGCCCCAGCATGATTCCCTAGAGGAAATCCCTGCCCAGGCCCAACACCCCCTTGTTGCCCTGCAGAATACCCCCCTTCACCAGCAGTAGCTGGATGATGTCACGGCCAGCCGTGTTCTCTCCCACCACCACCTCATAAAGTTGTCAAAATTCCACCTATAGAAGGCTTGGCAATACTGTCAAGGTCAACGGACTGCCCCATCTTGGACAAGTGGACTCGCCCGGGCCACCTAGGGAGAAGAAAGGAAGCCACCAGCTAATAGCACACCTGGCCATAAGTGTGCCTGGAGGCTAGCTGGACCATTGCCCCACTAATCCCCTGGTTGATCTCAGCCGTTCACACATCCGCAACTACCACCCACTATAGTTTATTTTTGTCCAGCTGATGGTAAATTGCTATGTTACTATCTTGGTTACTCGTCTATTAAGTACATTTTGTAGCAAAATGTGTTGTTAATTATGAAAACTTGGCATTATTATTCTGAGCGCAGAGAAATAGTAGATTCATATGTTTCTATATATGTATCAAGGAAACAGTTGCTGAGGGATTCAATATACCATCAGCTGAAATATAACCAACTATAGTACCTTTACTCAGAGTTACAAGGAACTGCCATATATCTTGTATTATAAACTATACTTTGTGTTCATTTGTGTTTGTTTGCCTTCCGAACTAAAGACCCCACATAGTGTTGTAGCCTGAATTATATAGGCACTTTAATTATTATTATTTAATATATTTATTAATATTTTGTTGAAGGGGGGAGGGGGAAGGTTGGTGATTGAGAGGAATGAAGGTGGCTGGGGCATAATCAAATCATGATCAGAAGTTAATCGCTTCTATTTGGGTTTCATGCAAAACATTTGTTCAAATCTTGCTTAATTCTGCTCATGTTTTTAGAAGTTATGCTTACATTCAAACCAACAATCACCCAGTAGCCTATAGTACCGGTAAGCTACTGTATGCCACAATATATAATATAAATCGAACATTTGAGTGAAATAGGTTGAAACAGACGAAGACAGCAATAACAGCCTCCAAGTAATATTACATCCCAAACATATTATCTATATTTTAACCATCCACACGTATTATAAATATATAAATATGAATAAAATTAAGTGAAAGTCGGTATATATAAACTCAAACGCGTGTTCATGAGGGAATTTGATTTTCACTTGAATGTCCTCATCATCATTCCGGTTTAGCTTTAACCCCTTCTGTACCGGCGACGTCTTTTTATATTTGATTTTAGCTACGTTTAGACGATTTGATGAAGCTTAGGATGGATATATGGTAGCTAAAAGGAGTAATTGAGATAGTTTGTAGTCTTTTAATGGGTAAACGTCCTTCCTAAGCTCAGCAAAAGCGTTTAATATTCTCCAGAATATAACAAAAAGGACGTCGGCGGTACAGAACGGGTTAAGATGATAAGGTTAAACCGGTATCTCATGAGCGCTTTCTACCGCTACTTTTTGTTCTGGTAGGTTCCGATATCTACTGTTATAACAATGTTGTCACCTACCTTCACCTTCAGTCTATATCTACTGTTATAACAATGTTGTCACCTACCTTCACCTTCAGTCTATATCTACTGTTATAACAATGTTGTCACCTACCTTCACCTTCAGTCTATATCTACTGTTATAACAATGTTGTCACCTACCTTCACCTTCAGTCTATATCTACTGTTATAACAATGTTGTCACCTACCTTCACCTTCAGTCTATATCTACTGTTATAACAATGTTGTCACCTACCTTCACCTTCAGTCTATATCTACTGTTATAACAATGTTGTCACCTACCTTCACCTTCAGTCTATATCTACTGTTATAACAATGTTGTCACCTACCTTCACCTTCAGTCTATACTCTCTTTATTTTCAACTGACGGTAGGCCTAAATGATAAAGTTCCCATCAAGATATCTCAGTTATTTTGAAGGCTTTGTAGTGAAATGTGGTGCTAATTATGTAAACTTGGTTTTATTATGATGCAGAGACAGTGGTTTCATATTTTTCCATTAAGTATAGATAAATTTGCTGCCAAGGGATTTAATTTACCGTCAGATGAAATGAACCAGAGTATAGTTGCAAATACTGATAAACAAAATTATACAAAACGTGCTTCCGGTATAATGCTATCCAACGACAATTGACGATAACATGTTTCGTGTGATACTCCTTTCAGATAAGAATAAACTCCAACTTTGCCATTCTAACCAAATTCCTCTCCGAAAATCACCGCACTCCATGATGCCCGAGAGCGGCGCCCCAATCAAATGCAGTCAACAAAGGCAATGAAAGGAAATAGTGATGGCTAATATAAAAAGAGAAAATAATACACAAAAAATATTACATTTAAATTTGCTTCTTTCATAAAATATCCGCCGATGACCACTAATTATAGTTACGAAATCTTGACTGAAATATCCTTGAAGATGCTAAAAAAAAAAAAAAAATTATAACCAAGGGGAAAATAGTAACTCCAAAGAAGAAGAAAAGATAAGTAGGTGAAGCAGAATAAGAAGTTGACGCCTGGAATGTTAAGCAGAAAACCCTTTCACTGTTGCGTAAGACCTCCCAGGAGGGCAAGATACTTATTAAGGGAGGATGGTTCACTTTTTGGTCGATTTTTTCATATAGGTCTATTTATATATATATATTTAGTTTCCTTCCTACACCTCCATCAAACTTTAAAAAAACACCCTTTTAGAGTAATTTGGAAATTTGTTGGTAGAAAAATGTCGCGGCCGAAGGCCGCTTCTTCTAAAATTACAGGCTCACTATCGTTCGCCAGGAAAAAAATCGACACCTAAGTAGCACGAAAGGTCTTGATATTGACAAAGAAATGGGGCGAAAGGTCTTAAAATCGACAAAATAATGTGGCAAACGTCATAAAATCTGAAGACTAATGGGGCTGAACGTGAGAGAAAAACGGTACATCTTCCCTTAACGGTTCTTTCACACCTGGAGATATAATAGCCACCGAGTCCCTGTATATAGTAACGGTCCATCTTCCCTTAACGGTTCTTTCACACCTGGAGATATAGTAGCCACCGAGTCCCTGTATATAGTAACGGTCCATCTTCCCTTAACGGTTCTTTCACACCTGGAGATATAGTAGCCACCGAGTCCCTGTATATAGTAACGGTCCATCTTCCCTTAACGGTTCTTTCACACCTGGAGAAATAGTAGCCACCGAGTCCCTGTATATAGTAACGGTCCATCTTCCCTTAACGGTTCTTTCACACCTGGAGATATAGTAGCCACCGAGTCCCTGTATATAGTAACGGTCCATCTTCCCTTAACGGTTCTTTCACACCTGGAGAAATAGTAGCCACCGACTCCCTGTATATAGTGTGCTATGCTGTTTATACCTGTCGATCCTTCATGGACTCGACAGGTTTAGGGGTTTTGGTAAGGATTTTGATTGTCAGGTCAGGTCAGGTGAAGGCATTGAGGGATAAGCCTTTACAACTGCACCTCGTATCTACTTTTCGAAGTGTTGATACGGGAGAAGAGGTGTTGGAGTGGCTTTGTTGTGTGTGACGTATTCTATGGGAAACTGCCTTGTTTTAGCCAGCAATCACACGCTTCGGAAAATATATCGGTAAGTGTAAACTAAACCCCTATTGAAACGAAATAGAGTAGGCCTATCTGAAGTGCACAATGAACGTCAACTCTGGTGAATCACCCTTATAATAATAGTCTTCGCCTAAAATACCTTGTAATTCACTTTGCATTTCTTTGGTTTATCACACTGAACACGGCTTTGATTTAGTTCGTGGGGGCAACTACCCGGAGCCATTTCAACGATATAGGAATATTTGTACTATTTATTCCCCCCTCTAGGCCTACCTGCTCTTCAATTCCAAAAGAGCGGTAAATGGTAAATTTTATCTCAATTTAGAAGCCAGTCTCGCGATGGTTAAAAATTAATGTAGATGGTGTTTCTGGTACGGTCATCTCTATCCCCTGTCATTATGTTAGGCTCGCTTACGTGTGCTGTATTAAATGTATGTCAGATGTTGAACAGGGTGTGTAAAGATAGGAACATGCTTGTATATCTCACTCGAAGCGATGAATTAATGCTTAGATAGTGCCGATACCAATTATCGATCGAAATATACTTGGTGCCGCTACAAGACTTATTTGGCCGATTGCACTATAGAGGTCCCAGGTGATGGTAGAGTTGGTAACCTACGGCATACTCCCCATCTAGCGGATTTTGCTTTTTGTTTATTCTCAAATTCAAACTATGTCAAATTTATCCCAATTAGATGATTTTACCGAGATCGTTAAAATGTAGATGGTATTTTTGGTTTTCCATTTTCCTGGAGGTAGTTGGTAATCTACAGGGAATATTATTACGGCATAGGCCTACTCCCCACTTAACGTTATTTTCAAGTTCAACTAGGCCTATATCAAATCTTTCCCAATCAGTAGGCCATTTTGGTAGGATTGTTAAAATATAGATGATTATTCTGGCTGTATAGGTTCCTGAAGGTGGTATGGAAGTCCACTAACCAGCAACATGACAGGGAAGAGCAGAAGACGACAGTAGAAGCAAGAGCGTCAGGCAGAGTAGCGAAGCTTCTAATGAAGCGGGCCACGGAGTCTCCGCCTTATATACCTACTCTCACTTACCCGCCGCCTTCAGCCCCGCCCACCTTTCCTCTCGCCTGGATCACCTAACACGTGTAGGGCTGATGTGTCATAGTTTGGAACATGGGAAAGGGCTCACTCACCTCTTCCCTGTGCTGTTTTGAGTGGCGGAAGGGATTCAGTCTTCCCATTACTGAATTGATCAATTTTAAGTTTCAGTATATAAGAAATATATAGCCTATACGCTATATATTAAGGGGGGGATGGGCTTCTTTATTTCTTATTTTGTTTGTTTGACTTTCTATTATTGTATGTCATTTCCTCCCTATACATCCATCATGCTTAAACAAAACAACCCCTAGACTCCCCTACAAAACAACCCCTAGACTCCCCTACAAAACAACCCCTAGACTCCCCTACAAAACAACCCCTAGACTCCCCTACAAAACAACCCCTAGACTCCCCTACAAAAACCCCTAGACTCCCCTACAAAACAACCCCTAGACTCCCCTACAAAACAACCCCTAGACTCCCCTACAAAACAACCCCTAGACTCCCCTACAAAACAACCCCTAGACTCCCCTACAAAACAACCCCTAGACTCCCCTACAAAACAACCCCTAGACTCCCCTACAAAACAACCCCTAGACTCCCCTACAAAACAACCCCTAGACTCCCCTACAAAACAACCCCTAGACTCCCCTACAAAACAACCCCTAGACTCCCCTACAAAACAACCCCTAGACTCCCCTACAAAACAACCCCTAGACTCCCCTACAAAACAACCCCTAGACTCCCCTACAAAACAACCCCTAGACTCCCCTACAAAACAACCCCTAGACTCCCCTACAAAACAACCCCTAGACTCCCCTACAAAACAACCCCTAGACTCCCCTACAAAACAACCCCTAGACTCCCCTACAAAACAACCCCTAGACTCCCCTACAAAACAACCCCTAGACTCCCCTACAAAATACATTTGTTCGGCAGAAAAATATCCCGGCCGAAGGGCGGTCCCTCTTAAAATTACAGACTTGCTATCGCTCGCCAGGATAAAATCGACACCTAAATGACACGAAAGGTCTTAAAATTAACAACGAAATGGGGTGAAAGGTGTCAAATCGTCAAACTAATGGGCCGAACGTCTTATAATCTGAAAAATAATGGGACTAAACGTGAGGGAGAAGGGGGACCAGAAAAACGACCCATCTCCCCTTAATTCGAAATACAAATTATAATAAGCTTATAGTATACATTGAAGTAGAGTAAATTATAATAAGCTTATAGTATACATTGAAGTAGAGTAAATTATAATAAGCTTATAGTATACATTGAAGTAGAGTAAATTATAATAAGCTTATAGTATACATTGAAGTAGAGTAAATTATAATAAGCTTATAGTATACATTGAAGTAGAGTAAATTATAATAAGCTTATAGTATACATTGAAGTAGAGTAAATTATAATAAGCTTATAGTATACATTGAAGTAGAGTAAATTATAATAAGCTTATAGTATACATTGAAGTAGAGTAAATTATAATAAGCTTATAGTATACATTGAAGTAGAGTAAATTATAATAAGCTTATAGTATACATTGAAGTAGAGTAAATTATAATAAGCTTATAGTATACATTGAAGTAGAGTAAATTATAATAAGCTTATAGTATACATTGAAGTAGAGTAAATTATAATAAGCTTATAGTATACATTGAAGTAGAGTAAATTATAATAAGCTTATAGTATACATTGAAGTAGAGTAAATTATAATAAGCTTATAGTATACATTGAAGTAGAGTAAATTATAATAAGCTTATAGTATACATTGAAGTAGAGTAAATTATAATAAGCTTATAGTATACATTGAAGTAGAGTAAATTAAAAAGCTTATAGTATACATTGAAGTAGAGTAATTAATAAGCTCTTGACAAGCTGTTCTGGTAACTATTGATATTGCAGCTTGTATTTACTTATATACAGTAGTTTGGTAATCTCTCTCCTTGACAAGCTGTTCTGGTAACTATTGATATCTGCAGCTTGTATTTACTTATATACAGTAGTTTGGTAATCTCTCTCCTTGACAAGCTGTTCTGGTAACTATTGATATCTGCAGCTTGTATTTACTTATATACAGTAGTTTGGTAATCTCTCTCCTTGACAAGCTGTTCTGGTAACTATTGATATCTGCAGCTTGTATTACTTATATACAGTAGTTTGGTAATCTCTCTCCTTGACAAGCTGTTCTGGTAACTATTGATATCTGCAGCTTGTATTTACTTATATACAGTAGTTTGGTAATCTCTCTCCTTGACAAGCTGTTCTGGTAACTATTGATATCTGCAGCTTGTATTTACTTATATACAGTAGTTTGGTAATCTCTCTCCTTGACAAGCTGTTCTGGTAACTATTGATATCTGCAGCTTGTATTTACTTATATACAGTAGTTTGGTAATCTCTCTCCTTGACAAGCTGTTCTGGTAACTATTGATATCTGCAGCTTGTATTTACTTATATACAGTAGTTTGGTAATCTCTCTCCTTGACAAGCTGTTCTGGTAACTATTGATATCTGCAGCTTGTATTTACTTATATACAGTAGTTTGGTAATCTCTCTCCTTGACAAGCTGTTCTGGTAACTATTGATATCTGCAGCTTGTATTTACTTATATACAGTAGTTTGGTAATCTCTCTCCTTGACAAGCTGTTCTGGTAACTATTGATATCTGCAGCTTGTATTTACTTATATACAGTAGTTTGGTAATCTCTCTCCTTGACAAGCTGTTCTGGTAACTATTGATATCTGCAGCTTGTATTTACTTATATACAGTAGTTTGGTAATCTCTCTCCTTGACAAGCTGTTCTGGTAACTATTGATATCTGCAGCTTGTATTTACTTATATACAGTAGTTTGGTAATCTCTCTCCTTGACAAGCTGTTCTGGTAACTATTGATATCTGCAGCTTGTATTTACTTATATACAGTAGTTTGGTAATCTCTCTCCTTGACAAGCTGTTCTGGTAACTATTGATATCTGCAGCTTGTATTTACTTATATACAGTAGTTTGGTAATCTCTCTCCTTGACAAGCTGTTCTGGTAACTATTGATATCTGCAGCTTGTATTTACTTATATACAGTAGTTTGGTAATCTCTCTCCTTGACAAGCTGTTCTGGTAACTATTGATATCTGCAGCTTGTATTTACTTATATACAGTAGTTTGGTAATCTCTCTCCTTGACAAGCTGTTCTGGTAACTATTGATATCTGCAGCTTGTATTTACTTATATACAGTAGTTTGGTAATCTCTCTCCTTGACAAGCTGTTCTGGTAACTATTGATATCTGCAGCTTGTATTTACTTATATACAGTAGTTTGGTAATCTCTCTCCTTGACAAGCTGTTCTGGTAACTATTGATATCTGCAGCTTGTATTTACTTATATACAGTAGTTTGGTAATCTCTCTCCTTGACAAGCTGTTCTGGTAACTATTGATATCTGCAGCTTGTATTTACTTATATACAGTAGTTTGGTAATCTCTCTCCTTGACAAGCTGTTCTGGTAACTATTGATATCTGCAGCTTGTATTTACTTATATACAGTAGTTTGGTAATCTCTCTCCTTGACAAGCTGTTCTGGTAACTATTGATATCTGCAGCTTGTATTTACTTATATACAGTAGTTTGGTAATCTCTCTCCTTGACAAGCTGTTCTGGTAACTATTGATATCTGCAGCTTGTATTTACTTATATACAGTAGCTTGGAACCCAGCAAGTGGTCAATTGCGAACAGCAGAGAGAGGGAAGCATGGAGCTATACCTTAAGAGGAGAGGGGTCGTCTTTCCGGTCCCCCTTCTTCCTCATGTTTAGCCCCATTAATTTTCAGATTTTATAACGTTCAGCCCATTAGTTTGGCGATTTTAAGACCTTTCGTCCCATTCCTTTTGTCAATATTAAAACTTTTTGTCATTTAGGTGTCGATTTTTTCCTGGCGAACGATAGGGAGCCTGTAAATTAAGAGGAACCGGCCTTCGGCCGGGAAATTTTTCTATCGAAAAATGTCCCTACCGAAGGCGGGTTCCTTTTAAATTAGAGGCTCGATATCGCTCGCCAGGAAAAGATCGACACCTACATAATTATCAAGTAGTCTAAATATTGACAAAGAAATGGTGCGAAAGGTCTTAAAATCGGCAAAGTAATGGACCAAACGTCTTAAAATCTGAAAACTAATGTAGCTAAAAATGAGGAAGAAGGGGGACCAGAAAAACGACCCATCTCCCCTTGAATGAATTATAAAGGGCATGTCTTAAGTTATACTTGGTGTGGGTACAGACACGTGTTTTGAAAGGTGGATATTACCGTAGGTAAAAACATGAATATACACACCATATGAGGAGGAGCACTTTATTGACAACGTTTCGCAGATAGTAACCTCAAGAAGCTATCTGCGAAACGGTGTCAATAACGTATGGTACGTGTTTATATTCATTCTGTCAACTTTTCAAAGTTACTTAACCTTAAACGGATATAAACATGTCTTGAAATGAAGGTGAACATGTCTGTATATGAAGCATGACACATTTCGGCTTAAAAGTGTATTGAATTAAAAATATCTTGGTCTTAACAATATTTAACCGCTTCTGTACCGGCGACGTCTTTTGTACTTTATTCTGGCTACTATTAGACCATTTTATACAGTTTATAAAGGGCCTCCAGCAATTAACAGGCTTCAAACTATCTCACTTTACCCTTTTTACTACCACAGATCCTTCTTAAACTACACAAAACCGTCTAAATATAGCTAGAATAAAATACAAAATAGGTCGCCGGTACAGAAGGGGTTAAGATGTCTTGGCTACTATAAATATTGGCATTAACCCCTTCAGCACGATGACGTATTTTAAATGTTTCTTATGGTTAAATTAGACGATAATATGCAGTTTAAGAAGGACCTATGCTATTGAGAGGGTTTACCTAGATCGTATTACCCCTTTAAGCCCTAGAGGTAGATTATAAGGTAAATCAAATAGTGTAATATTAACCAGGACATGTTGAACATTACGGGATCGTACGGAAGGGGTAAATGAAGAGGCACCCAAACGTTCATCCAAATACATTAATTATTTTATTTTAAGCATTATTTTAAAAAGTCACTGTCATTGGCTTGAATGGGATAGTTAAGATTATAATTTAATGTTTTCATCAGGACATATTGTGGTAGTTAGAAACATATAAAATACGTCATCGGGTTGATGGGGTTCAGGTAACGAGGGAAATATAGACATATAATTGTAACAACAAAAATAATATGTATAAAATACAATAAATACAAGCGTTTACTAGATGTAACCTAAAATCTGTTGATAAGCTTCCTGCTTCCTGCTGACAAAAACATTAATTTAGGACCGTTCCCGATCCAGACTGACCCTTATCGTTTATTTGTATAAGGGTCAATCTGGGTCAGGAAAGCTTTTACGATATTTAAAGGAACGGCCCTAAACACCAACAACTTATTACCAAATATGCCTGCTTGGGTAGATGGAGATACAAACAATTTAGTGTAAGTAGGTGTTAATTATGACAGAGGCACATAAGGTTAGACAGTTGCATAATTTGTGTTTATTTACTGGTCTTTTGCATGAATCAACAATACTTATGAAGATTTTATGCTCTACCCTACAGTTAGGCCCCATTATGTCCTAAAGTCTATGACAACCTTAACTTCTCCCTCCCCCCCCCGCCCCCCCCCCACACTCTCTCTCTCTCTCTCTCACATACACACACACACACACACACACACACGACACATTATAGAGTCAAAGAATACATTTAGTTACACACTACCTCAAAGGTAAGAGGTAGTATTTGGCTGGAAGTGTATTTAACGAGAAGTTTGGGCCGGTGCCAAGCCATATCAGTGACTCTTGCCAAAGATGGGATATTGCCAAGGCGTTTCACGGCGATTTATTTAATTATATTCCTTTACCTTTTTATTTCCTCGCTATACCTTCATCAAGCTTAAAAAACACTCCCTAGACCCCCTTCAAGATATATTTGCACATTTTTCGATAGAAAACTGTCCCGGCCGAAGGTCGATTTCTCTCAAAATTACAGGCTCGCTATCGCTCGCCAAGAAAAAATCTACTATCTAATTCTATCCACTAACATTACTGGCGATCATTCCATCCACTCACACTGCTAAACCCATCTATATTATTTTGTTCTCTCTTTCCCCATAAACATGCCTAGGTATTTACTATTCCTGCAGGGAGCAACTCAGTGAAACACACGGCGCATTAACCAAGTGGTAACCCAGCCTGTCAGTACTACTATCACACAGACAAACATATACACTACAAGTGGTAACCCAGCCTGTCAGTACTACTATCACACAGACAAACATATACACTACAAGTGGTAACCCTGCCAGTCAGTACTACTATCACAAACATAATTATACACTACAAGTAGTAACCCAGCCAGTCAGTACTACTATCACACAGACAAACATATACACTACAAGTGGTAACCCAGCCTGTCAGTACTACTATCACACAGACAAACATAATTATACACTACAAGTAGTAACCCAGCCTGTCAGTACTACTATCACACAGACAAACATATACACTACAAGTGGAAACCCAGCCTGTCAGTACTACTATCACACAGACAAACATATACACTACAAGTGGTAACCCAGCCTGTCAGTACTACTATCACACAGACAAACATATACACTACAAGTGGTAACCCAGCCTGTCAGTACTACTATCACACAGACAATCATATACACTACAAGTAGTAACCCAGCCTGTCAGTACTACTATCACACAGACAAACATATACACTACAAGTGGTAACCCAGCCTGTCAGTACTACTATCACACAGACAAACATATACACTACAAGTGGTAACCCAGCCTGTCAGTACTACTATCACACAGACAAACATATACACTACAAGTAGTAACCCAGCCTGTCAGTACTACTATCACACAGACAAACATATACACTACAAGTGGTAACCAGCCTGTCAGTACTACTATCACACAGACAAACATATACACTACAAGTAGTAACCCAGCATGTCAGTACTACTATCACACAGACAAACATATACACTACAAGTAGTAACCCAGCCTGTCAGTACTACTATCACACAGACAAACATATACACTACAAGTAGTAACCCAGCCTGTCAGTACTACTATCACACAGACAAACATATACACTACAAGTGGTAACCCAGCCTGTCAGTACTACTATCACACAGACAAACATATACACTACAAGTAGTAACCCAGCCTGTCAGTACTACTATCACACAGACAAACATATACACTACAAGTGGTAACCCAGCCTGTCAGTACTACTATCACACAGACAAACATATACACTACAAGTAGTAACCCAGCCTGTCAGTACTACTATCACACAGACAAACATATACACTACAAGTAGTAACCCAGCCTGTCAGTACTACTATCACACAGACAAACATATACACTACAAGTGGTAACCCAGCCTGTCAGTACTACTATCACACAGACAAACATATACACTACAAGTAGTAACCCAGCCTGTCAGTACTACTATCACACAGACAAACATATACACTACAAGTGGTAACCCAGCCTGTCAGTACTACTATCACACAGACAAACATATACACTACAAGTAGTAACCCAGCCTGTCAGTACTACTATCACACAGACAAACATATACACTACAAGTGGTAACCCAGCCTGTCAGTACTACTATCACACAGACAAACATATACACTACAAGTAGTAACCCAGCCTGTCAGTACTACTATCACACAGACAAACATATACACTACAAGTGGTAACCCAGCCTGTCAGTACTACTATCACACAGACAAACATATACACTACAAGTAGTAACCCAGCCTGTCAGTACTACTATCACACAGACAAACATATACACTACAAGTGGTAACCCAGCCTGTCAGTACTACTATCACACAGACAAACATATACACTACAAGTAGTAACCCAGCCTGTCAGTACTACTATCACACAGACAAACATATACACTACAAGTGGTAACCCAGCCTGTCAGTACTACTATCACACAGACAAACATATACACTACAAGTGGTAACCCAGCCTGTCAGTACTACTATCACACAGACAAACATATACACTACAAGTGTAACCAGCCTGTCAGTACTACTATCACACAGACAAACATATACACTACAAGTGGTAACCCAGCCTGTCAGTACTACTATCACACAGACAAACATATACACTACAAGTAGTAACCCAGCCTGTCAGTACTACTATCACACAGACAAACATATACACTACAAGTAGTAACCCAGCCTGTCAGTACTACTATCACACAGACAAACATATACACTACAAGTGGTAACCCAGCCTGTCAGTACTACTATCACACAGACAAACATATACACTACAAGTGGTAACCCAGCCTGTCAGTACTACTATCACACAGACAAACATATACACTACAAGTAGTAACCCAGCCTGTCAGTACTACTATCACACAGACAAACATATACACTAAAGTGGTAACCCAGCCTGTCAGTACTACTATCACACAGACAAACATATACACTACAAGTAGTAACCCAGCCTGTCAGTACTACTATCACACAGACAAACATATACACTACAAGTGGTAACCCAGCCTGTCAGTACTACTATCACACAGACAAACATATACACTACAAGTGGTAACCCAGCCTGTCAGTACTACTATCACACAGACAAACATATACACTACAAGTAGTAACCCAGCCTGTCAGTACTACTATCACACAGACAAACATATACACTACAAGTGGTAACCCAGCCTGTCAGTACTACTATCACACAGACAAACATATACACTACAAGTAGTAACCCAGCCTGTCAGTACTACTATCACACAGACAAACATATACACTACAAGTGGTAACCCAGCCTGTCAGTACTACTATCACACAGACAAACATATACACTACAAGTAGTAACCCAGCCTGTCAGTACTACTATCACACAGACAAACATATACACTACAAGTGGTAACCCAGCCTGTCAGTACTACTATCACACAGACAAACATATACACTACAAGTAGTAACCCAGCCTGTCAGTACTACTATCACACAGACAAACATATACACTACAAGTGGTAACCCAGCCTGTCAGTACTACTATCACACAGACAAACATATACACTACAAGTAGTAACCCAGCCTGTCAGTACTACTATCACACAGACAAACATATACACTACAAGTAGTAACCCAGCCTGTCAGTACTACTATCACACAGACAAACATATACACTACAAGTGGTAACCCAGCCTGTCAGTACTACTATCACACAGACAAACATATACACTACAAGTAGTAACCCAGCCTGTCAGTACTACTATCACACAGACAAACATATACACTACAAGTAGTAACCCAGCCTGTCAGTACTACTATCACACAGACAAACATATACACTACAAGTAGTAACCCAGCCTGTCAGTACTACTATCACACAGACAAACATATACACTACAAGTGGTAACCCAGCCTGTCAGTACTACTATCACACAGACAAACATATACACTACAAGTAGTAACCCAGCCTGTCAGTACTACTATCACACAGACAAACATATACACTACAAGTGGTAACCCAGCCTGTCAGTACTACTATCACACAGACAAACATATACACTACAAGTAGTAACCCAGCCTGTCAGTACTACTATCACACAGACAAACATATACAATACAAGTAGTAACGTAGTAACCCAGCCTGTCAGTACTACTATCACACAGACAAACATATACACTACAAGTAGTAACCCAGCCTGTCAGTACTACTATCACACAGACAAACATATACACTACAAGTAGTAACCCAGCCTGTCAGTACTACTATCACACAGACAAACATATACACTACAAGTAGTAACCCAGCCTGTCAGTACTACTATCACACAGACAAACATATACACTACAAGTAGTAACCCAGCCTGTCAGTACTACTATCACACAGACAAACATATACACTACAAGTGGTAACCCAGCCTGTCAGTACTACTATCACACAGACAAACATATACACTACAAGTAGTAACCCAGCCTGTCAGTACTACTATCACACAGACAAACATATACACTACAAGTAGTAACCCAGCCTGTCAGTACTACTATCACACAGACAAACATATACACTACAAGTAGTAACCCAGCCTGTCAGTACTACTATCACACAGACAAACATATACACTACAAGTGGTAACCCAGCCTGTCAGTACTACTATCACACAGACAAACATATACACTACAAGTGGTAACCCAGCCTGTCAGTACTACTATCACACAGACAAACATATACACTACAAGTGGTAACCCCAGCCTGTCAGTACTACTATCACACAGACAAACATATACACTACAAGTAGTAACCCAGCAGTCAGTCAGTACTACTATCACACAGACAAACATATACACTACAAGTAGTAACCCAGCCTGTCAGTACTACTATCACACAGACAAACATATACACTACAAGTAGTAACCCAGCCTGTCAGTACTACTATCACACAGACAAACATATACACTACAAGTAGTAACCCAGCCTGTCAGTACTACTATCACACAGACAAACATATACACTACAAGTGGTAACCCAGCCTGTCAGTACTACTATCACACAGACAAACATATACACTACAAGTAGTAACCCAGCCTGTCAGTACTACTATCACACAGACAAACATATACACTACAAGTGGTAACCCAGCCTGTCAGTACTACTATCACACAGACAAACATATACACTACAAGTAGTAACCCAGCCTGTCAGTACTACTATCACACAGACAAACATATACACTACAAGTAGTAACCCAGCCTGTCAGTACTACTATCACACAGACAAACATATACACTACAAGTAGTAACCCAGCCTGTCAGTACTACTATCACACAGACAAACATATACACTACAAGTAGTAACCCAGCCTGTCAGTACTACTATCACACAGACAAACATATACACTACAAGTGGTAACCCAGCCTGTCAGTACTACTATCACACAGACAAACATATACACTACAAGTAGTAACCCAGCCTGTCAGTACTACTATCACACAGACAAACATATACACTACAAGTAGTAACCCAGCCTGTCAGTACTACTATCACACAGACAAACATATACACTACAAGTAGTAACCCAGCCTGTCAGTACTACTATCACACAGACAAACATATACACTACAAGTGGTAACCCAGCCTGTCAGTACTACTATCACACAGACAAACATATACACTACAAGTAGTAACCCAGCCTGTCAGTACTACTATCACACAGACAAACATATACACTACAAGTGGTAACCCAGCCTGTCAGTACTACTATCACACAGACAAACATATACACTACAAGTGGTAACCCAGCCTGTCAGTACTACTATCACACAGACAAACATATACACTACAAGTAGTAACCCAGCCTGTCAGTACTACTATCACACAGACAAACATATACACTACAAGTAGTAACCCAGCCTGTCAGTACTACTATCACACAGACAAACATATACACTACAAGTGGTAACCCAGCCTGTCAGTACTACTATCACACAGACAAACATATACACTACAAGTAGTAACCCAGCCTGTCAGTACTACTATCACACAGACAAACATATACACTACAAGTGTAACCCAGCCTGTCAGTACTACTATCACACAGACAAACATATACACTACAAGTAGTAACCCAGCCTGTCAGTACTACTATCACACAGACAAACATATACACTACAAGTGGTAACCCAGCCTGTCAGTACTACTATCACACAGACAAACATATACTACAAGTGGTAACCCAGCCTGTCAGTACTACTATCACACAGACAAACATATACACTACAAGTGGTAACCCAGCCTGTCAGTACTACTATCACACAGACAAACATATACACTACAAGTGGTAACCCAGCCTGTCAGTACTACTATCACACAGACAAACATATACACTACAAGTGGTAACCCAGCCTGTCAGTACTATCACACAGACAAACATACACTACAAGTGGTAACCCAGCCTGTCAGTACTACTATCACACAGACAAACATATACACTACAAGTAGTAACCCAGCCTGTCAGTACTACTATCACACAGACAAACATATACACTACAAGTAGTAACCCAGCCTGTCAGTACTACTATCACACAGACAAACATATACACTACAAGTGGTAACCCAGCCTGTCAGTACTACTATCACACAGACAAACATATACACTACAAGTAGTAACCCAGCCTGTCAGTACTACTATCACACAGACAAACATATACACTACAAGTGGTAACCCAGCCTGTCAGTACTACTATCACACAGACAAACATATACACTACAAGTAGTAACCCAGCCTGTCAGTACTACACACAGACAAACATATACACTACAAGTGGTAACCCAGCCTGTCAGTACTACTATCACACAGACAAACATATACACTACAAGTAGTAACCCAGCCTGTCAGTACTACTATCACACAGACAAACATATACACTACAAGTAGTAACCCAGCCTGTCAGTATACTATCACACAGACAAACATATACACTACAAGTAGTAACCCAGCCTGTCAGTACTACTATCACACAGACAAACATATACACTACAAGTAGTAACCCAGCCTGTCAGTACTACTATCACACAGACAAACATATACACTACAAGTAGTAACCCAGCCTGTCAGTACTACTATCACACAGACAAACATATACACTACAAGTGGTAACCCAGCCTGTCAGTACTACTATCACACAGACAAACATATACACTACAAGTAGTAACCCAGCCTGTCAGTACTACTATCACACAGACAAACATATACACTACAAGTGGTAACCCAGCCTGTCAGTACTACTATCACACAGACAAACATATACACTACAAGTGGTAACCCAGCCTGTCAGTACTACTATCACACAGACAAACATATACACTACAAGTAGTAACCCAGCCTGTCAGTACTACTATCACACAGACAAACATATACACTACAAGTAGTAACCCAGCCTGTCAGTACTACTATCACACAGACAAACATATACACTACAAGTGGTAACCCAGCCTGTCAGTACTACTATCACACAGACAAACATATACACTACAAGTAGTAACCCAGCCTGTCAGTACTACTATCACACAGACAAACATATACACTACAAGTAGTAACCCAGCCTGTCAGTACTACTATCACACAGACAAACATATACACTACAAGTAGTAACCCAGCCTGTCAGTACTACTATCACACAGACAAACATATACACTACAAGTAGTAACCCAGCCTGTCAGTACTACTATCACACAGACAAACATATACACTACAAGTAGTAACCCAGCCTGTCAGTACTACTATCACACAGACAAACATATACACTACAAGTAGTAACCCAGCCTGTCAGTACTACTATCACACAGACAAACATATACACTACAAGTAGTAACCCAGCCTGTCAGTACTACTATCACACAGACAAACATATACACTACAAGTAGTAACCCAGCCTGTCAGTACTACTATCACACAGACAAACATATACACTACAAGTGGTAACCCAGCCTGTCAGTACTATCACACAGACAAACATATACACTACAAGTGGTAACCCAGCCTGTCAGTACTACTATCACACAGACAAACATATACACTACAAGTGGTAACCCAGCCTGTCAGTACTACTATCACACAGACAAACATATACACTACAAGTGGTAACCCAGCCTGTCAGTACTACTATCACACAGACAAACATATACACTACAAGTAGTAACCCAGCCTGTCAGTACTACTATCACACAGACAAACATATACACTACAAGTAGTAACCCAGCCTGTCAGTACTACTATCACACAGACAAACATATACACTACAAGTGGTAACCCAGCCAGTCAGTACTACTATCACACAGACAAACATATACACTACAAGTAGTAACCCAGCCTGTCAGTACTACCATCACACAGACAAACATATACACTACAAGTGGTAACCCAGCCTGTCAGTACTACTATCACATAGACAAACATATACACTACAAGTGGTAACTCAGCCTGTCAGTACTACTATCACACAGACAAACATATACACTACAAGTAGTAACCCAGCCTGTCAGTATTACTATCACACACTAGTGGTGGGCGTATCGATACCAAAGTATCAATATTTCCGATACTACCTCTGTACTTGAAAGTATCGATTCTGAAGGCTTGGTATCGAGTATTTTGAGTACTTAAGAAACACATGTAAAATAATCGTGAAATGAATACAATTAGTGCCAAATAATGCAAATAATAGATAATAGTCTATTACTTTTCTATTATAGACCCATTTTGTTTAGTCATCAAGACTTAATGACTAAATAAAATGGGTTTGTAGGGCTAACAGAAAAGTAAAAGACTATTATCTATTAATTTGCGCACTATTAATAATTATTTTATGGTGCTCTCGTATTTTTATACAGTGAGGATAAATATATGTTCAGTTATTAAAGAACTTAAACAAAATATTGATATTTATGATTCATTACAACACATTGCTGTCTTACCGTCACTCAAATTAAGTATAATCCTATGTAAATCGATATGTACATCTTCACGTACTATTTCAATATAGTATTAATAGTATAGTAATAATTATTTGATATCGTAAATTTAATTTAATCTTATTAGTAATATCAATAATGTGATTTATTTTATGGTTGGTATTAATATATTATTACCCCTGTTCTATATTTATGGAAAATACTTACAATAACCGATACTAGAAGCAAAGTACTCGGTATCGGTACTCGATACCACCGATACTGAAATGAAAAATACTTGGTATCGTATCGAAATGAAAGTACTTGTATCGCCCATCACTATCACACAGACAAACATATACACTACAAGTGGTAACCCAGCCTGTCAGTACTACTATCACACAGACAAACATATACACTACAAGTGGTAACCCAGCCTGTCAGCACTACTATCACACAGACAAACATATACACTACAAGTGGTAACCCAGCCTCAGTACTACTATCACACAGACAAACATATACACTACAAAGGAGTACAAAGGAAATCAAGCAACAACATATCTAGTGACCCTTCTAGGCTGCTTGTCCTCCAAAACACTGAGGATCAAGTGTCCAAACAGTGGTTTAGAGTGGGTAAGGGAACATTGGAAAGGGAACTACTGCCCTGCCACTAACGTGGCAGGACTAGGAAGTTAGTAGGGGACATATGGGTTAGTAACTGAGGGGAGGATAAAATAAAGTTATTCATTTACAAACGCAGTCAGACGCGGGTTTGATGCGAGATATTTGTCTAGGCGGAATTTAAATGAATCAACGGTGCTGCAGTCTATAACGTCTCGGGGAAGCCCATTCCACAAGTTGACAACTCGATTGAAGAAGAAATTCTTAGATTCGTGTGAGTTAAAAGATTTACCAATAATTTTGCAACCGTTTCCCCGCATGTAATTAGATTGGTCGATAGTGAAGTACTTACTACAGTTCATATTGTCGATGCCTTTGATGATTTTGAACACTTGAATTAAGTCACCTCTTAATCTGCGCTGGGTTAAAGGAAATAGATTTAATTCTCTAAGACGCTCTTCGTATGGTTTGTTCTTTAGGCTAGGTATCATTTTGGTATCTCTACGTTGAACTCGTTCTAGCTTGTTTATGTCTTTTTGGTAATAAGGGCACCAGCATTGAACGCAGTATTCCAGAAGAGGGCGGACTAAGGAATTGTAAAGGGTTAGGATTACGTCTTTGGATTTATGCTCAAATGATCTGCCTATAAAGCCAATTATTTTGTTTGCCTTCTTAACAACTTCTGAACATTGTTGACTCGGTTTTAGGTTACTCGATATTGTTACTCCCAGATCGGTTTCTCTGTTTACATTCTTAAGCTGAGTGCCATTCATCGAATAGTTTGCTTTCTCATTTAGGTATCCGATATGTAGTACTTTACATTTATCCGCATTGAAACTCATTTGCCAAATTTGGGCCCAATGTGACAATTTATCTAGATTGTGTTGCATATCGTCAACTTGATCTTTTGAGAGTACGCTATTTGCAATTTTTGTATCGTCAGCAAATTTTGAGATTGTACAGGTGAGACCCTCATCTATGTCGTTGATGTAAATTAGAAAGAGAATTGGTCCTAGTACCGATCCCTGGGGTACCCCCCGCTACTTACATTGGTCCATTTAGATGCCTTACCGTTTATGACTACTCTTTGCTTTCTGTCGCTGAGCCAATTTTCTATCCATTTCAACACACCGTCTTGCATTCCATGCGCTTTTAGTTTTAGCAGTAAACGTTTGTGGGGAACTTTGTCAAAGGCCTTTTGAAAATCAAGGTATATAATATCTACAGCTTTACTCTCATCGTAGAGGTTGAGGATATCGTGGAAGAAGTCTAAGAGGTTTGTTAAACAGGAACGTTTTTTACGAAAGCCGTGTTGAGTATCTTTAACCCTTATTTAGCGGCGAGCAACATAAGTCGAGTTAAAAAAAGCTGGACTATGTGGCGGCGCTCGACATAACTCGAGTGGCAATTTCAGCACGTAATGTGGCTGAGAGAGAGAGACAAGTGGTGGCAGGAGACTAGCGAGCGTATGACTGCTCCAGACCACCGCGGCGAACCTACTGACACAAATCTCAGCTCCCTCCTCCCTCTCTCACTCGCTACATACTCAATTATGTACTGAAAGTACCGAATTACCTGCTTTTTGCACTCGCGTTGCACGGTTATTGCAAGAAAACTATCCATCATACAAGGATCGTTATGGTGTCATTCGAAAGCTCTGTTTATGCCCTTTCAGGGATAGGTACTTGTTTTACGTTCTGGGTCTTATTTAGGCATGAAAATGATCACGTAAACAGCCCTATTTTGGCTAAAAACACCCCGCTGTGCGGTACACATAAATAAACCGCATAGGCCGCTCGTAAGGTGTTAAGTATGTTATTTTCCTCTAAGTGATTTACGAGTCTGTCTCTTATGACCGTTTCTAGCATTTTACATACAACTGAGGTTAAGCTAATTGGACGATAGTTACTGGGTAGGGATTTGCTGCCTTTTTTGAATATCGGTGTTACGTTGGCTAGCTTCCACTGATCAGGCATAGTTCCAGACTGCAAGGATTTATTGAATAGTAATGTCAGTGGTTTGGAGAGCTCATCCTTAGCTTCCTTTAGAACTCTAGGCGAGATTGTATCAGGTCCAGGCGTTTTATTTACCTTGAGTTTATCTAAACAATTCAATACTTCTCTCTCTGTAACGGTGATATTGCTTAGAACATCTGAATTATCAATCTGAATCGGCGATGGTGTAGGGATATCACTGAGGTCTTCTGTTGTAAAAACTGATGCAAAGAAGGTATTGAGGGCATTACTCATTTGTACTTCGTCTTTGGTGTATTCTCCATTTTCATCGACTAACGGTCCAACAGTTGAAGTAACTACTTTTTTCTTTCTGATATAACTATAGAATTCTTTCGGGTTTGTTTTACTTTGATTCGCAATATGTAACTCTAGGGTCTTTTTACTTTGCTTAATTAACTTTTTGGCTTTGCGTCGTAGCTCTACAAATTTCACCCGTTCTTCGTCATTTTGTGAGGATTTTAATCTATCATTAGCACATTTTTTAGCAAGCAGGCAGTTTGAAATATCTTTATTCCACCATTTGGGCTTATTATTATGGCCTGGACGCCGTATTTTCGATGGTATGCAGTCTTGCACTGCTTTTAGGTAAGTGGTTTCGAATAACTTCCAAGATGTATTTATGTCGTTATTGTTAATTAAAAAGCTCCAGTCAGTTTCTTTAAACATAGCTCTAAGTTTATGAAAGTTTGCTTTCTTGAAATTAGGGACTTTTTCGATGCTACTATTTGGTTCGTTACTAGTAAAGTTTAAAGTGAAAGTTATCCTACGATGGTCGCTGTTACTGAATTCATCACCAACATTCAAATTCTCTATTAATTCTTCTTTTGTTGCAAGTACAATGTCAAGAACGTTATTACCACGGGTCGGTGTTCGAACAAATTGATAAAGCGAACTCTCTTGCAATTTCGTATACAAGTCATGTCCGGAGTGTGAAGTAAGAGTATCGCCCAACTTGGTCACAGGTAAATTAAAGTCGCCAAAAAATACGGTATCTTGTGAGTTACTTACATCTGCAATTTGTTCATAAATTTCTCGGTCGGTTTGCACTGATTGAGCTGGAGGTCTGTATATTAATGCAAGTATTATTTTTGTACCTTTATTATTCTTTATTAGCACAAAAGATGTGTCGACGTTCACAATTTGAGGTTTGACAAGAGGGTCGGGTTAAGACTTTCTTTGATATAAAATAAAACGCCACCTCCATTTTTATTAATTCGGCTTTTCTCAAACATTACATAACCGGGAAGTGAATACTCTGCTAAAAAGTCTCTATCTACTGTATTGAGCCAAGATTCTGTTATACCAATCACATCATAATTTTCAGTAAACACTAGTTCCTCTAAATCTGAAAATTGATTGCGTATGCTACGAGCGTTTGCATAGAAAACCTTTAAAGTTGTGGTTTTAGAACTCACAGAACGTTCTTTAACCTCTGAAGTACGCATGGGGGTAATTGGAAACGTCCCCCTGTGCTGACGTATTTGAGGTGTTTCCGCCACTAAAATATTCATTGTGCCATTAATAGCATTAATACTTATCCATATGCGCCTATTATGGGTTGATTATAAAGGTATTAACCTGAAACAACAATAAAACGAGTGAAAACAGCGTTTGGATGGTCAAAATCGGAGATATAGCCCGCGAGTTGTATAATGTATGGGTGAGGCAATCTGCTTTCCCGCCAATTTCCCCCAAGGCCACTGAGACACAGTCGATCGATACTCTCTCTCTCTCTCTTGCACTCGCTTGCTATCAGTGATGACCACACCCTCCAATCGGATTTCTAATGTTAGCACGAAAATATACCTCAGAATAAGGGAATAACAGGGAAAATAGGTGATAACTGAAGGAGAGGAGGAAAGTGGGGAAGGAGGGGAGGTAGAGGACTGAGATTTTGCATGGCCCAGGGGCCAAAAAAAAAATAAAAAATAAAAAAAAAAAATATATAAAAATATTTTTTTTTCGATGTCAAAAGTTGATTTTTATTTTCTCTGACTCTTAAGAGTCTCCCCGCAGTGCGCCGGGGGAACTCTTAAGAGTCTCCCCGCAGCTCCCGGGTTAATCAAATTTTTGGTTCTGATCGGATCTACATTTACATTCATGGCTGACATCGGTCCTCGGTCGTTATCCCTGGCGGTTTTGAATTTGGGTCGTGTTGGTGGAGCTTTATCCAAATTCGCGGTTCTTGACAGATTAGCATTTAATTCCTTCGCAGGTTGCCGCCCTCGCTGTCTTCGGTCCTCCTTCCTGGTTGTCCTGTGCTGAGTCGATTTCTTCTCCGAAAATCCTTCACCGCATTGTTGAGAAGACGCCCAAAACGTGCTGCTCCCACCTGGTTCAGATGAACTCTATCGTCCGAAAACAAATAGTCATCGTAGTAAAAATTGTCCCAGGTGTCGACGAATCCCACGTTTTCCTTCCTGCAGAGGTTTGCTAGACAACGATTTGTGCTGGTGGCTATGCTGTAAAATCGGCTCTCTACACCAAGCCGGGGGACGGGGGGACTACAAGTGGTAACCCAGCCTGTCAGTACTACTACCACACAGACAAACATATACACTACAAGTGGTAACCCAGCCTGTCAGTACTACTATCACACAAACAAACATATACACTACAAGTAGTAACCCAGCCTGTCAGTACTACTATCACACAGACAAACATATACACTACAAGTGGTAACCCAGCCTGTCAGTACTATCACACAGACAAACATATACACTACAAGTAGTAACCCAGCCAGTCAGTACTACTATCACACAGACAAACATATACACTACAAGTGGTAACCCAGCCTGTCAGTACTACTATCACACAGACAAACATATACACTACATGTGGTAACCCAGCCTGTCAGTACTACTATCACACAGACAAACATATACACTACAAGTGGTAACCCAGCCTGTCAGTACTACTATCACACAGACAAACATATACACTATAAGTGGTACCCCCCCCTGTCAGTAGTACTATCACACAGACAAACATATACACTACAAGTGGTAACCTAGCCTGTCAGTACTACTATCACACAGACAAACATATACACTACAAGTAGTAACCCAGCCTGTCAGTACTACTATCACACAGACAAACATATACACTACAAGTGGTAACCCAGCCTGTCAGTACTACTATCACATAGACAAACATATACACTACAAGTGGTAACCCAGCCTGTCAGTACTAGTACTACTATCACACAGACAAACATATACACTACAAGTAGTAACCCAGCCTGTCAGTACTACTATCACACAGACAAACATGTACACTACAAGTGGTAACCCAGCCTGTCAGTACTACTATCACACAGACAAACATATACACTACAAGTGGTAACCCAGCCTGTTAGTACTACTATCACACAGACAAACATATACACTACAAGTAGTAACCCAGCCTGTCAGTACTACTATCACACAGACAAACATATACACTACAAGTAGTAACCCAGCCTGTCAGTACTACTATCACACAGACAAACATATACACTACAAGTAGTAACCCAGCCTGTCAGTACTACTATCACACAGACAAACATATACACTACAAGTAGTAACCCAGCCTGTCAGTACTACTATCACACAGACAAACATATACACTACAAGTAGTAACCCAGCCTGTCAGTACTACTATCACACAGACAAACATATACACTACAAGTGGTAACCCAGCCTGTCAGTACTACTATCACACAGACAAACATATACACTACAAGTAGTAACCCAGCCTGTCAGTACTACTATCACACAGACAAACATATACACTACAAGTAGTAACCCAGCCTGTCAGTACTACTATCACACAGACAAACATATACACTACAAGTAGTAACCCAGCCTGTCAGTACTACTATCACACAGACAAACATATACACTACAAGTAGTAACCCAGCCTGTCAGTACTACTATCACACAGACAAACATATACACTACAAGTAGTAACCCAGCCTGTCAGTACTACTATCACACAGACAAACATATACACTACAAGTGGTAACCCAGCCTGTCAGTACTACTATCACACAAACAAGCATATACACTACAAGTGGTAACCCAGCCTGTCAGTACTACTATCACACAGACAAACATATACACTACAAGTGGTAACCCAGCCTGTCAGTACTACTATCACAGACAATCATATACACTACAAGTAGTAACCCAGCCTGTCAGTACTACTATCACACAGACAAACATATACACTACAAGTGGTAACCCAGCCTGTCAGTACTACTATCACACAGACAAACATATACACTACAAGTAGTAACCCAGCCTGTCAGTACTACTATCACACAGACAAACATATACACTACAAGTAGTAACCCAGCCTGTCAGTACTACTATCACACAGACAAACATATACACTACAAGTAGTAACCCAGCCTGTCAGTACTACTATCACACAGACAAACATATACACTACAAGTAGTAACCCAGCCTGTCAGTACTACTATCACACAGACAAACATATACACTACAAGTGGTAACCCAGCCTGTCAGTACTACTATCACACAGACAAACATATACACTACAAGTAGTAACCCAGCCTGTCAGTACTACTATCACACAGACAAACATATACACTACAAGTAGTAACCCAGCCTGTCAGTACTACTATCACACAGACAAACATATACACTACAAGTAGTAACCCAGCCTGTCAGTACTACTATCACACAGACAAACATATACACTACAAGTAGTAACCCAGCCTGTCAGTACTACTATCACACAGACAAACATATACACTACAAGTAGTAACCCAGCCTGTCAGTACTACTATCACACAGACAAACATATACACTACAAGTGGTAACCCAGCCTGTCAGTACTACTATCACACAGACAAGCATATACACTACAAGTGGTAACCCAGCCTGTCAGTACTACTATCACACAGACAAACATATACACTACAAGTGGTAACCCAGCCTGTCAGTACTACTATCACACAGACAAACATATACACTACAAGTAGTAACCCAGCCTGTCAGTACTACTATCACACAGACAAACATATACACTACAAGTGGTAACCCAGCCTGTCAGTACTACTATCACACAGACAAACATATACACTACAAGTAGTAACCCAGCCTGTCAGTACTACTATCACACAGACAAACATATACACTACCAGTATAAGGATAGTAACAAACAACCACATTTACCCTGGAATACCACTTTACCACAACCGGTCACTGCTCACCAGTTTTACTTTCTTGGTTGTATTTATTCGGCCCCATTCAGCCTACTGTTTTAAGACATTTATCCCCATCCAGGTGTCAATTTTTCCTGGCAAGCGATAGCGAGCCAACATTTTATGGAGAAATCCGGCTTTGCTGGAGAAATGTTTCTATCAAAAAATGTACAAATTTAGCCAGCTGTCTAACTCATTATCGAAAATATGGTGGCTCGCTATCGCTCGCCAGGTATAAATCGACACCTATGGATGGGGATGAATGTCTTAAAAACAGTAGGTTGAATGGGGCCGAATGGATACAACCCAGAGATAGAAAAAAAGCCGGTGACCCCCCTAAAGGAGCTTGTTGATGACTCCATTTGTATTACTGCTGGTAAATCAGGTTCTATACCGGTACCTCTCTTTGTGTGCTCACAACAACTACACTCGGTTTCATTTCACTTCACGGTAAATTGAATCCCTTAGCAGCTAATGTATCGATCTTTATGGAACAGTATGAAGCCACTATGTCTCTGTATCATATGCAGACCAGGTTTATATAATTAGCATCATATTTCACTGCACAATCTTCCAAATAACTGAGAAATCTTGATGGGAACTTTGCAATTTACCGTCAGTTGAAAAGAAACAGGGTATAGAGGTCTGTAGTCCATTCACCATATGTAGGCCACACATCTTAACTGCTAACCTCTGTAACTCAACAAGGGCTAGAGGAAATGGGCTGCCAATTTCCACACATATTTCCTGACTGACCCTTCCCAAATGGTAGAAGTATTAGCTGGATTACTGTAGTCGTTTTTGAGTTATAGAGGTTAGTGGTCAAGATTGTTTTATGTGATTATAATGAATACACTATAGGATAGTTCGTGGCCCCACCACAAATGGAGCTTCACAACAGTCTGTTTACACCTAGCCCACTCTTAACTTGCTTCCTTCAAACGATTAATTGGGGATGGTTCACTTTTTGGTCGATTATTTCATATGTATATATTATTTTTTTTCAGTTCCCTCCCTATAGACTTCCATCAAATACAAAAAAAAAACATCCATTTGATACCCCTTCGAGATTAATTTGTGAATTTTTCGGTAGAAAAATGTCATGGCCGAAGGCCGGTTCCTCCACAATTACAGGCTCGCTATCGCTCTCCAGGAAAAAAATCGACACCTTAAGGGCACAAAAAGTCTTGATATTGACAAAGAGATGGGGCTAAAGGTCTTAAAATCGACAAACTAATGGGGCACACGTCTTAAAATCTCAAAAACAAATGGAGATCTGAGGGTACTTATACTTCGATCTAGAGGCAAATTATTACATCTAGTGACGTGAATGCTAGCGATATTCTGGAGATTGACCCCTTTTAAAGCGATATTCAAAAGACTGTGACATTATTCTAGGGTGTTTTAGCATTTATGTACTATCTAGCGAACGTGATTTGGTAACCCTGCCCAGGACCAAGCAGTCACACCAACAGGATTCCAATAGTAAATAAAACGCATGCGACACGCCCAACACTAGTCCTAACTAAAGTCACACCTCATAGTCACACCTCATAGTCGCACCATATAGTCACACCTCATAGTCACACCTCATAGTCACACCATATAGTCACACCTCATAGTCACACCTCATAGTCATTCCATATAGTCACACCTCATAGTCACACCATATAGTCACACCTCACAGTCACACCTCATAGTCACACCTCATAGTCACACCATATAGTCACACCTCACAGTCACACCTCATAGTCACACCTCATATTCACACCTCACAGTCACCCCTCATAGTCACACCTCATAGTCACACCATATAGTCACACCTCACAGTCACACCTCATAGTCACACCATATAGTCACACCTCATAGTCACACCTCATAGTCACACCATATAGTCACACCTAATAGTCACACCTCATAGTCACACCATATAGTCACACCTAATAGTCACACCTCATAGTCACACCTCATAGTCACACCATATAGTCACACCTCATAGTCACACCTCATAGTCACACCATATAGACACACCTAATAGTCACACCACATAGTCACACCATATAGTCACACCTAATAGTCACACCTCATAGTCACACCTCATAGTCACACCTCATAGTCGCACCATATAATCACACCTCACAGTCATTCCATATAGTCACACCTCATAGTCACACCTCATAGTCATTCCATATAGTCACACCTCATAGTCATTCCATACAGTCACACCTCATAGTCACACCTCATAGTCATTACATATAGTCACACCTCATAGTCACACCTCATAATCATTCCATATAGTCACACCTCATAATCATTCCATATAGTCACACCTCACAGTCACACCTCATAGTCACACCTCATAGTCATTCCATATAGTCACACCTCATAGTCACACCTCATAATCACACCTCATAGTCACACCTCATAATCATTCCATATAGTCACACCTCACAGTCACACCTCATAGTCACACCTCATAGTCATTCCATATAGTCACACCTCATAGTCACACCTCATAATCACACCTCATAGTCACACCTCATAATCACACCTCATAGTCACACCTCATAATCATTCCATATAGTCACACCTCACAGTCACACCTCATAGTCACACCTCATAGTAATTCCATATAGTCACACCTCATAGTCACACCTCATAATCACACCTCATAGTCACACCTCATAATCACACCTCATAGTTACACCTCATAATCATTCCATATAGTCACACCTCATAGTCACACCTCATAATCATTCCATATAGTCACACCTCATAGTCACACCTCATAATCATTCCATATAGTCACACCTCATAGTCACACCTCGTAGTCACACCATATAGTCACACCTCATAGTCACACCATATAGAAAGTTACAACACAGACAGTTACATCCCACAGAAAGTTACATCCCACAGAAAATCACATCCCACAGAAAGTCACATCCCACAGAATGTCACATCCCACAGAAAGTCACATCCCACAGAAAGTCACATCCCACAGAAAGTTACATCCCACAGAAAGTCACATCCCACAGAAAGTCACATCCCACAGAAAGTCACATCGCACAGAAAGTCACATCCCACAGAAAGTCACATCCCACAGAAAGTTACATCCCACAGAAAATCACATCCCACAGAAAGTTACACCCCACAGAAAGTGACATCTCACAGAAAGTCACATCCCACAGAAAGTCACATCCCACAGAAAGTCATATCCCACAGAAAGTTACATCCCACAGAAAGTCACATCCCACAGAAAGTCACATCTCACAGAAAGTCACATCCCACAGAAAGTTACATCCCACAGAAAGTTACATCCCACAGAAAGTCACATCCCACAGAAAGTCACATCCCACAGAAAGTCACATCTCACAGAAAGTAACATCTCACAGAAAGTCACATCCCACAGAAAGTCACATCCCACAGAAAGTCACATCCCACAGAAAGTCACATCCCACAGAAAGTCACATCCCACAGAAAGTCACATCCCACAGAAAGTTACATCCCACAGAAAGTCACATCCCACAGAAAGTTACATCCCACAGAAAGTTACATCTCACAGAAAGTCACATCCCACAAAAAGTTACATATCACAGAAAGTCACATCCCACAGAAAGTCACATCCCACAGAAAGTCACATCCCACAGAAAGTCACATCCCACAGAAATTTACATCCCACAGAAAGTCACATCCCACAGAAAGACACATCCCACAGAAAGTCACATCCCACAGAAAGTTACATCCCACAGAAAGTCACATCTCACAGAAAGTTACATCTCACAGAAAGTCACATCTTACAGAAAGTCACATCCCACAGAAAGTTACATCTCACAGAAAGTCACATCTTACAGAAAGTCACATCCCACAGAAAGTCACATCCCACAGAAAGTCACTACACATAGAACGCCACATAATGACGATATCCACACATATAGAAATTGACAAATAACTTCATACCATAATATTATATAATAACTTCATACCATAATATTATATAATAACTTCATACCATAATATTATATAATAACTTCATACCATAATATTATATAATAACTTCATACCATAATATTATATAATTGACAAATAACTTCATACCATAATATTATATAATAACTTCATACCATAATATTATATAATAACTTCATACCATAATATTATATAATAACTTCATACCATAATATTATATAATAACTTCATACCATAATATTATATAATTGACCATAACTTCATACCATAATATTATATAATTGACAAATAACTTCATACCATAATATTATATAATTGACAAATAACTTCATACCATAATATTATATAATTGACAAATAACTTCATACCATAATATTATATAATAACTTCATACCATAATATTATATAATAACTTCATACCATAATATTATATAATAACTTCATACCATAATATTATATAATAACTTCATACCATAATATTATATAATTGACAAATAACTTCATACCATAATATTATATAATAACTTCATACCAATAAACATAATATTATATAATCATTAATGGATAAATCTACATAATGGAAAACATCACATATAAGGAAATCACGGCTAAATAAAACAAATACAGTAATGAATGCATACTCAAGAAATCCAATGTAAATAAATAAGTGTTGACAAGCGGGACAATGTACCCGGTGCTCCCAGGACAAGCCTTAATACCCCCTTCTCCCTCAGGTTTACACCCATTAGTTTGGCGATTTTAAGATGTTCGTTCAATAGTTTGATGATTTTGAGACCTTTCACCCCATTACTTTGTCAATATCAAGACCTTTTATGCTGTGTAGGTGTGTATTTTTTGCTGGCGAGCGATAGCGAGCCTGTAATATTGTAAGGAACCTGCCTTCGGCCGGGATATTTTTCTACCGAAAAATGTACAAATATATCTGGAAAGGAGGTATACTTTTTTTTTTTTTTTTTTTTAAAGTTTGATTGCGGTCTAACGAGGAAGCTCAAAATTAAATAAATAGATGAATAAGTAGCCCAAAAACCAAGCACCATCCCCTTAACTGGGTGACTAGAGACACTTTGTACAACCTTCCCCTTGGCTTTGTTTATAGAGTGATCCTGTATTATGGTCTCCAAGCAGTCACACCACCCAGGGATAAGGGACAACATATTATTACAACCCACGGTTATCAATATAACACTCACAAAACTCCAAACAAAGTAAAAATACATTCCGGGGAAACTTCAACATTTTCGAAAACTTATATCCTGCTTGTATTGGAGATGAGAATAGTTTAGATAGGGACCAAAGTATATGGACAACTTATATCCTGCTTGTATTGGAGATGAGAATAGTTTAGATAGGGACCAAAGTATATGGACAACTTATATCCTGCTTGTATTGGAGATGAGAATAGTTTAGATAGGGACCAAAGTATATGGACAACTTATATCCTGCTTGTATTGGAGATGAGAATAGTTTAGATAGGGACCAAAGTATATGGACAACTTATATCCTGCTTGTATTGGAGATGAGAATAGTTTAGATAGGGACCAAAGTATATGGACAACTTATATCCTGCTTGTATTGGAGATGAGAATAGTTTAGATAGGGACCAAAGTATATGGACAACTTATATCCTGCTTGTATTGGAGATGAGAATAGTTTAGATAGGGACCAAAGTATATGGACAACTTATATCCTGCTTGTATTGGAGATGAGAATAGTTTAGATAGGGACCAAAGTATATGGACAACTTATATCCTGCTTGTATTGGAGATGAGAATAGTTTAGATAGGGACCAAAGTATATGGACAACTTATATCCTGCTTGTATTGGAGATGAGAATAGTTTAGATAGGGACCAAAGTATATGGACAACTTATATCCTGCTTGTATTGGAGATGAGAATAGTTTAGATAGGGACCAAAGTATATGGACAACTTATATCCTGCTTGTATTGGAGATGAGAATAGTTTAGATAGGGACCAAAGTATATGGACAACTTATATCCTGCTTGTATTGGAGATGAGAATAGTTTAGATAGGGACCAAAGTATATGGACAACTTATATCCTGCTTGTATAGGAGATTAGAATAGTTTAGATAGGGACCAAAGTATATGGACAACTTATATCCTGCTTGTATTGGAGATGAGAATAGTTTAGATAGGGACCAAAGTATATGGACAACTTATATCCTGCTTGTATTGGAGATGAGAATAGTTTAGATAGGGACCAAAGTATATGGACAACTTATATCCTGCTTGTATTGGAGATGAGAATAGTTTAGATAGGGACCAAAGTATATGGACAACTTATATCCTGCTTGTATTGGAGATGAGAATAGTTTAGATAGGGACCAAAGTATATGGACAACTTATATCCTGCTTGTATTGGAGATGAGAATAGTTTAGATAGGGACCAAAGTATATGGACAACTTATATCCTGCTTGTATTGGAGATGAGAATAGTTTAGATAGGGACCAAAGTATATGGACAACTTATATCCTGCTTGTATTGGAGATGAGAATAGTTTAGATAGGGACCAAAGTATATGGACAACTTATATCCTGCTTGTATTGGAGATGAGAATAGTTTAGATAGGGACCAAAGTATATGGACAACTTATATCCTGCTTGTATTGGAGATGAGAATAGTTTAGATAGGGACCAAAGTATATGGACAACTTATATCCTGCTTGTATTGGAGATGAGAATAGTTTAGATAGGGACCAAAGTATATGGACAACTTATATCCTGCTTGTATTGGAGATGAGAATAGTTTAGATAGGGACCAAAGTATATGGACAACTTATATCCTGCTTGTATTGGAGATGAGAATAGTTTAGATAGGGACCAAAGTATATGGACAACTTATATCCTGCTTGTATTGGAGATGAGAATAGTTTAGATAGGGACCAAAGTATATGGACAACTTATATCCTGCTTGTATTGGAGATGAGAATAGTTTAGATAGGGACCAAAGTATATGGACAACTTATATCCTGCTTGTATTGGAGATGAGAATAGTTTAGATAGGGACCAAAGTATATGGACAACTTATATCCTGCTTGTATTGGAGATGAGAATAGTTTAGATAGGGACCAAAGTATATGGACAACTTATATCCTGCTTGTATTGGAGATGAGAATAGTTTAGATAGGGACCAAAGTATATGGACAACTTATATCCTGCTTGTATTGGAGATGAGAATAGTTTAGATAGGGACCAAAGTATATGGACAACTTATATCCTGCTTGTATTGGAGATGAGAATAGTTTAGATAGGGACCAAAGTATATGGACAACTTATATCCTGCTTGTATTGGAGATGAGAATAGTTTAGATAGGGACCAAAGTATATGGACAACTTATATCCTGCTTGTATTGGAGATGAGAAGTTTATAGGGACCAAAGTATATGGACAACTTATATCCTGCTTATTGGAGATGAGAATAGTTTAGATAGGGACCAAAGTATATGGACAACTTATATCCTGCTTGTATTGGAGATGAGAATAGTTTAGATAGGGACCAAAGTATATGGACAACTTATATCCTGCTTGTATTGGAGATGAGAATAGTTTAGATAGGGACCAAAGTATATGGACAACTATATCCTGCTTGTATTGGAGATGAGAATAGTTTAGATAGGGACCAAAGTATATGGACAACTATATCCTGCTTGTATTGGAGATGAGAATAGTTTAGATAGGGACCAAAGTATATGGACAACTTATATCCTGCTTGTATTGGAGATGAGAATAGTTTAGATAGGGACCAAAGTATATGGACAACTTATATCCTGCTTGTATTGGAGATGAGAATAGTTTAGATAGGGACCAAAGTATATGGACAACTTATATCCTGCTTGTATTGGAGATGAGAATAGTTTAGATAGGGACCAAAGTATATGGACAACTTATATCCTGCTTGTATTGGAGATGAGAATAGTTTAGATAGGGACCAAAGTATATGGACAACTTATATCCTGCTTGTATTGGAGATGAGAATAGTTTAGATAGGGACCAAAGTATATGGACAACTTTAATTAGTCAAGTGTAATCCTCATGTATTTTTGAGTCTGGAATATATTATCATTATTATTATTATTATTATTATTATTATTATTATTATTATTATTATTTAAACAAAACAAAAATAAACGAGGTCCTTTTAAACGTCATCACTCGAACAATGAACCCGTAACGCACAGGATAACTGGAATATATATTATAGATACATCCTGGGTGTCTTGTGAAACATTCAACAACGTTTCATATTGCATAGTTTAGAGACTATTAGTAGCCTAAGTAGTCGAAATCCCCTATAAACTTTCAAGAAATTCACAGCACACAAATTAATGATTTATCCCACGCACAAGACCACTCGGAAAATCAAAGTATTTACTGGAATGAACTGGGAATTATTTTCTAATACCTGAACTCTTGATGGTATTGGAGACCAAATATAAAGTAACCGAGGTCCTACACCATTTGTTTAATTTCATTTGGGGGTTATTAGTGTTACGAACGATGCTAAAAATATTAACTCACATTAATACTACTAAAAAAATATATAACAATATTAATAAAAATAAATAAATAACAAACTCGTTTAACAGCTCCGAAATTATAAATAAACTGAGTAAAGTGTGAAACATTAACAAATCTATCCCTTTGTTTACTTTACACACTTACAATAAACAACTGAATCCTCTGTATGGTCTCTGACAATCAAGGATATTTCCCACGTTTACGTAAACTATAAATAATGTGACTATATAATTATCTTGGAGTGAACTGTGAAATGTTCGAAAACCTGTTATGTTGGAATATAGGCCATAATTACATAAAACATCTGAGGCTCTCTATATAAATTACGCCTATAAAGTTATAGACCCTGAACGTCCAAGACATATCGAACAGCAAATATATAATTATATACAGTACATCCTGGTTAACTTGTCAAACTTTAAAAACAAAACCTTCTTTGCTTAGTTTAGAGACTGATTGTAAACAACCTTTATAAATTCCTTTGATGGTAGAGCGTGTAAGTTATGTATGTGATATCCTAGGTTTGAATCCTGGGAGAATCACATGCTTTCTTAATTTTATTTGGGGTGTTATTGGTGTTAATAATAATAATAATAATAATGTCACACCACACAAGTCAATGTATATCCCCCCCGCTCAGAAGAACTAGACAGTAAGTGAATATATATATATACAGTATATCCTGGCCCGAACTGTGACATATTCAAAAACCTGTCATTGTGCTTGGTATACAGACAAGATAGACCAACAAAATATAAACAACATGACTGAACCCCTTAAGGATTATCATGTATTATAGGGGAATATTCTGGCTAACATTATAGGATTATCATGTATTATAGGGGAATATTCTGGCTAACATTATAGGATTATCATGTATTATAGGGGAATATTCTGGCTAACATTATAGGATTTTATGTACTGCAGTTTAGGACAAATCACGAGCAATGAATGGGGTTAAAATGATTTCCATTAACCCTCTTGCTCCCACAGACACTTCATACTCTGAATAAAATAGAAGTGCGTCCTCGAACACGGACAGGGTTAAGGCGGTAATACTCGCTTTTTCTGGACACCCTTCTCCCTCATGTTTAGCATATTAATTTTGAGGTTTTAAGACGTTAGTTTGGCGATTTTGAGATCTTTCTCCTAATTTTTGTTATCAATATTAAGACCTTTCGTGCCCTTTAGGTGTCGATATTTTCTTGGCGAGCGATAGCGAACATCTAATTTTAGAAGGAACCGGCCTTCGGCCGGTATTTTTTTTTTACCGATTTTTTTTACAAATTTATCTTGAAAGGGGATCTAGGGTGTGTTATTCTAAGCTTGATGGAGGTCTAGGGAGGAAACTAAAAAATACATTAATAAATAAATATATAGACCAAAAACCAAGAACTACTCCCTTAAGCAATGAACCCGCAACGCCCGGGGCAACACGAAAACATAATATACCTACAGTACAGTCAGCCTAATAAGTCATGTCTCGGCACCAATTATGTTTTGATCAATAATCGGTATCAGCAATATTTACACATGATTTCTTCTTTTTGAGTGAGATATACAAACATGTTCCTACACTTACCCACCCTAGTCAACATCTGACAGACATTAATACAGCACAGAGCAAGCCAAACATAATGACAGCTGAGACATGATTTACTAGCGCGACCGTACATCCTGAGGAACTTGTAAAATCTTATAAAATAAAACCTTCCTCTTTGTTTATTATAGAGACTTATAATACACAACCAAAGTCATCTTTAAGGGGGATGGTTAACTTTTTGGGTGATTTTTGCATGTATTCATTATTTTTCTAGTTGCCTCCCTAGACCTCCATAAAATAAAAATAAAACATCCATTAGATCCCCCTTCTAGATTAATTTGTACATTTTTCGGTAGAAAAATTTCCCGGCCGAAGGCCGGTTCTTCCAACATTACAGGCTCACTATCATACGCCAGGGATAAAATCGACACCTAAATAGCACGAAAGGTCTAAATACTGACGAAGAAATGGGGCAAAAGGTCTTAAAATCGACTAACTAATTGTGCTAAACACGAGGGAGAAAGTGGCCCAGAAAACCGGCCCATGTCCCCTTAAGCTCAATAATTAGCACACAACCAGGAGGACTAGGAGAAATGCTCATACTATATTCTGAGTGGGTTTTCAAATGACGTGTATATGTAATCTTGCATGAATTACAGGCCAGGTGTAACAGAACCGAGGCCATAATTATATACTATATATAACGTCACAAAAAATATAATTTGAATTATTATGTTCCTTCCAACAACCAACAATACTCCTAAAATCGATTAATGAAATTTACAAACACATGTGGCAGTCCGTGGACTCGAACCCAGGATGCTCACACCGAAAATCAACTCCTTATACATCGCACCACGAAGACAGTTAAAGGTTGGTGGACACTGCCTACGATTTATTATGCAACTTCGAATCCTGCATATCAATCTAAGCATGTACACACATCCCAACTGCAACTCACGTAGGCTATGCATATGTGAATGGAAAGAGCAATTAATGGGGCCTTAACCACTTAGGGAAGTCCTCTCGATATAATACTACTAATAATAATACTAACATTAATACTACTACTAATAATGATACTACTACTACTACTACTACTACTACTACTACTACTACTTTTTTTTTTTTTTTTTTTTTTTTTTTTTTTTTAAACCACTCAGCCTGTGCATCCCCTCTTTGGACCCTAAACCAGGTCAGAACAGTCATCAAAGCGTCCGACTTGGTAGTCATTCAGCTACTTACTATTCCGGGGTCAGCACTCAGACTCATCATCCTGGATTACTACTACTACATTGGTTTTTATTTAATATTGTTCATACATTTTATTTTACAAGCATCAGATATTACTATTCAACACCATGCAACTTCAATCCAGTCTCCTTCCTATGCGACCCTCTGCCACTGCTGCCTCGTAGTCCACTTCTGCCACCGTCGCTGGTTGTGGTGCAGACAGTCTTGTTCCCCGCAGGCATAGTAGTGCTGATCTGAGCAACGAGAAAGATAGACGGCACCTCATCCAGGCTACAACGTGGCTCCTGGGCTGTTTCTTCTTCTCTGCGATGATCTCTGCAAGCCTTGAATAGAAGCACTGGGCCCTTGGTCCCATCCCTCCAGATGTGGTGAAGACTAGTGGGGTAAAGCTGCCATGTTCGATATTTAAGATCCTTTCCCCATATGCCCTGACCTTCTCTTGTTCATTCCTCTTGTGTGCAGCCTCCAGAGACAGCCCGCTGTAGCTATGGGCCATTGGGTCGAATATTCTTACGTCAAAGAATGCTCGCTGTGCTCTTGTCCAAAAACTTCTTGCACTAACGTCCACTCGTGCTTCGTTGGATGTGTTGGCGGTCCTGTGCTGCAAGATCTCTCCCTCCAAGGGAATGAGTGATGGTTCGCGCACCACATCTCGACACACCTCCCTGAGCATGTTCGCCGTTACATCTCTTACTTCATCGTGCCTGATGCTGATGAATCCTCCCTTCTTACATATCATGCTGTGGTCTGCATCGTTGTTGATTCCACAAACGCATCGATCGGGCAGTCCTTCAATCGGCCAATCATACCTCAGTGCAATAGCATCATTAAATTCTTGTTTGTTTAGATTGAAGCCTTTTGCCTTGATTGGTAGTGTTGTCAGCCAATTTTGAAGCACCCGTTTCTTGTGCTATTTGTACTTTTCTTGTTAGTCTCGGGGAAAGTTGTCGCATCAATTGTGCCAGGTCATTTTTCTGTGAGTTTTGCCTCTCTGACGTGATGGTCTTTCTGATGTTGTAGATGTCCGCCTGGTCCACTTCGCCGTCAGGATCTTGCGCTACGATGCGTTCAGTGAGAGATTCTGTTATCTTTACTGAGTTCTCGTGTTCCGTTGTCGCCCTCCTCACCGGATTGATGATTCCAAGCCCTCCTAACCTAGGAGGAAGTGCGAGCAACTCCCTCTCTGTAGCATTTGGGGTGTGGGACTTCATCCAAGCTGGGATGAGTTTGTCTCTGATGGCATCTTCTAGCGGTTGAAGTTGTGGACCCACGTTTGGAATGGTACGCATCAAGTAGGTCCAGCGGTGTTTGACCCCATATGTGAATGCCGAATATGCAGCCTGTGGTTCCGTCTTTGCAATTTTGGCTAGTATTTCTATTTCGTTTACCCACTCTCTGACCTTCTCTTCCATGTATTGCTTCTTGAACTCTTCTGTGCCAATCACTGCCCCTAGATGACGCTGTCCGTCCTTTGTTACGACCACTTCACTACCGTTGAAAGCTTCTAAGGCATTTTCGTAATGTTCTGCTTTTACTATCAGTATAGACTTACTAGCATTTGGAAAGTATCCTATTTCTGGTCCCACTTGTGATACTTGCTCCCACCAGCTCTTGAGATCATTGACTTTCCCTGCTCCAGTGAGATCATCTGCATAGGCCGCCTGCTTAACATGTGTCGTCTCATGTCTTGTTAATGATAGCAACACCGAGAGACCTAATGCGTACATCGCCATTGCTACTGGGTCCCCTTGTGTGGTTCCTTCCATTGATTTCAGTGCCGTTCAACGTCGTGAGTTTTGGTTGTTTACTATGAAGAGGTCTGCAGGCTGTTTATAGGTATTCTCTACATAGGTGGCTAAGCTGGGGCATTTTACCTTGATGTTGTGAATTGCTGTCTTTCTGTTGATGGTGTTAAAGGCATTTGATGCATCCACTAACAGCACGGCTTCACATTCTTCTTGCTCATATATTTCTCTTATTGCATGAATTGCTGCCTCTCCCCCTGCTTGGTGGCCAGCACACACTTGGAGATTTCCAGCCGCTGACCGCACATCGTCCTTCACCACCTCCATTATGCATTTTCCGATGATTCTTCTCAACACTTCACCCAGCCCTACAGGTCTGCACCCTGGATTCTTGTCCAATGGTATTAGACGACAAGCTGTGTAGGCCTCCAAGTGTTGACAATCTTGAGTGGCCATTTTTCTTGCAAGATCTGCCAGCGCCCTGCGTAAGTCGGTCGCTGCAACTCCGAAAAGTGTGCTGCTCAGGATTGTTCTCCAACCGTTTGCATCCATCCCTGAGGGTCCTGCACTGCCTTGTGTCCCTAGAGCCTTTTTCCAAATCTTCTCGCCTGTGATTTGTTCGTAGATGATGGGGTTCGGTGGTATATAAGCCCCCTCTAGCTTCTGACTCTCGGATACACTAGGTTGCGGATGTTTCTCTTCCAGCAGCTTGATGGTATCTCTTGTGATAGGCAACAGCCCACTAGCTGCCTCCTTTGTCAGCGATCGTATTGCAGGTGCCACTTTACCTTGTCTCATCTGGTCGCCAAATCTCCTGGCCTTGTCCTCAGTGTTTTCTCTTTTGTGTTGCCGTCTGCCTTGTCTCTCTTGTAATGCTCTGGCTTCACTGAGTAAGTCATCCATCTTGTTATCATTCCACAGTTTCACTCTATTTGTTAGCGCTGTTACATTTTCCGCTTGTCTAGAATTGCGGTGAGTTTTTTGCAAGAAGAGATGTGGAATGCTGAAAAATAACTTGAGAACATACGGGGCTAAAGGTCTGTCATAGACATAGTTATAAATGAGCTTTTTCATCTCTGTCAACAGTTTGGTGGTGGCGTCACATTTAGGTGGGTTGAATAAACTGTGTGCAGACCAATCTACAATTTCTGAGTAAGCTGCCTCTGTCCACATTTTTACCTCCTCTCCCCGTAGTCCTTTCCATTGAAGGGGTCCTCCTCTGCCATCAACTTCTGCGGGTCTCTCCAGGGCTGCTTCCCTCTGTGGTCCCACCTCCCTGTGTGCTTCTCGGGGCTCTTCGTTGCGTGGCATATCGTCGTTTCTACCAGCTATATTTGGCCTTGTTTGCACACCACCCTCCTCTCCAGCATCTCGGTGCTCGTCTCCGGGTCTTTGGACTCCGCTGGGCTCACCGTCACCCACCATGTCATGTGGTTGCCGCCCTTCTCTCGGGCCCCCTGAGGGTCCCGCACCTCCACATGCTCTGTCGGGTTGTTGCCCATCGCCGTGTTGTGTCCCGTCAGCTTCATCCCTTCGCACTCTCTGGGCACTGACTGCCGCCCCTCCCTCTGTTATTACACTATTATAAGGGTTGCGACACCGGGAACCTTTATTACAGTTTATGCATCCTTTTTTTTTTAGCACGCATTTGCATCTTGTACATGTATGCTCATTCTTTGTACAGATGCAACACTTGTTAGTCTTTGACCTTTGTGATAGGGTTTCATCTAAACTTTCATCATCCTCCATTATACCCTTATAACACTTCCATCTGTTCTCTTGCAATGTCTTTTACGCTTTACACTAAGGCTATTTAGCTTCTGTTTTTTGTTTTGTTTTTCCAAAACTTAATTTATCTTATTTACAGTACCGGCCCGTAACTTCCGTAAAAACAACCAAATATTTTTCGGTATGTGTGCCTAGATTATTTTGTACTAGAGTGTGTATTCCCTATCGGTGTTGTTGTATGCCATATTTGATATTCCCCCTGGCTGGCTGGTGGGATGTATATATTAGGTTGTGTTGTATGTGAACAATTTGGTGTTATTACGTGACATAAACACACTGAGTAAGCGGCTAGATAGGACAACTAGGCAGATTTTGGCTTTAATAAAGATGTTCGTTATTTCCTTTATAAACCGTAATGTTAGCAGTACTAATAGCAGCGGTAGTTGTAGAAGTTGTATTATCAATAAGGATTAGACCTTGGTTAATGAGAAGATAGGATATTAGGTATTGTGGAGATTGAATTAGTTAAGAATGAGATTACTGCGAAAGAATAGATAGATAGGTAGCGAGAAAGAGCTAAAGAGAGAGAGAGAGAGAGAGAGAGAGAGAGAGAGAGAGATAAGCGCTGCTTAGGCTGTCTTAATCCAAAAGAATAGAGAGAGAGAGAGAGAGAGTCCTATTTAGCCTACCTATCCAGCCTGTATATCTCAGAAGTTTTCGACTGTAAGATTATCCCCTTGCGGTCACTGTTTTTCTTGTTGTTTCCGTACCCTACTATGACTCATAGATTCACTCTCCTTTATTTTATGATCTAGAGAGAGAGAGAGAGAGAGAGAGAGAGAGAGAGAGATATTAGGTGCGACAGGTGTGCTCTTATTTTTACTTATTTTAATGTTAATTTTAGGGAGAGTGAACGATAGCGAGAACGAGAAAGAGATGATAGGTTTATATATGAGTATCTATATTGATTAATTGTGAGAGAAACGTATCTGATGCATGATTGCCTTCCGTTATTGAGAGAGAGAGAGAGAGAGAGAGAGAGAGAGAGAGAGAGAGAGAGAGAGAGAGAGAGAGAGAGAGAGAGAGAGAGAGAGAGAGGTGTCAAGTGTTCCCTCCAGTTTTATGGGAGGGGTGGATTGGGTGTGGGGGAGGGGGGAGGGGATGAAGGGGGAGCGAGAGGGGGTGGTACACGTGGGGGAACGGGGAGAGGTGGGGGTGGAGGATAAGAGGTATTGAGATGGGATAGGGGAGGGATAGGGGATGGATGGATGGATGGATGGATGGATACTACTACTACTACTACTACTAATGATAATAATAATACTAATAATAGTTGTTATGAGGCAGGATAAGTGAAGGAAAGTCAGACAGCATATCGGGTGACTTGTGAAACTCTCCACAACTTTCCCTTGGACTGATAGTCAACAAGCCAACTGCTCTCCAAGGTCTCTAGTACTGTATCCTAGCCGTGGATGGTCTTGTTTGTTACTTCGTTCCATTATTATTATTATTATTTTATTATTATTTCCTATGTGGATGAGTGAGACAAAAGGCAGAACTGCCTGTGACAAGTGCCTCCCCCAGAGTTGAAAGAGTGACAACCAACATCAAGGAATGTAAATCAATTTAGTGATTTTTATTTTTTTATTTTTTGTGGCAGACAGAAGTGTGATGTGCTTGTTTAGTGTAGTGAAGTATATAGTAGGAGGTGTTTGTGAGAGCTAGCTGGATCACTCTGCGTAGTTGAGCCACAAACAGAAACAGTAAGGGAAGCCAGACAATGAAACGGGAGTTCCAGCAACTCCTATCAAATGCCTATAGGCCTCCCCTGGGTATTGCCCTGTTCGATTGGTGCCAACACTCTCCCCATCTGTTATCTGTCACCTGTTATAGAGTTCGCCATAAGAGAAATAGGTCTTTGGTTGGAAAGCAAAACAAAACAAAATGAAAAATACAATTATAACTTGAGAGTAGTGTAATTATGTCCTCGTAGTAAAAGGATTAGGCAATAAATAAATATATTAATCCAATATGTAAATGGCAGCAGGTATAGTAGCCTACCTGGTGACGGATACAGCCGAACACAAATGACAGCAGGTATAGTAGCCTACCTGGTGACGGATACAGCCGAAAACAAATGGCAGCAGGTATAGTAGCCTACCTGGTGACGGATACAGCCGAACACAAATGGCAGCAGGTATAGTAGCCTACCTGGTGACGGATACAGCCGAACACAAATGGACAGCAGGTATAGTAGCCTACCTGGTGACGGATACAGCCGAACACAAATGACAGCAGGTATAGTAGCCTACCTGGTGACGGATACAGCCGAACACAAATGACAGCAGGTATAGTAGCCTACCTGGTGACGGATACAGCCGAACACAAATGGCAGCAGGTATAGTAGCCTACCTGGTGACGGATACAGCCGAACACAAATGGCAGCAGGTATAGTAGCCTACCTGGTGACGGATACAGCCGAACACAAATGACAGCAGGTATAGTAGCCTACCTGGTGACGGATACAGCCGAACACAAATGGCAGCAGGTATAGTAGCCTACCTGGTGACGGATACAGCCGAACACAAATGGCAGCAGGTATAGTAGCCTACCTGGTGACGGATACAGCCGAACACAAATGGCAGCAGGTATAGTAGCCTACCTGGTGACGGATACAGCCGAACACAAATGGCAGCAGGTATAGTAGCCTACCTGGTGACGGATACAGCCGAACACAAATGACAGCAGGTATAGTAGCCTACCTGGTGACGGATACAGCCGAACACAAATGGCAGCAGGTATAGTAGCCTACCTGGTGACGGATACAGCCGAACACAAATGGCAGCAGGTATAGTAGCCTACCTGGTGACGGATACAGCCGAACACAAATGGCAGCAGGTATAGTAGCCTACCTGGTGACGGATACAGCCGAACACAAATGGCAGCAGGTATAGTAGCCTACCTGGTGACGGATACAGCCGAACACAAATGGCAGCAGGTAGAGTAGCCTACCTGGTGACGGATACAGCCGAACACAAATGGCAGCAGGTATAGTAGCCTACCTGGTGACGGATACAGCCGAACACAAATAATGATCCAACAACAACATTAAGGGTGGACTTTGTCTGGGAATACCCGCAGATGGGAGGGTTCTATAGACCACCTTCTCCCTCATGTTAACTACCATTAGTTTATCGATTTTAAAATCTTCCGTCCAGTTTCTATATCAACATCAAGACCTTTCGTGAAATTTAGGTGTCGATTTATCCTGGCGAGCGATAGCGAGCCTGTAATTTTTAGAGAAACCGGCCTTCGGCAGGGACATTTTTCTATCGAAAAATTTGCAGATTTATCTTGAAGGGGGTCTAGGGAGTATTTTTTAAAGCTTGATGAAGGTCTAGCGAGAAAATAAAAATAAATATATGAATATATAAATAAATAGATCCAAGTAAATAACCACTGTCCCCTTAATCAACACTGGTTACCATCCTCAATGTTCACCATGGTATAAACTACGGTATACTTATATATATATATATATATGTTTCTAGTCTCTCAGTGGGGATCGAACCATCGACCATCAGGACGATAGCCGACGCTTTAATCAATTACACCACGGCAGTCTCACGTGTATTTGCTCACGTGTATTTGTGATATATTCTCAATATATTTATATATATATATATATATATATATATATATATATATATATATATATATATATATATATAGAGAGAGAGAGAGAGAGTACACCAATGTATGCCTCCTTGGGGAACCTATGATATTGACTAATACCTTTCTAAGGGGAGATGGGTCAGTTTTCTGGTCCCCCTTCTTCCTCGTGTTTAGCCCCAATACTTTTCAGATTATAAGACGTTCGTCCCATTATTTTGACGATTTTATGACAGTTCGCATAATTTCTTTACCAATATTAAGACTTTTCGTGTCATTTAGGTATTGATTTTTTCATGGCGAGCGATAGCGAGCCTGTAATTTAGGAGGAATCGGCCTGGCCGGGACATTTGTCTATCGTAAAAATTACAAATTTATCTTGAAGGAGAGTCTTGGGGGTGTGTTTTTTTTTTAAGCTTGATGGAGGTCTGGGGTGTAAACTAAGAAAATTATAAAGAAATATATAAATGGTGAACTAAATCCTTCCCTGCCCCCGTAATATGTGGTTGTGTTATATATATCAATGGTGAACTAAATCCTTCCCTGCCCCCGTAATATGTGGTTGTGTTAGAGAGCCTGATAGGCCAGATAGGTCAGCCCTATCAGAGTTACTATTGTTGTCACGCAGTCGTCTGGCTATCAGAGTTACTATTGTTGTCACCCAGTCGTCTGGCTATCAGAGTTACTATTGTTGTCACCCAGTCGTCTGGCTATCAGAGTTACTATTGTTGTCACCCAGTCGTCTGGCTATCAGAGTTACTATTGTTGTCACCCAGTCGTCTGGCTATCAGAGTTACTATTGTTGTCACCCAGTCGTCTGGCTATCAGAGTTACTATTGTTGTCACCCAGTCGTCTGGCTATCAGAGTTACTATTGTTGTCACCCAGTCGTCTGGCTATCAGAGTTACTATTGTTGTCACCCAGTCGTCTGGCTATCAGAGTTACTATTGTTGTCACCCAGTCGTCTGGCTATCAGAGTTACTATTGTTGTCACCCAGTCGTCTGGCTATCAGAGTTACTATTGTTGTCACCCAGTCGTCTGGCTATCAGAGTTACTATTGTTGTCACCCAGTCGTCTGGTTATCAGAGTTACTATTGTTGTCACCCAGTCGTCTGGCTATCAGAGTTACTATTGTTGTCACCCAGTCGTCTGGCTATCAGAGTTACTATTGTTGTCACCCAGTCGTCTGGCTATCAGAGTTACTATTGTTGTCACCCAGTCGTCTGGCTATCAGAGTTACTATTGTTGTCACCCAGTCGTCTGGCTATCAGAGTTACTATTGTTGTCACGCAGTCGTCTGGCTATCAGAGTTACTATTGTTGTCACCCAGTCGTCTGGCTATCAGAGTTACTATTGTTGTCACCCAGTCGTCTGGCTATCAGAGTTACTATTGTTGTCACCCAGTCGTCTGGCTATCAGAGTTACTATTGTTGTCACCCAGTCGTCTGGCTATCAGAGTTACTATTGTTGTCACGCAGTCGTCTGGCTATCAGAGTTACTATTGTTGTCACCCAGTCGTCTGGCTATCAGAGTTACTATTGTTGTCACCCAGTCGTCTGGCTATCAGAGTTACTATTGTTGTCACCCAGTCGTCTGGCTATCAGAGTTACTATTGTTGTCACCCAGTCGTCTGGCTATCAGAGTTACTATTGTTGTCACCCAGTCGTCTGGCTATCAGAGTTACTATTGTTGTCACCCAGTCGTCTGGCTATCAGAGTTACTATTGTTGTCACGCAGTCGTCTGGCTATCAGAGTTACTATTGTTGTCACGCAGTCGTCTGGTTGAACTAAAGTTAAAACAACAAAAATATATTGATCCTGATATAATATAACTGCCACTATAATCCGTCAGTAACAACACACTTCATATTACTACGGTTAACCCCTTCAGTACCCAGTCATTATAATATGGATATTAGTAGACCATTTTATCCAGCTTAAGGAGGATGTGTAGCAATTAAGAGGCTTCAACCTATCTTGATTATCCATTTTAAATACCATGGTTTCCTCCTAAGCTGCAACACATCGTCTACATCTCGCTGGAATAACATACAATACATCCTCTTCATGGAATGGCTTAAGGGGAGACTGGCCGTTTGTTTGCTCTATTAATTCATGTATTCATATATTTTTTAAGTTTCCTCTCTAGACCTCCATCAAGCTTAGAAAAACACCCCCTAGACCCCCCTTCAAGATAAATTTGTAAATTTTCCGGTAGAAAAATTTCCCGGCCAAAGGCCGGTTTCTCTTAAAATTGCAGGCTCGCTATCGCTCGCCAGGAAATAATCGACAACTAAATGGCACGAAAGGTCTTAAAATTGACAACGAAATGAAGCGAAAGGTGTTAAAATTGCCAAGCTAATGGGCCGAACGTCTTATAATCTCAAAATTAGTGGGGCTAAACATTAGGGAGAAGGGGGTCCAGAAAAACGGTATGCCTCCCCTTAACACTCAACGAGCGGCCTAGGTGGTAAGTTCTACTACCTGCCAAGTGGGTGGTTATACCCTAAACGAGCTTATTTCCGTGCTCTTTTTCATGCATAAACAAGAGCCAGAGCGTAATACAATTATGTATCCCTGAAAGGGCGATAATTGAGCTTTCCAATGATACCAGAACCATCCTTCTACGACCACGCGTTCTCTTGCAACGATCGTGCAACCGAAGGGCAAAATCGCTAAAATACGGTAATTTCCTTACATAATTCCCTGTGTAGCGAGTTAGTAAGTGTGGATGTGTGTGGAGGCGACGTCAGTTGCCGCGCGGGATCCGTGCCGAACGGTCAGAGCCGACCTACGCTCCTCCCACCGCTCGTCTCTCTCTCAGAGCCGATAATGTGCTCAAAATTGCATGCGACTATAGCCGGGCCCCGCCACATAGTCCTTGGTTCTCTTGTCCGACTATAGCCGGGCGCCACTCTTTAGGGGTTAAGGCCAGATTTTCACTTAAGGATATTTTTTCTAGACTCCCTCGTGTTTAGCTTCATTAGTATTGATGGTATAAGACGTTTGCCCCATTTAGTGTGGCGATTATAAGGCCTTTCGCCACATTTCTATCAATTTTAAGACTTTTCGTACCATTTAGGTGTCGATGTTTTCATGGCGAGTGATAGTGAGTGAGTTATATAGAAAGAACCGCCCTTCAGCTGGGAAATTTTTCTACCAAAAAATATATAAATTAATCTCGAAGTGAGGATCTTGTGGGTATTTTTGTAAGCATAATGGAGGTCTTGGGAACAAACTAAACACCTCCCCTTAACATTAGACGATTCTATTTATCTTTACCTCCAGGAATCAAAGGCGTAAGCTATTTATCACTTATGGGGAGATGGTTCGTTTTTTTGTCTATTAATTCAATTATTCCTTTATTTCTTAGTTTCTTTGCTAGACCTCCATCAAACTTAGAAAAACACCCCCCTAGACCGCCTTTCAAGATGAATTTGTACATTTTTCGGTAGAAAAATGTACCGGCCAAAAGCCGATTCCTTCTAAAATTACTGGCTCGCTATCGCTCGCCAGGAAAAAATCAAACTCTAAATGTCACGAAAGGTCTTAAAATCGACAAACTAATGGAACGAACGTCTTAAAATCTCAAAACTAATATGCTAAACATGAGGGAGAAAAAAGTTAAGAAAAAGCTAGTATACCTCCCCCTTAAGCCACATACATGAACTCCAAACTGCCTTCATAAACGGCCTACACCAATGAGCCGGTACCCCGACCAAAGGCAGCCAGACTACTGAAGGTGTTAATGTCGCACCGTCAGAGTTGGTTATTGCACAACATCCACCAAGGGACACTTACTACACCTCACTCAATTGAAGCGGACAGTGGTTATTTTGGGGGTCTATTTATTTATATATTCATCTATTTTTTAGTTTCCTCCCTAGACCTCCATCAAACTTTAAAAAACATTCATTAGATTCCCTTCGAGATTAATTTGTACATTTTTCGGTAGAAAAATGTCACGGCCAAAGGCCGGTTCCTCCACAATTACAGGCTCTCTATCGCTCGCTAGGAACAAAATCGACACCTAAAGGGCACGAAAGATCTTAAAATTGAAAACAAAATGGGGCGAAAGGTCTTAATATCGACAAGCTAATGAGGCAAACGTCTTAAAATCTCAAAAACTAATGGGGATAAGCATGAGGAAGAAAGAGGACCAAAAAAACGGACCATCTCCCCATAAAGAGAGAGAAAAAAAAAAACAATAAAACAACAACAAACAGTTTCTCGATTGGATTAGGATCTGAATTAAAAAATGAATATACAAAAGAAACTGAGGTCCAATATGACTCCTGCCACTCAAACAATAAAAGAAACTGAGATCCAATATGACTCCTGCCACTCAAACAATAAAAGAAACTGAGGTCCAATATGACTCCTGCTACTCAAACAATAAAAGAAACTGAGGTCCAATATGACTCCTGCCACTCAAACAATAAAAGAAACTGAGGTCCAATATGACTCCTGCCACTCAAACAATAAAAGAAACTGAGGTCCAATATGACTCCTGCCACTCAAACAATAAAAGAAACTGAGGTCCAATATGACTCCTGCCACTCAAACAATAAAAGAAACTGAGGTCCAATATGACTCCTGCCACTCAAACAATAAAAGAAACTGAGGTCCAATATGACTCCTGCCACTCAAACAATAAAAGAAACTGAGGTCCAATATGACTCCTGCCACTCAAACAATAAAAGAAACTGAGGTCCAATATGACTCCTGCCACTCAAACAATAAAAGAAACTGAGGTCCAATATGACTCCTGCCACTCAAACAATAAAAGAAACTGAGGTCCAATATGACTCCTGCCACTCAAACAATAAAAGAAACTGAGGTCCAATATGACTCCTGCCACTCAAACAATAAAAGAAACTGAGGTCCAATATGACTCCTGCCACTCAAACAATAAAAGAAACTGAGGTCCAATATGACTCCTGCCACTCAAACAATAAAAGAAACTGAGGTCCAATATGACTCCTGCCACTCAAACAATAAAAGAAACTGAGGTCCAATATGACTCCTACCACTCAAACAATAAAAGAAACTGAGGTCCAATATGACTCCTGCCACTCAAACAATAAAAGAAACTGAGGTCCAATATGACTCCTGCAACTCAAACAATAAAATAAACTGAGGTCCAATATGACTCCTGCCACTCAAACAATAAAAGAAACTGAGGTCCAATATGACTCCTGCCACTCAAACAATAAAAGAAACTGAGGTCCAATATGACTCCTGCCACTCAAACAATAAAAAATCCGTAGCCCCCACGACAACTACAACAAATAATGTAAAATAATATATTCTGGATATATGTAAAAAAAAATATATTTTTTAGTCTGGATATTTGTCAAAAACCTGTACTTTTTGTATTGTATTAACCCCTTCTGTACCGGCGACGTCCTTTTTATTTGACTTTAGCTACATTTAGACGATTTTATGAAGCTTATGGATGATATAATAGTAACTAAAAGGGACCCACACACTCACAACAACATAAATAAACTAGAGGCCATACACAACAAAGCTGCAAGATGGATCAGACGTGATTACAGACACACTACATCTGTCACTTTGCTCAAACAAGACATTAGACTAGACCCACTTCCAACAAGAAGACAAATGCACAGACAACAGATGTTATATAAAATCACTAACAACTTAGTAGACATAGACAAACATATATATTTACACCCTACAAGTATACGATTTACGTGACGCAGCCACAACCTAAAATACCACACATATTAGGCAAGCTTGGACATATTTAGACAATAATTTTTTCCCCGCAGCATCTAGGAGTGGAACCACCTCCCATGTCATGTAGTTAATAGCCCCACTCTTGATTCTTTTAGAATTAGGATCACCAATCATTACATCCCTAATCCTGATCCTGTCCCTAACCACTAGTCCTGATGCACAACCCCCGCATATCATGCCGCCCGAGAGCGACCCTCTGCGGGTCCCTCAACGCAAACGTAAACGTAAATTAATTGAGATAGTCCGTATAGTCTTTTAGTGAGTATACGTCCTTCCTAAGCTGAATAAAATGGTCTAATAGTTGCCAGAATATAAGGAAAAGGACGTGACAGCGGTACTGTAGGGTTAATATACCGGATATAAACACAACTGAACCTCTACATAAAGGACGTGACACCGGTACTGTACGGGTTAATATACCGGATATAAACACAACTGAACCTCTACATAAAGGACGTGACACCGGTACTGTACGGGTTAATATACCGGATATAAACACAACTGAACCTCTACATAAAGGACGTGACACCGGTACTGTACGGGTTAATATACCGGATATAAACAAAACTGAACCTCTACATAAAGGACGTGACACCGGTATTGTACGGGTTAATATACCGGATATAAACACAACTGAACCTCTACATAAAGGACGTGACACCGGTACTGTACGGGTTAATATACCGGATATAAACACAACTGAACCTCTACATAAAGGACGTGACACCGGTACTGTACGGGTTAATATACCGGATATAAACACAACTGAACCTCTACATAAAGGACGTGACACCGGTACTGTACGGGTTAATATACCGGATATAAACACAACTGAACCTCTACATAAAGGACGTGACAGCGGTACTGTACGGGTTAATATACCGGATATAAACACAACTGAACCTCTACATAAAGGACGTGACACCGGTACTGTACGGGTTAATATACCGGATATAAACACAACTGAACCTCTACATAAAGGACGTGACACCGGTACTGTACGGGTTAATATACCGGATATAAACACAACTGAACCTCTACATAAAGGACGTGACACCGGTACTGTACGGGTTAATATACCGGATATAAACACAACTGAACCTCTACATAAAGGACGTGACACCGGTACTGTACGGGTTAATATACCGGATATAAACACAACTGAACCTCTACATAAAGGACGTGACACCGGTACTGTACGGGTTAATATACCGGATATAAACACAACTGAACCTCTACATAAAGGACGTGACAGCGGTACTGTACGGGTTAATATACCGGATATAAACACAACTGAACCTCTACATAAAGGACGTGACACCGGTACTGTACGGGTTAATATACCGGATATAAACACAACTGAACCTCTACATAAAGGACGTGACACCGGTACTGTACGGGTTAATATACCGGATATAAACACAACTGAACCTCTACATAAAGGACGTGACACCGGTACTGTACGGGTTAATATACCGGATATAAACACAACTGAACCTCTACATAAAGGACGTGACAGCGGTACTGTACGGGTTAATATACCGGATATAAACACAACTGAACCTCTACATAAAGGACGTGACAGCGGTACTGTACGGGTTAATATACCGGATATAAACACAACTGAACCTCTACATAAAGGACGTGACAGCAGTACTGTACGGGTTAAAATACCGGATATAAACACAACTGAACCTCTACATAAAGGACGTGACAGCGGTATTGTACGGGCTAATATACCGGATATAAACACAACTGAACCTCTACATAAAGGACGTGACAGCGGTATTGTACGGGCTAATATACCGGATATAAACACAACTGAACCTCTACATAAAGGACGTGACAGCGGTATTGTACGGGCTAATATACCGGATATAAACACAACTGAACCTCTACATAAAGGACGTGACAGCGGTATTGTACGGGCTAATATACCGGATATAAACACAACTGAACCTCTACATAAAGGACGTGACAGCGGTATTGTACGGGCTAATATACCGGATATAAACACAACTGAACCTCTACATAAAGGACGTGACAGCGGTATTGTACGGGCTAATATACCGGATATAAACACAACTGAACCTCTACATAAAGGACGTGACAGCGGTATTGTACGGGCTAATATACCGGATATAAACACAACTGAACCTCTACATAAAGGACGTGACAGCGGTATTGTACGGGCTAATATACCGGATATAAACACAACTGAACCTCTACATAAAGGACGTGACAGCGGTATTGTACGGGCTAATATACCGGATATAAACACAACTGAACCTCTACATAAAGGACGTGACAGCGGTATTGTACGGGCTAATATACCGGATATAAACACAACTGAACCTCTACATAAAGGACGTGACAGCGGTATTGTACGGGCTAATATACCGGATATAAACACAACTGAACCTCTACATAAAGGACGTGACAGCGGTATTGTACGGGCTAATATACCGGATATAAACACAACTGAACCTCTACATAAAGGACGTGACAGCGGTATTGTACGGGCTAATATACCGGATATAAACACAACTGAACCTCTACATAAAGGACGTGACAGCGGTATTGTACGGGCTAATATACCGGATATAAACACAACTGAACCTCTACATAAAGGACGTGACAGCGGTATTGTACGGGCTAATATACCGGATATAAACACAACTGAACCTCTACATAAAGGACGTGACAGCGGTATTGTACGGGCTAATATACCGGATATAAACACAACTGAACCTCTACATAAAGGACGTGACAGCGGTATTGTACGGGCTAATATACCGGATATAAACACAACTGAACCTCTACATAAAGGACGTGACAGCGGTATTGTACGGGCTAATATACCGGATATAAACACAACTGAACCTCTACATAAAGGACGTGACAGCGGTATTGTACGGGCTAATATACCGGATATAAACACAACTGAACCTCTACATAAAGGACGTGACAGCGGTATTGTACGGGCTAATATACCGGATATAAACACAACTGAACCTCTACATAAAGGACGTGACAGCGGTATTGTACGGGCTAATATACCGGATATAAACACAACTGAACCTCTACATAAAGGACGTGACAGCGGTATTGTACGGGCTAATATACCGGATATAAACACAACTGAACCTCTACATAAAGGACGTGACAGCGGTATTGTACGGGCTAATATACCGGATATAAACACAACTGAACCTCTACATAAAGGACGTGACAGCGGTATTGTACGGGCTAATATACCGGATATAAACACAACTGAACCTCTACATAAAGGACGTGACAGCGGTATTGTACGGGCTAATATACCGGATATAAACACAACTGAACCTCTACATAAAGGACGTGACAGCGGTATTGTACGGGCTAATATACCGGATATAAACACAACTGAACCTCTACATAAAGGACGTGACAGCGGTATTGTACGGGCTAATATACCGGATATAAACACAACTGAACCTCTACATAAAGGACGTGACAGCGGTATTGTACGGGCTAATATACCGGATATAAACACAACTGAACCTCTACATAAAGGACGTGACAGCGGTATTGTACGGGCTAATATACCGGATATAAACACAACTGAACCTCTACATAAAGGACGTGACAGCGGTATTGTACGGGCTAATATACCGGATATAAACACAACTGAACCTCTACATAAAGGACGTGACAGCGGTATTGTACGGGCTAATATACCGGATATAAACACAACTGAACCTCTACATAAAGGACGTGACAGCGGTATTGTACGGGCTAATATACCGGATATAAACACAACTGAACCTCTACATAAAGGACGTGACAGCGGTATTGTACGGGCTAATATACCGGATATAAACACAACTGAACCTCTACATAAAGGACGTGACAGCGGTATTGTACGGGCTAATATACCGGATATAAACACAACTGAACCTCTACATAAAGGACGTGACAGCGGTATTGTACGGGCTAATATACCGGATATAAACACAACTGAACCTCTACATAAAGGACGTGACACCGGTACTGTACGGGTTAATATACCGGATATAAACACAACTGAACCTCTACATAAAGGACGTGACACCGGTATTGTACGGGCTAATATACCGGATATAAACACAACTGAACCTCTACATAAAGGACGTGACAGCGGTATTGTACGGGCTAATATACCGGATATAAACACAACTGAACCTCTACATAAAGGACGTGACAGCGGTATTGTACGGGCTAATATACCGGATATAAACACAACTGAACCTCTACATAAAGGACGTGACAGCGGTACTGTACGGGCTAATATACCGGATATAAACACAACTGAACCTCTACATAAAGGACGTGACAGCGGTATTGTACGGGCTAATATACCGGATATAAACACAACTGAACCTCTACATAAAGGACGTGACAGCGGTATTGTACGGGCTAATATACCGGATATAAACACAACTGAACCTCTACATAAAGCACGTGACAGAGGTATTGTACGGGCTAATATACCGGATATAAACACAACTGAACCTCTACATAAAGGACGTGACAGCGGTATTGTAAGGGCTAATATACCGGATATAAACACAACTGAACCTCTACATAAAGGACGTGACAGCGGTATTGTACGGGCTAATATACCGGATATAAACACAACTGAACCTCTACATAAAGGACGTGACAGCGGTATTGTACGGGCTAATATACCGGATATAAACACAACTGAACCTCTACATAAAGGACGTGACAGGGGTATTGTACGGGCTAATATACCGGATATAAACACAACTGAACCTCTACATAAAGGACGTGACAGCGGTATTGTACGGGCTAATATACCGGATATAAACACAACTGAACCTCTACATAAAGGACGTGACAGCGGTATTGTACGGGCTAATATACCGGATATAAACACAACTGAACCTCTACATAAAGGACGTGACACCGGTACTGTACGGGTTAATATACCGGATATAAACACAACTGAACCTCTACATAAAGGACGTGACAGCGGTATTGTACGGGCTAATATACCGGATATAAACACAACTGAACCTCTACATAAAGGACGTGACAGCGGTATTGTACGGGCTAATATACCGGATATAAACACAACTGAACCTCTACATAAAGGACGTGACAGCGGTATTGTACAGGCTAATATATCGGATATAAACACAACTGAACCTCTACATAAAGGACGTGACAGCGGTATTGTACGGGCTAATATACCGGATATAAACACAACTGAACCTCTACATAAAGGACGTGACAGCGGTATTGTACGGGCTAATATACCGGATATAAACACAACTGAACCTCTACATAAAGGACGTGACAGCGGTATTGTACGGGCTAATATACCGGATATAAACACAACTGAACCTCTACATAAAGGACGTGACAGCGGTATTGTACGGGCTAATATACCGGATATAAACACAACTGAACCTCTACATAAAGGACGTGACAGCGGTATTGTACGGGCTAATATACCGGATATAAACACAACTGAACCTCTACATAAAGGACGTGACACCGGTATTGTACGGGCTAATATACCGGATATAAACACAACTGAACCTCTACATAAAGGACGTGACAGCGGTATTGTACGGGCTAATATACCGGATATAAACACAACTGAACCTCTACATAAAGGACGTGACAGCGGTATTGTACGGGCTAATATACCGGATATAAACACAACTGAACCTCTACATAAAGGACGTGACATCGGTATTGTACGGGCTAATATACCGGATATAAACACAACTGAACCTCTACATAAAGGACGTGACAGCGGTACTGTACGGGCTAATATACCGGATATAAACACAACTGAACCTCTACATAAAGGACGTGACAGCGGTATTGTACGGGCTAATATACCGGGTATAAACACAACTGAACCTCTACATAAAGGACGTGACACCGGTACTGTACGGGCTAATATACCGGATATAAACACAACTGAACCTCTACATAAAGGACGTGACAGCGGTATTGTACGGGCTAATATACCGGATATAAACACAACTGAACCTCTACATAAAGGACGTGACAGCGGTATTGTACGGGCTAATATACCGGATATAAACACAACTGAACCTCTACATAAAGGACGTGACAGCGGTATAGTACGGGCTAATATACCGGATATAAACACAACTGAACCTCTACATAAAGGACGTGACAGCGGTATTGTACGGGCTAATATACCGGATATAAACACAACTGAACCTCTACATAAAGGACGTGACAGTGGTATTGTACGGGCTAATATACCGGATATAAACACAACTGAACCTCTACATAAAGGACGTGACACCGGTATTGTACGGGCTAATATACCGGATATAAACACAACTGAACCTCTACATAAAGGACGTGACAGCGGTATTGTACGGGCTAATATACCGGATATAAACACAACTGAACCTCTACATAAAGGACGTGACAGCGGTATTGTACGGGCTAATATACCGGATATAAACACAACTGAACCTCTACATAAAGGACGTGACAGCGGTATTGTACGGGCTAATATACCGGATATAAACACAACTGAACCTCTACATAAAGGACGTGACAGCGGTATTGTACGGGCTAATATACCGGATATAAACACAACTGAACCTCTACATAAAGGACGTGACAGCGGTATTGTACGGGCTAATATACCGGATATAAACACAACTGAACCTCTACATAAAGGACGTGACAGCGGTATTGTACGGGCTAATATACCGGATATAAACACAACTGAACCTCTACATAAAGGACGTGACAGCGGTATTGTACGGGCTAATATACCGGATATAAACACAACTGAACCTCTACATAAAGGACGTGACAGCGGTATTGTACGGGCTAATATACCGGATATAAACACAACTGAACCTCTACATAAAGGACGTGACAGCGGTATTGTACGGGCTAATATACCGGATATAAACACAACTGAACCTCTACATAAAGGACGTGACAGCGGTATTGTACGGGCTAATATACCGGATATAAACACAACTGAACCTCTACATAAGGACGTGACAGCGGTATTGTACGGGCTAATATACCGGATATAAACACAACTGAACCTCTACATAAAGGACGTGACAGCGGTATTGTACGGGCTAATATACCGGATATAAACACAACTGAACCTCTACATAAAGGACGTGACAGCAGTACTGTACGGGTTAATATACCGGATATAAACACAACTGAACCTCTACATAAAGGACGTGACAGCGGTATTGTACGGGCTAATATACCGGATATAAACACAACTGAACCTCTACATAAAGGACGTGACAGCGGTATTGTACGGGCTAATATACCGGATATAAACACAACTGAACCTCTACATAAAGGACGTGACAGCGGTATTGTACGGGCTAATATACCGGATATAAACACAACTGAACCTCTACATAAAGGACGTGACAGCGGTACTGTACGGGCTAATATACCGGATATATACACAACTGAACCTCTACATAAAGGACGTGACAGCGGTATTGTACGGGCTAATATACCGGATATAAACACAACTGAACCTCTACATAAAGGACGTGACAGCGGTATTGTACGGGCTAATATACCGGATATAAACACAACTGAACCTCTACATAAAGGACGTGACAGCGGTATTGTACGGGCTAATATACCGGATATAAACACAACTGAACCTCTACATAAAGGACGTGACAGCGGTATTGTACGGGCTAATATACCGGATATAAACACAACTGAACCTCTACATAAAGGACGTGACAGCGGTATTGTACGGGTTAATATACCGGATATAAACACAACTGAACCTCTACATAAAGGACGTGACAGCGGTATTGTACGGGCTAATATACCGGATATAAACACAACTGAACCTCTACATAAAGGACGTGACAGCGGTATTGTACGGGCTAATATACCGGATATAAACACAACTGAACCTCTACATAAAGGACGTGACAGCGGTATTGTACGGGTTAATATACCGGATATAAACACAACTGAACCTCTACATAAAGGACGTGACAGCGGTATTGTACGGGCTAATATACCGGATATAAACACAACTGAACCTCTACATAAAGGACGTGACAGCGGTATTGTACGGGTTAATATACCGGATATAAACACAACTGAACCTCTACATAAAGGACGTGACAGCGGTATTGTACGGGCTAATATACCGGATATAAACACAACTGAACCTCTACATAAAGGACGTGACAGCGGTATTGTACGGGCTAATATACCGGATATATACACAACTGAACCTCTACATAAATCACATCATTCAAGCTGTCAACCCGCAACGCCCACAATATCCCTCAAACAAAGTCAAAATACATCCTGGACCCTATTTATTGGCTCACTTATATATATTTATAAACTGTATATATTTTTAGTTTCCTTCCTAGACCTCCATCAAATTTAAAAAACAAAACATCCGTTAGATCCCCATTCTAGACTAATTTGTAAACATTTTGGTAGAAAAATGTACCTGCCGAAGGCCGTTTCTTCCAAAATTACAGGCTCATTATCGTTTGCCCGGAAACAAAATGACACCTAACTAGCAAGAAAGGTCTTCATATTGAAAAAGAAATGGGGCGAGAGGTCTTAAAATCGACAAACTAATGGGACTAAACATGAGGGAGAAAGGGGACCAGAAAAACGACCCATCTCCCCTTAATTGATAGTGATACACCAATTATCATCTGGTTCATTATACGAGTGTTAATTGTTGTTGTTGTTGTCATGTGTAGGCTAACAAACACACATCCATACACACACACGCATATATACACACACACACACACACACACATACATTGACACACGCATTCATATTATATACTTTTTCCCTCTCTCTTACACAGTTACATAATTATACTGTACACGCACATATACACATACTCAAAAACAGTACACATAAACATACATACACGTACACAGAAGTAGCACGAACACACACACGTACACTACACACAGCAGCACACACACACACATACAGTATATACATACACATGCACCAAAGCCGCACACAGACACACACATACTGTATATTGTGCAAAAACGTACATAAAAGAAGCATACACACGCATAAAAGCAGCAGCACACACACACACATACATACACTTGCACACAAAAGCACGCACACACATATACATACATGTACACAAAAACAGCACACACACACACACACGAGAAGAAAGTGGATTGGTGAAAAATGTCCAAAAAACTGGATCTAGTTCTTATGTTGGTGTTAAACCGGTCTACCCTGCCCCACCCTATATGCCGCCCTCCCTTCCTAGACCCGGGGACCCCTCCAGTACAATCCTTTCTCTTTTCTGCCCTTCCTTCATCTGTATCTCTTTCTTTCCTTCTGTCTCTCCCTTCCTCCCTCTTACCTTCTCTTATGTACCCCTTTCTTTCCGTCTCTGTCCTTTCCTTCCCTTCCTTCCCCTTACCTTCTCTTATGTACCCCTGTCTTTCCGTCTTTGTCTCTCCCTACCTTCCCCTTCACTTCTCTTCTGTGCCCCTTTCTCCCTCTCTCTGTCTCTCCCTTCATTTCTCTTCTGTACCCCTTTCTCCCTCTCTCTGTCTCTCCCTTCATTTCTCTTCTGTACCCCTTTCTCCCTCTCTCTGTCTCTCCCTTCATTTCTCTTCTGTACCCCTTTCTCCCTCTCTCTGTCATTCCCTTCATTTCTCTTCTGTACCCCTTTCTCCCTTTCTCTGTCTCTCCCTTCATTTCTCTTCTGTACCCCTTTCTCCCTTTCTCTGTCTCTCCCTTCATTTCTCTTCTGTACCACTTTCTCCCTCTCTCTGTCATTCCCTTCATTTCTCTTCTGTACCCCTTTCTCCTTTCTCTGTCTCTCCTTCATTTCTCTTCTGTACCCCTTTCTCCCTCTCTCTGTCATTCCCTTCATTTCTCTTCTGTACCCCTTTCTCCCTCTCTCTGTCATTCCCTTCATTTCTCTTCTGTACCCCTTTCTCCCTTTCTCTGTCTCTCCCTTCATTTCTCTTCTGTACCCCTTTCTCCCTCTCTCTGTCTCTCCCTTCACTTCTCTTCTGTGCCCCTTTCTCCCTCTCTCTGTCTCTCCCTTCATTTCTCTTCTGTACCCCTTTCTCCCTCTCTCTGTCTCTCCCTTCATTTCTCTTCTGTACCTCTTTCTCCCTCTCTCTGTCTCTCCCTTCATTTCTCTTCTGTACCCCTTTCTCCCTCTCTCTGTCTCTCCCTTCATTTTTCTTCTGTACCCCTTTCTCACTTTCTCTGTCTCTCCCTTCATTTCTCTTCTGTACCCCTTTCTCCCTCTCTCTGTCTCTCCCTTCACTTCGATCTCTTTTGTACCCCTTTCTTCTCCTCACTGTCTCTCCCTCCCCCCTTTCCTTCACTTCTACATCCCTTTCTATATTTTCCCCTTCCATTCCAATCCGTTCTCTGTTCATCCCTTCCCCATCCTTCAGACACCTTTACTTTTGTTTCCTACCTGATCCCACCTGTATACTCCCATGTCATTCTTTGGTTCTTTATTTTTCTCTTCCTTCCCCCCCCCCCCCACCCCTTCATTTCCTCCCCTTCCCTTTGTTGCCCAACCATTCCTCTCGTATCTATTCTCTTCCTTTATTACCCCCCCCACATTCCTGTTCCCTCTTCCCCCCCTCCCCCCCTCCCCCCCTCCCTCCCTTTTCTTCCCATAATTTGCCCTCCTTTTACCCGCTCTTCTCTCTTTTCCTTTCTCTCCCCTTCGCTTCTCTTCATTGCCCCTTCCCTTCCCTTCCCTCCGTTCCATGCCATTCCCCCTCACCTTTCCCTCTCTATCATTTCACCTAATAAATTATACTCAGACTTACTGTGCCATACCTTACCTATCGTCTGAACCCCCCTCCCCCACAGCCCCCCCCCCCCCCCTCTCTCTCTCTCTCTCTCTCTCACACCTTACTAATAACTACGTCGTTTTGTCATGTTCTGATATATCTTGTCCTGCACCGAGTTTACTCATGTTTTATAACGCAATTGACCACTTAGCACTTTCGGGTTATATGAAAGATGAAACCGTAAGCATCCACATTTAGCAGAACAAAATTGTGATGGATAAAATGTATTTTGGATTATATATCATGTATTTCTATATGCAGTACATCCGTATCATAGCAGGCATTACTGCTAATGGCCGCCTCACACATTCACGACTTGAACGGCGACTAAGAGCGTATTTTGTCTCGTAATGAAAGTCTTGTAGAAAAACGCGACGTCTCTCTCCATGTCTGGCAGTGTCAGGCGATGTGTGCGAGGTCAGCATAATTTGAGTGTAGTCCTTGAAATTTTGCGCTGAGTCGTGACCTGAATTTGTAGTTGCATGTCGATGTGACTATGTTATGAGTTCTTTCAGTACTGGGTGACGTCTAGGTGGCGTCGCTGCAAGTCGCGCGACATCAAAACGAGAAAAGATGTTACAAGGTGTGAAAGACAACAGCCAGAAGTCATCCCGTAGCGTCACGTAGCCAGACTGAACGTTATGTAACCACACAGACAATATCTCGATATGCCACCAATATTTTATCACCCACTGACGACACTTGACAGTGTTTCAAGTAATTTGGACATACACACACAGTACATATAACGTACACAGAACGCACATGGCGAAACCACCTAGACAAAGTGAAGAAACCAATGCGCACGAGCACGAGGTTTGGGGCCCTCCCTTCTATATTGGGCCGTGCTCTTGTCCTGAAACCTGGATGTCATCTGCACATACTTAGTTCAACACGTACTGGGCACGTTGTAGGTACGTTGTGATGTCCTGGTGTTTCCTGTTGATTTCGCGTGATCCGAACTGTCATCGGCCAATTCTGTGGCTGGGGTAGCGATGTCTCGTATTGGGTACGTTCTGTTTCCGGTTAAATGTTGTGCTTGTTCGTAGTGGGTACGAGATGCCCTCAAGATGGTCTCTTCATACAATTTGTCGTGCTCAATAACCCCGACTTTCTAGCAAAACTCAATGCGCGCAAAGTCGGCGTTCAAGTCGTGAATGTGTGAGGCGGCCATAAATAGTAATGTCACTCCCTCCAACTTCCAATGAGGGACTGGGGTTTTCGAAAAGAGGCTCCTGTCCTGAAAATATTCTTGACTTACCTTCCCTTAACCTACATGACCTACTCTGTTCTTCCCTCTACATACCAATAACCTACATGACCTACTCTGTTCTTCACCCTACCTACCAATAGCCTACATGACCTACTCTGTCCTTCCCTCTACCTACCAATAACCTACATAACCTACTCTGTTCTTCCCTCTACCTACCAATAGCCTACATGACCTACTCTGTTCTTCCCTCTACCTACCAATAACCTACATGACCTACTCTGTTCTTCCCTCTACCTACCAATAACCTACATGACCTACTCTGTTCTTCCCTCTACCTACCAATAACCTACATGACCTACTCTGTTCTTCCCTCTACCTACCAATAACCTACATGACCTACTCTGTTCTTCACCCTACCTACCAATAACCTACATGACCTACTCTGTTCTTCCCTCTACCCACCAATAACCTACATGACCTACTCTGTTCTTCACCCTACCTGCCAATAACCTACATGACCTACTCTGTTCTTCACCCTATCTATCAATAACCTTCATGACCTACTCTGTTCTTCCCTCCACCTACCAATAACCTACATGACCTACTCTGTTCTTCCCTCTACCTACCAATAACCTACATGACCTACTCTGTTCTTCACCCTACCTACCAATAACCTACATGACCTACTCTGTTCTTCCCTCTACCTCTAGACGTTATAGACTGCAGCACCGTTGATTCATTTAAACTCCGCTTAGACAAATATCTCGCATCAAACCCACGACTGACTGCGTTTGAAAATGAATAACTTTATTTTATCCCCCCCTCCGTTTCTAACCCATCTGTCCCCTACTAACTTCCTAATTCTGCCACGGACATTAGTTCTAGGGCAGTAGTTCCCTTTCCAATGTTCCCTTACCCACTCTAAACCACTGTTTGGACACTTGATCCTCAGTGTTTTGGAGGACAAGCAGCCTAGAAGGGTCACTAGATCTGTTGTTGCTTGATTTCCTTTGTACTCCTTTGTACCTACCAATAACCTACATGACCTACTCTGTTCTTCCCTCCACCCACCAATAACCTACATGACCTACTCTGTTCTTCCCTCCACCCACCAATAACCTACATGACCTACTCTGTTCTTCCCTCTACCTACCAATAACCTTCATGACCTACTCTGTTCTTCCCTCCACCCACCAATAACCTTCATGACCTACTCTGTTCTTCACCCTACCTACCAATAACCTTCATGACCTACTCTGTTCTTCCCTCCACCCACCAATAACCTACATGACCTACTCTGTTCTTCCCTCTACCTACCAATAACCTACATGACCTACTCTGTTCTTCCCTCCACCCACCAATAAGCTACATGACCTATTCTGTTCTTCCCTCCAGCCACCAATAACCTACATTACCTACTCTGTTCTTCCCTCCACCCACCAATAACTTACATGACCTACTCTGTTCTTCCCTCTACCTACCAATAACCTACATGACCTACTCTGTTCTTCCCTCTACCTACCAATATCCTACATGACCTACTCTGTCATTCCCTTCACCCACCAATAACCTTCATGACCTACTCTGTTCTTCCCTCTACCTACCAATAACCTACATGACCTACTCTGTTCTTCCCGCCACCCACCAATAACCTTCATGACCTACTCTGTTCTGCCCTCTACCTACCAATAACCTACATGACCTACTCTGTTCTTCCCTCCACCCACCAATAACCTACATGACCTACTCTGTTCTTCCCTCCACCCACCAATAACCTTCATGACCTACTCTGTTCTTCCCTCTACCTACCACTAACCTACATGACCTACTCTGTTCTTCCCTCTACCTACCAATAACCTACTCTGTTCTTCACTCTACCCACCAATAACCTTTATGACCTACTTTGTTCTGCCCTCTACCTACCAATAACCTACATGACCTACTCTGTTCTTCCCTCCACCCACCAATAACCTACATGACCTACTCTGTTCTTCCCTCCACCTACCAATAACCTACATGACCTACTCTGTTCTTCCCTCCACCCACCAATAACCTACATGACCTACTCTGTTCTTCCCTCCACCCACCAATAACCTTCATGACCTACTCTGTTCTTCCCTCCACCCACCAATAACTTTCATGACCTACTCTGTTCTTCCCTCCTCCCACCAATAACCTACATGACCTACTCTGTTCTTCCCTCCACCCACCAATAACCTTCATGACCTACTCTGTTCTTCCCTCCACCCACCAATAACCTTCAGGACCTGCTCTGTTCTTCCCTCTACCTACCAATAACCTACATCACCTACTCTGTTCTTCCCTCTACCTACCAATAACCTACATGACCTACTCTGTTCTTCCCTCCACCCACCAATAACCTTGATGACCTACTCTGTTCTTCCCTCCACCCACCAATAACCTTCATGACCTACTCTGTTCTTCCCTCTACCCACCAATAACCTTCATGACCTACTCTGTTCTTCCCTCTACCTACCAATAACCTACATGACCTACTCTGTTCTTCCCTCTACCTACCAATAACCTACATGACCTACTCTGTTCTTCCCTCTACCCACCAATAACCTTCATGACCTACTCTGTTCTTCCCTCTACCGAACAATAACCTACATGACCTACTCCGTTCTTCCCTCTACCTACCAATAACCTACATGACCTACTCTGTTCTTCCCTCCACCCACCAATAACTTTCATTACCTACTCTGTTCTTCCCTCCACCCACCAATAACCTACATGACCTACTCTGTTCTTCCCTCCACCCACCAATAACCTTCATGACCTACTGTGTTCTTCCCTCCACCCACCAATAACCTTCATGACCTACTCTGTTCTTCCCTCTACCTACCAATAACCTACATGACCTACTCTGTTCTTCCCTCCACCCACCAATAACCTACATGACCTACTCTGTTCTTCCCTCCACCCACCAATAACCTTCATGACCTACTGTGTTCTTCCCTCCACCTACCAATAACCTACATGACCTACTCTGTTCTTCCCTCCACCCACCAATAACCTACATGACCTACTCTGTTCTTCCATCCACCCACCAATAACCTTCATGACCTACTCTGTTCTTCCCTCCACCCACCAATAACTTTCATGACCTACTCTGTTCTTCCCTCCTCCCACCAATAACCTACATGACCTACTCTGTTCTTCCCTCCACCCACCAATAACCTTCATGACCTACTCTGTTCTTCCCTCCACCCACCAATAACCTTCAGGACCTGCTCTGTTCTTCCCTCTACCTACCAATAACCTACATGACCTACTCTGTTCTTCCCACTACCTACCAATAACCTACATGACCTACTCTGTTCTTCCCTCTACCTACCAATAACCTACATGACCTACTCTGTTCTTCCCTCCACCCACCAATAACCTACATGACCTACTCTGTTCTTCCCTCCACCCACCAATAACCTACATGACCTACTCTGTTCTTCCCTCTACCTACCAATAACCTACATGACCTACTCTGTTCTTCCCTCCACCCACCAATAACCTACATGACCTACTCTGTTCTTCCCTCTACCTACCAATAACCTACATGACCTACTCTGTTCTTCCCTCCACCCACTAATAACCTACATGACCTACTCTGTTCTTCCCTCCACCCACCAATAACCTTCATGACCTACTCTGTTCTTCCCTCTACCCACCAATAACCTACATGACCTATTCTGTTCTTCCCTCCACCCACCAATAACCTACATGACCTATTCTGTTCTTCCCTCCACCTACCAATAACCTACATGACCTACTCTGTTCTTCCCTCCACCCACCAATATCCTACATGACCTATTCTGTTCTTCCCTCTACCAACATGACCTACTCTGTTCTTCCCTCCACCCACCAATAACCTAGATGACCTATTATGTTCTTCCCTCCACCCACCAATAACCTACATGACCTACGTTGTTCTTCCCTCCACCCACCAATAACCTACATGACCTATTCTGTTCTTCCCTCCACCCACCAATAACCTACATGACCTACTCTGTTCTTCCCTCCACCCACCAATAACCTACATGACCTACTCTGTTCTTCCCTCCATCCACCAATAACCTACATGACCTACTCTGTTCTTCCCTCCACCCACCAATAACCTACATGACCTACTCTGTTCTTCCCTCCACCCACCAATAACCTACATGACCTACTCTGTTCTTCCCTCCACCCACCAATAACCTACATGACCTATTCTGTTCTTCCCTCCACCTACCAATAACCTACATGACCTATTCTGTTTTCCCTCCACCCACCAATAACCTACATGACCTACTCTGTTCTTCCCTCTACCTACTAATAACCTACATGACCTACTCTGTTCTTCCCTCTACCTACCAATAACCTACATGACCTATTCGGTTCTTCCCTCCACCCACCAATAACCTACATGACCTACTCTGTTCTTCCCTCTACCTACCAATAACCTACATGACCTACTCTGTTCTTCCCTCTACTTAACAATAACCTACATGACCTACTCTGTTCTTCCCTCTACATACCAATAACCTACATGACCTACTCTGTTCTTCCCTCTACCTACCAATAACCTACATTACCTACTCTGTTCTTCCCTCTACCTACCAATAACCTACATGGCCACCTCTGTTCTTCCCTCTACCCACCAATAACCTACATGACCTACTCTGTTGTTCCCTCTACCCACCAATAACCTACATGACCTATTATGTTCTTCCCTCCACCCACCAATAACCTACATGACCTATTCTGTTCTTCCCTCCACCCACCAATAACCTACATGACCTACTCTGTTCTTCCCTCCACCCACCAATAACCTACATGACCTACTCTGGTCTTCCCTCTACCTACCAATGACCTACATGACCTACTCTGTTCTTCCCTCTACCTACATGACCTACTCTGTTCTTCCCTCCACCCACCAATAATCTACATGACCTACTCTGTTCTTCCCTCCACCCACCAATAACCTACACGACCTATTCTGTTCTTCCCTCCACCTACCAATAACCTACATGACCTACTCTGTTCTTCCTTCCACCTACCAATAACCTACATGACCTATTCTGTTCTTCCCTCTACCTACATGACCTACTCTGTTCTTCCCTCCACCCACCAATAACCTACATGACCTACTCTGTTCTTCCCTCCACCCACCAATAACCTACATGACCTACTCTGTTCTTCCCTCTACCTACATGACCTACTCTGTTCTTCCCTCCACCCACCAATAACCTACATGACCTACTCTGTTCTTCCCTCCACCCACCAATAACCTACACGACCTACTCTGTTCTTCCCTCCACCCACCAATAACCTACATGACCTACTCTGTTCTTCCCTCCACCCACCAATAACCTACATGACCTATTCTGTTCTTCCCTCTACCTACAGTACATGACCTACTCTGTTCTTCCCTCCACCCACCAATAACCTACATGACCTATTCTGTTCTTCCCTCCACCCACCAATAACCTACATGACCTACTCTGTTCTTCCCTCCACCCACCAATAACCTACATGACCTATTATGTTCTTCCCTCCACCCACCAATAACCTACATGACCTACTCTGTTCTTCCCTCCACCCACCACTAACCTACATGACCTACTCTGTTCTTCCCTCCACCCACCAATAACCTACATGACCTACTCTGTTCTTCCCTCTACCTACCAATAACCTACATGACCTACTCTGGTCTTCCCTCTACCTACCAATAACCTACATGACCTACTCTGTTCTTCCCTCTACCTACATGACCTACTCTGTTCTTCCCTCCACCCACCAATAACCTACATGACCTACTCTGTTCTTCCCTCCACCCACCAATAACCTACACGACCTATTCTGTTCTTCCCTCCACCTACCAATAACCTACATGACCTACTCTGTTCTTCCTTCCACCTACCAATAACCTACATGACCTACTCTGTTCTTCCCTCCACCCACCAATAACCTACATGACCTACTCTGTTCTTCCCTCCACCCACCAATAACCTACATGACCTATTCTGTTCTTCCCTCTACCTACATGACCTACTCTGTTCTTCCCTCCACCCACCAATAACCTACATGACCTATTCTGTTCTTCCCTCCACCCACCAATAACCTACACGACCTACTCTGTTCTTCCCTCCACCCACCAATAACCTACATGACCTATTATGTTCTTCCCTCCACCCACCAATAACCTTCATGACCTACTCTGTTCTTCCCTCCACCCACCAATAACCTACTCTGTTCTTTCCTCCACCCACCAATAACCTACATGACGTATTCTGTTCTTCCCTCTACCTACCAATAACCTTCATGACCTACTCTGTTCTTCCCTCTACCTACCAATAACCTACATGACCTACTCTGTTCTTCCCTCCACCCACCAATAACCTACATGACCTACTCTGTTCTTTCCTCTACCTAACAATAACCTACATGACCTACTCTGTTCTTCCCTCCACCCACCAGTAACCTTCATGACCTACTCTGTTCTTCCCTCCACCCACCAATAACTTTCATGACCTACTCTGTTCTTCCCTCTACCTATCAATAACCTACATGATCTACTCTGTTCTTCCCTCCACCCACCAATAAGCTACATGACCTACTCTGTTCTTCCCTCCACCCACCAATAACCTACATGACCTACTCTGTTCTTCCCTCTACCTACCAATAACCTACATGACCTACTCTGTTCTTCCCTCCACCCACCAATAAGCTACATGACCTAATCTGTTCTTCCCTCCACCCACCAATAACCTACATGACCTACTTTGTTCTTCCCTCTACCTACCAATAACCTACATGACCTACTCTGTTCTTCCCTCCACCCACCAATAAGCTACATGACCTACTCTGTTCTTCCCTCCACCCACCAATAAGCTACATGACATACTCTGTTCTTCCCTCCACCCACCAATAACCTACATGACCTACTTTGTTCTTCCCACTACCTACCAATAACCTACATGACCTACTCTGTTCTTCCCTCCACCCACCAATAAGCTACATGACCTACTCTGTTCTTCCCTCCACCCACCAATAAGCTACATGACCTACTCTGTTCTTCCCTCCACCCACCAATAAGCTACATGACCTACTCTGTTCTTCCCTCTTCTGGTTTATTCTTCCTTTCCCTTGGTCTCCTTTCTCTTCCAACCATGTTTTTTGTGATGGGCTGAATGGACACAACCCAGACAGAGAGAGAGAGAGAGAGAGAGAGAGACAAGGTGAGCCCCCTTACTCTTCCCTCTCTCAGTCCTTCCCCCTATTACTCTTTACAACTTCTCCTAAGGGGGGTGACCTGCTTTTTCCTCTCCTTTTCTCTCTTTTTCTGGCTTGTATCCATTCGGCCCCATTCAGCCTACTGCTTTAGGACGTTTCTCCCCATTCAGGTATCGATATCTTCCTGGCGAGCGATAGCAAGCCAGCATTGTATGGAGATATTCGGCTTCGCCGGATACATTTTTCCATAAAAAATGTACAAATTTAGCTTGCTGTGAAAAACATTTAAAACATATGCTGACTTTCTACCGCAGGCCAAGAACAAATCAACACCTGGAAGGGGATACACATCTTAAAACAGGAGGCTGAATGGGGCCGAATGAACACAACCCAGACAAAAAAACAAAAAAACGAGGTGGGCCCCGTAACTAACACATTGGTATTTATCCGATGCTCCTACTTTACCTTTACGAGGTGGGCCCCCTTAACTAACACATTGGTATTTATCCGATGCTCCTACTTTACCTTTACGAGGTGGGCCCCGTAACTAACACATTGGTATTTATCCGATGCTCCTACTTTACCTTTACGAGGTGGGCCCCGTAACTAACACATTGGTATTTATCCGATGCTCCTACTTTACCTTTACGAGGTGGGCCCCGTAACTAACACATTGGTATTTATCCGATGCTCCTACTTTACCTTTACGAGGTGGGCCCCGTAACTAACACATTGGTATTTATCCGATGCTCCTACTTTACCTTTTTCACGCTATTAACCTTTTCACGCACATATGACGCAGAGGTTGCCAGATTAGCAATAAGTAATAGAGTTCTCTCACTCTTATAATTACCTCTCCAAAATTAGTTTTCTGTCCACAGCTAACTCAAAGACAACTGCAGAGGTTGAAGTTACTAAACTAAAGGTTTCTAAATACCCCTGATGGTAACAAAGGCTTTAAAGTATCCCTAATAGGCTCCACATCGCGTCATATGTCGGAGAAGGTTAAGGAGACAAGGGTCGATTTCTGGTCTCCCTTCTCCCTCATGTTTAGCCCCTTTAGCTTTTAGAATTTAAGTCGTTCAACCCATTAGTTTGGCGATTTTTAAGACCTTTCGCCCCTTTTCTTTGTCACTATTAAGACTTTTCGTGTCATTTAGATGTGTTTTTTTTCCTGGCGAGCGATAGCAAGCCTGTAATTTAGGAGGATACGGCCTTCGGCCGGGATTTGTTTTTTACCGAAACATTTATAAATATATCTTGAAAGGAGATCTTTTTTTTTTTTTTTTTTTAGTTTGATGGAGGTCTAGGAAGGAAACTAAAAAACTATTAAATACATTTAAAAATCAACCAAATAGTGAGCCATCCCCCCTTAACCTTTGAAAACAGATAACGTCAATGTGTTGTATTCTAGCTAGCCTACCTCCAGACAATTGTATTCAATTCATTAAGGTTATGTCCAAGTTAAAGGGTTAATTGATATAGCCTTCATGTTTCTGATTCTAACAGGTTCTTTTTAAGCTGAATAAAATGCTCTGGCAGCAGTATTACAAGTCTTTTCTAAGCTTAATAAAATCCTCTGGCAGCAGTATTGCCAAAGTTATGTTATCGTCGTGTGATTGAAGGAGTTAACACTGGCTGATCCGAGGTGTTTTATTTATTATTATTGAGTGTTTATCTATTATTTAATATATCTATTTATTATTTTCATGTTTATATTTTCAACCCATAGACCCCTTCCAAGCAGTAATTGCCTCCACACAACTTCCTACCAATTAAGAACAAATATCCCCCTCCAACAAGTCATTAACAAATACCCCCCTCCAACAAGTCATTAACAAATACCCCCCTCCAAGAAGTCATTAACAAATACCCCCCTCCAACAAGTCATTAACAAATCCCCCCTCCAACAAGTCATTAACAAATACCCCCCTCCAACAAGTCATTAACAAATACCCCCCTCCAACAAGTCATTAACAAATACCCCCCTCCAACAAGTCATTAACAAATACCTCCCTCCAAGAAGTCATTAAGAACAAATACCCCCCTCCAACAAATCATTAACAAAACCCCCCACCAACAAGTCATTAACAAATACCCCCCCTCCAACAAGTCATTAACAAATACCCCCCTCCAACAAGTCATTAAGAACAAATACTCCCCCTCCAACAAGTCATTAACAAATACCCCCCTCCAACAAGTCATTAAGAACAAATACCCCCCTCGAACAAGTCATTAACAAATACCCCCCTCCAACAAGTCATTAAGAACAAATACTCCCCTCCAACAAGTCATTAAGAACAAATACCCCCCTACAAGAAGTCATTAAGAACAAATACCCCCCTCCAACAAGTCATTAACAAATACCCCCCTCCAACAAGTCATTAACAAATACCCACCTACAACAAGTCATTAAGAACAAATACCCCCCTCCAACAAGTCATTAACAAATACCCCCTCCAACAAGTCATTAACAAATACCCCCCTCCAACAAGTCATTAAGAACAAATAACCCCCTCCAACAAGTCATTAACAAAAAATGTACATTTTCCGGCGAAAAAACCAAACAAAAACAAAACAAGCAAACAAAAAACATAAAGAAATCAAATAAAACAAAAAAGGCTGACACCTGAGTGGGGTTAAACGTGTTATAATAGGCAACCTAATAAGCCAACCTGGATGTGGGGGGGATACACACCAACTTTGTCACGCACTGTTTTGGCAGCTTCTGAATTAAGGGGAGATGGGCTGTTTTTCTGGTCCCCCTTCTTCCTCATGTTTTCAGATTATAAGACGTTCGGCACATTAGTTTGGCGATTTTGTGACTTTACGCCCCATATATTTGTCAATATTATGACCTTTCGTGCCATTTAGGTGTCGATTTCTTCCTGGCGAGCGATAGCGAACCTGTAATTATAAGAGTAACCGGCCTTCGGCCGTGACATTTTGCTACCGAAAAAAGTACACTGATCTTGAAGTGGGGTCGCAGGGTGTTGTTTACAGCTTGATGGAGGTCTAGGGAGGAAACTAAAAAAAATAGTAAAAATATACATACATTAGCAAATAAATACGCCCATCCCCCCTTAAAGTTATATAAGAATCCAGTTACCTGAAATATTCTACCTTCAGTCTAGAGTTTGGGGTTTCTAAGCTGGCGGTTATTTCCATGTCATCAACTATACTCGGTTTCATTCATTACAGCTGGCGGTTATTTCCATGTCATCAACTATACTCGGTTTCATTCATTACAGCTGGCGGTTATTTCCATGTCATCAACTATACTCGGTTTCATTCATTACAGCTGGCGGTTATTTCCATGTCATCAACTATACTCGGTTTCATTCATTACAGCTGGCGGTTATTTCCATGTCATCAACTATACTCGGTTTCATTCATTACAGCTGGCGGTTATTTCCATGTCATCAACTATACTCGGTTTCATTCATTACAGCTGGCGGTTATTTCCATGTCATCAACTATACTCGGTTTCATTCATTACAGCTGGCGGTTATTTCCATGTCATCAAACTATACTCGGTTTCATTCATTACAGCTGGCGGTTATTTCCATGTCATCAACTATACTCGGTTTCATTCATTACAGCTGGCGGTTATTTCCATGTCATCAACTATACTCGGTTTCATTCATTACAGCTGGCGGTTATTTCCATGTCATCAACTATACTCGGTTTCATTCATTACAGCTGGCGGTTATTTCCATGTCATCAACTATACTCGGTTTCATTCATTACAGCTGGCGGTTATTTCCATGTCATCAACTATACTCGGTTTCATTCATTACAGCTGGCGGTTATTTCCATGTCATCAACTATACTCGGTTTCATTCATTACAGCTGGCGGTTATTTCCATGTCATCAACTATACTCGGTTTCATTCATTACAGCTGGCGGTTATTTCCATGTCATCAACTATACTCGGTTTCATTCATTACAGCTGGCGGTTATTTCCATGTCATCAACTATACTCGGTTTCATTCATTACAGCTGGCGGTTATTTCCATGTCATCAACTATACTCGGTTTCATTCATTACAGCTGGCGGTTATTTCCATGTCATCAACTATACTCGGTTTCATTCATTACAGCTGGCGGTTATTTCCATGTCATCAACTATACTCGGTTTCATTCATTACATCTGACGGTAAATTGAATCCCTTTGAAGTTAATTTCTCGATACTTAAAGGACAAACATGAAACTGCTCTGTTTCTGCGTCATATGCATACCAAGTTTATATAATCAGCACCATATTTCACTATATAATCAGCACCATATTTCACTATATAATCAGCACCATATTTCACTATATAATCAGCACCATATTTCACTATATAATCAGCACCATATTTCACTATATAATCAGCACCATATTTCACTATATAATCAGCACCATATTTCACTATATAATCAGCACCATATTTCACTATATAATCAGCACCATATTTCACTATAAAATCTTCAAAATAACTGAGAAATCTGTATGGGAACTTTGTAATTTACCGTCATGTGACAATAAAGGGACTATAGGTTATTTACCGTCATGTGACAATAAAGGGACTATAGGTTATTTACCGTCATGTGACAATAAAGGGACTATAGGTTATTTACCGTCATGTGACAATAAAGGGACTATAGGTTATTTACCGTCATGTGACAATAAAGGGACTATAGGTTATTTACCGTCATGTGACAATAAAGGGACTATAGGTTATTTACCGTCATGTGACAATAAAGGGACTATAGGTTATTTACCGTCATGTGACAATAAAGGGACTATAGGTTATTTACCGTCATGTGACAATAAAGGGACTATAGGTTATTTACCGTCATGTGACAATAAAGGGACTATAGGTTATTTACCGTCATGTGACAATAAAGGGACTATAGGTTATTTACCGTCATGTGACAATAAAGGGACTATAGGTTATTCAGTGTACGAAAGGTTGTGTACCTCAATATGTTGCCAAGGATGATCACGTGGCCTTCATTATCATGTACTGTACAGGTGGACCAGTTCCTTAGCTATACTTTAATTATTGAAAAATAGGTTGCTAAGGGTTTTAAGGGGACAATGGTTATTTGTTTGGGGTCTAATTATTTATATACCGGTATTCATGTATTTTTTAGTTTCCTCGCTATATCTCCATCAAGCTTTTAAAAAACACTCCTTAGACCCCCTTCAAGATAAATTTGTACATTTTTCGATATAAAAATGTCCTGGCTGAAGGCCGGTTTCTCTTAACATTACAGGCTCGTTTTCGCCGCCAGGAATAAATCAACACCTAAATGGCACGGAAGGTCTTGATATTGATATTACGAAGATTGTGTACCTCAATATGTTGCTAAGGATGAGAACTTGTGATTCATATGATGCACAGGCAGAACAGTTCCTTATTTAGCCTTTAACCCCTTCAGCACCATGACGTAATGTTCATCATATTATTGTTACCATTAGATGATTGTCTTTAGTTTATAATATTGCTCTAGGACTCAAAGGGGTAAATGCGATCTCAATAAACCCTCTGAATTATGTAGGTCTTTCTTAAACTGCATATAACCGTGTCATTTTAGCCGGAATCAAAGGTAGAAAGACGTCATCATGGTGAAGGGGAAATCAAAGGTAGAAAGACGTCATCATGGTGAAGGGGAAATCAAAGGTAGAAAGACGTCATCATGGTGAAGGGGAATCAAAGGTAGAAAGACGTCATCATGGTGAAGGGGAAATCAAAGGTAGAAAGACGTCATCATGGTGAAGGGGAATCAAAGGTAGAAAGGAAAGACGTCATCATGGTGAAGGGGAAATCAAAGGTAGAAAGACGTCATCATGGTGAAGGGGAAATCAAAGGTAGAAAGACGTCATCATGGTGAAGGGGAATCAAAGGTAGAAAGACGTCATCATGGTGAAGGGGAATCAAAGGTAGAAAGACGTCATCATGGTGAAGGGGAAATCGGTTGCTAAGAGATTTAAGTTACCACCAGGTGAACAAATAAAATGACTATACTCTGTTTTTGTTTTTTTCATCTGACGATAAATTGAATCCCTTAGCAGCTCAGTTTTCGATACTTAATGAAACAAATACGAAACTACTATATATGTCTGTGCATCATGTTAATACCAAGTTTATATAATTAGCACCATATTTCACTACAGAATCTTCAAAATAACGGAAAAATCTTGATGGGAACTTTGTAATTTACCGTCAGTTGAAAAGGAACCGACTATAGAACAATGTTTCCGATCAAAATTGCGGAAACTATCACAATGTTAATATTTAAATATTTTCTCCACCTTGTATCTTATTAATTTTATTAGTATTTTTTTTTTTTTTTTTTTATCTAAGTTTAATTTTCAATGACTACGATTTTAATTTATCCATCAAATGTTTACGGTTACCTTTTGTATCGAATGCTTTACTTTATATTCTCACCTTTATTTTATCATTTTTTGTATATGTAGTAAATACATATATCTATTTTCTTATTATTTGCATATCGAGTATTTTACTTTCCTTACAAAAACTATTTATTTCTGTATCAAATGTGTTTTTAATGAACTTATATTGTATTCACCTTAAACTCTCCCTTCCCTCTGTTCATTAGTTTCATTGATTTCATTAATTAGGTTTATTTGTAAGTTAATTGGTGGGTTGGTGATAATATGATTGTTATTGTTTTTAATTCAAGTATAGGTTTTTATAATAGTGTTTTATTTGCTATGTCAACAATTGTTCTTTCTCTAACAATATCTCCCCTCATCTCAAATACCTCAAATATTTTATGTACCCAACTTTGCTCTAGTTTCCCCAAGCTTTTATTTTGTTTTCTATTTTCCATTTTCATCCACAATATTAACTTTGATTTACTGAAGTTTGTTTTGGTTTCTATATCCACAATTTTACTGTTGTCTAACAAGTATCTATATATATGGGCCGGTTTTTCTAGACCTTTCATGTCATTTAGGTGTCGATTTTTTTCCTGGCCATCGATAACGAGCCTATAATTTTAAAAGCAACTGGCCTTTGGCTGGGACATTTTTCTACTGAAAAATGTACACATTTATCTTGAAGGGGGGATCTAGGAGGTGTTTCTTTGCAGCTTGATGGAGGTCTAGCCAGGAAACTAAACAAATAATAAAAGATATAAACCAATAAACCAATAAATAGGGCCATCTCCCCTTAATAGTACTTTTTGTGTTCGGGGATGGACTTTCTATACATCAGTCTCCAGATTTTTTTAATGTTAATCTTCACTTCAAATACTGCTTAGTTTGTTGTTTGTCAGGTTATACTTTCTACATCAAGTTTTTGCCTTCTATATATAATGTCCACCTCATGCACAAGCTCCATCATGGCAGTTTTTGTAGAAGGTTTGATTGTCTATGTCCATACTACGACCATTCTTTTATCTAATCTTCATTTTATCATAGCTTCAAATTTATTCTAAAACACAAATTAACTTTCTATACTCTGTATATATATATATAAGAAAGGTTTTCCTCGACATATCCACACTTTTATTATATTGGACAGATGTTTATATCTTTAGCATATCTAGTACATTTATGCTTCTGCATACACGTTCTATACCCATGCTCTTAAATAGTCCTCCTAATATAACATATTATTTGTTTAGTGAAGGTTGTTGTTTGTGTAGCGGGGATCGTAGTTTAGTGAAGGTTGTTGTTTGTGTAGCGGGGATCGTAGTTTAGTGAAGGTTGTTGTTTGTGTAGCGGGGATCGTAGTTTAGTGAAGGTTGTTGTTTGTGTAGCGGGGATCGTAGTTTAGTGAAGGTTGTTGTTTGTGTAGCGGGGATCGTAGTTTAGTGAAGGTTGTTGTTTGTGTAGCGGGGATCGTAGTTTAGTGAAGGTTGTTGTTTGTGTAGCGGGGATCGTAGTTTAGTGAAGGTTGTTGTTTGTGTAGCGGGGATCGTAGTTTAGTGAAGGTTGTTGTTTGTGTAGCGGGGATCGTAGTTTAGTGAAGGTTGTTGTTTGTGTAGCGGGGATCGTAGTTTAGTGAAGGTTGTTGTTTGTGTAGCGGGGATCGTAGTTTAGTGAAGGTTGTTGTTTGTGTAGCGGGGATCGTAGTTTAGTGAAGGTTGTTGTTTGTGTAGCGGGGATCGTAGTTTAGTGAAGGTTGTTGTTTGTGTAGCGGGGATCGTAGTTTAGTGAAGGTTGTTGTTTGTGTAGCGGGGATCGTAGTTTAGTGAAGGTTGTTGTTTGTGTAGCGGGGATCGTAGTTTAGTGAAGGCTGTTGTTTGTGTAGCGGGGATCGTAGTTTAGTGAAGGTTGTTGTTTGTGTAGCGGGGATCGTAGTTTAGTGAAGGTTGTTGTTTGTGTAGCGGGGATCGTAGTTTAGTGAAGGTTGTTTGTGTAGCGGGGATCGTAGTTTAGTGAAGGTTGTTGTTTGTGTAGCGGGGATCGTAGTTTAGTGAAGGTTGTTGTTTGTGTAGCGGGGATCGTAGTTTAGTGAAGGTTGTTGTTTGTGTAGCGGGGATCGTAGTTTAGTGAAGGTTGTTATGTTTGTGTAGCGGGGATCGTAGTTTAGTGAAGGTTGTTGTTTGTGTAGCGGGGATCGTAGTTTTCCCAAGTGGTTGTGGGAGGTGAGGCGCGTGGTGAGGTCATTGAACTGGACTGGTAACCGGTGTGTCACAAAAAGCTACAGCTACTGTCACATGTTCCTCAGCTATTACAATTTGTTTTTTATGCAACTATATCCAATTAGATTAATGTTTAGATCAAACCAGTTATATATTAATAATTCCATACTGTGTATTTAATAATATATCACAAATTAATGTTTAGATCAAACCAGTTATATATTAATAATTCCATAGTTATTATTACTGTGTATTTAATAATATATCGCAAATTAATGTTTAGATTCAACCAGTTATATATTAATAATTCCATACTGTGTATTTAATAATATATCACAAATTTGATTACAACATAAATATAAATGGATATAATTACATGAAGAAAATCGCAAGAGATTACGAACATTCGTTAGTAGCTGTACAATAAAGGTATATATAATCAGTGGGTATATTGTATTAACTCTACTATCCATATATTAGATGTGTTTATTACTAACAATATACCTTCAGAAGGGACATATTAATATTGCCTTGCTCATAATAAATTATATGTATGGATGTATGTATATACTCAGGCACATACCCCATAGCTGGGGGTGGCCGACTTGAGACAGAGCCCAAACAGGGACAACACAACACAACATAAAAAACAAAATAAAACATTCACATACATCTAGGTCGCCAGGAGAAGACCCAGAGACCAAGGATCGACACTCTCCCGGTCCCATACCTATCGGAGAGGTTCCGGTCTCAGCAGGCAGACACGCAGCGGAACCATAACACAATGCCCGCCCACCTCACATCCAGGCATGACCCTTCATATTCACCGGCACCCCGGGTCAGGCGCCTGATGGACTATTATCTAATTATTCTAGTCCAACTGGCGCCCGACCCCCTCTCCCAACAACCGCGTTATCACTATCTATTCACAAGCATTCTCCATTAATTCCTATTCATTATAATTTCTCTTGCCTGTTCTACAGTCATCCCTCTACCTTCCAACGCTTGTACTACACCATCTCTCCATCTCAACCGAGGTTTTCCTCTCCCTCTACCTCCCTGAAAAAAATCTGACTCATATACTCTCTTTTTAAGCCTTTCATCTCCCATTCGCTCAACATGACCATACCAGCACAGCATCCTTCTATCCACTCTGGCCGATAAGGGTTCCTGCTATCCCACTCTCCCACGTATCTCTTCATTCCTCAATCTGTCTCTACGCGACACTCTACATGTATTCCTCAAGCAGTTCATCTCCATCACATCCAACTTCCTTCTCTCTTGTGCTTTCAGAGCACATGTCTCAGCCCCATACGTCACTGTTGGTAATTGCACTTTTAGCTTTCATTCCAAGATTTCTCACCTTCCTTTTTCACTTACCTTGTTCAATGTTCATACCTTATCTTAACCCTATCTGGTGCAGGGTGGGTCTATTTGGAGCCTCCCTGTCTTACTCCAATACTTAGAAGATTCTAAGACTGTTTACCTCAATAGTTTGACCATTATAAGACGCTTCAACCCAATAAGGTATCGATATTTCCTGGGCGAGCGATAACGAGCCTGCAATTTGGTGGTGGTGGTGGTGGTGTTACAGGTTAGGGTAGGCTACTGATGGACAGGTTATAGAAGTGGTCTAACTGTTTTGATAGCCTAATGCTTAGTGTGCGGAATATCGGTGTGAGTATCATAGGTTCGAGTCCTTGGAGTACCACATGCATTTATTACTTTCATTGATTTCATTAGTTAGGTTTATTTGTAAATTAATTGGCTACTTGCGAGTACCAATTTATGAGGAAGTTGGAGCTGCAGACATCGATACATAGCAGAATTACCAGATAAAATATGGTTGTAGTACATTTATAATTATATAAAACCCAAATATGGTTGTAGTACATTTATAATTATATAAAACCCAAATATGGTTGTAGTACATTTATAATTATATAAAACCCAAATATGGTTGTAGTACATTATATATATATAAACCAAATATGGTGGTAGACATTATAATTATATAAAAACCCAAATATGGTTGTAGAAACCCAAATATGGTTGTAGTACATTTATAATTATATAAAACCCAAATATGGTTGTAGTACATTTATAATTATATAAAACCCAAATATGGTTGTAGTACATTTATAATTATATAAAACCCAAATATGGTTGTAGTACATTTATAATCATATAAAACCCAAATATGGTTGTAGTACATTTATAATTATATAAAACCCAAATATGGTTGTAGTACATTTATAATTATATAAAACCCAATTCAACGTAATTTCTACTCCCCAGAAACCTAACTTGTTATTGTATTTATGTTATATATTGATGTTTACAGCTCCAACTTCCTTATAGAACGAACCTCGCAAGTGGTCAATTGGTGGGTTGGTGAAAACAAATATGAAATTATAATGCGTGTAGGCCTACTACTATACTACTAAATTATAATATGTGTTACTGTACTACTAAATTATAATATGTGTTACTGTACTACTAAATTATAATATGTGTTACTGTACTACTAAATTATAATATGTGTTACTGTACTACTAAATTATAATGCGTGTAGGCCTACTACTATACTACTAAATTATAATATGTGTTACTATACTACTAAATTATAATATGTGTTACTGTACTACTAAATTATAATATGTGTTACTGTACTACTAAATTATAATGTGTTACTGTACTACTAAATTATAATGCGTGTAGGCCTACTACTATACTACTAAATTATAATATGTGTTACTGTACTACTAAATTATAATATGTGTTACTATACTACTAAATTATAATATGTGTTACTATACTACTAAATTATAATATGTGTTACTGTACTACTAAATCATAATATGTGTTACTGTACTACTAAATTATAATATGTGTTACTGTACTACTAAATTATAATATGTGTTACTGTACTACTAAATTATAATATTTATTAGTGGCCCCTCCATCATTGACGAACATGCCTATTACATAAGGCATCCTCTTCAAACACTAATCCGCCGTAGTTTGAATCTACCGCGCAGAGCATTTAAAAACTGAGGAGCCTTCATCATGAGCGCACGCGACCTCACTCATGGCTTCAGTCATTATGAATTGGGTTCTCACTACGAAAAAACTTCGTAAAAAATAAAAACAAAAAGAAAATAAGAATAACTATCCAATAAGCTTTCCATCATATCGTGGATGTACTTGTGTGGATTTCTGACCAGACGCTGAATCAGGCGTCATTCCTCCTTCTTTGCTCTGCGCTCAGCCTGCCCGGACGTACCTTTCCGGGTCCGCTGGTTCCGCATTCGTTGCGTCCCTAGTGAGTTTTTTCTCATTTGTTTACTCTAGGATGTATCGAGTAAGGTTAGGATAGGCGTAGCAGGAGTGTCCTGGGCTGGTTGCCCGCAGTGCAGTGTATTTTGGGTCGTATGTATGGGGCATCTATTTCGGATGTACCCTCGTGGTCCTGTTGTGGACACGTGAACTTTTCACAGTTGTGTTAGTTGGTGATGCAGGCGGCTTTCATTACGCGTTAATTATTGCTGCCTTTTATCCTTCTGATGAGGTAAGCTGTGTGTTTGCTGACGTTCCCAGCGTATTTTTCTTCACTTAGTGAAGTTTTTTCTGGGTCCGTGTCAGGCTTCCCGGGGTGGGAAGTTATCGCTTCGGTGGTGTGTTGGCGGTGGTTCCTGTTGTGATATTCCAGTGTGTGTTTATATTTCAACTATTTTCATGCCGTCTACTTAGGCCTAGCCAGCCGCTCGTAGCTTTGCCACATGTCTAGTGTTATTATTTATTTTATAAATATGCCCTACTGTGTCATGTGTATCCGGGTTTTAGTTGTGTATTGGCTAATTCCTCGGACTATATTTGTTTCCTGGTTTAGTTGTGTATTGGCTAATTCCACGGATTATGTTGTGACCTTGGTTAGTCGTGCGTGTCTCTCCTCGTGTCGTTTTGTTCAGATGGTGTCTGTTCAGGGTGGGGTTTGCCTTCCGGCGGGTTTTTTCTCGGTTTCACCATGAAAAATCCTGACCGATGAGCAGTGTTGGGCCACACGTGGTTTTTAACTCTGGCTGGTTCCCCGGCGTGGGGAGGTGTCTGTGGCTCTCCAGGACTGCGTCTCTGTGGGTGCCTGGTTTCAGGCCTCCTTTAAATTCCCGGCGGGATGGCTGTACCCATCCTTACAAATATATATATATATAAAGAAACGACGTTCTTGAGAACACTCGTTTTTTATAGGTTTTTCTACCTGGTTTACGACAACCACATGGAAAACCTAGCTGTTGTTTAGGCGTTCCTCCCCGGCGATCTTTTACAAAGAAGTGGGGTCAGGAACTTGTGGGGTTAACTTTTAGACTTCTCACCCGGCGGGTGCACCTGAGCAGGGTGGGATAAAACGACTTAGGTCTCATATAGTTAACCAATCCATTTGAGTGATACTCTGTGTATCGCTGCCTTTACTCTTACGGCAATTGAAGGATCAGTGAGGTTTAACCAAATCGATTCCCACACCCGGCGGGTGCCCCTAAGTGGAGGAACTAAGGAATTTATAAACAAATTCAATTTCGATTGACCTTAATTGGGTGATACTTTCAGTATCGCCGCTTTCTATTTTTACGACGATCGTTTGGGACAATTCGTTAAAAAATCAGATCTCGTATATTCCTGCCCTGGGCTATTCTACTAAAATATTTCAAGGGCCGGCGTCTTTATGAGGGGGGGCTTTGTTACAAAATTGAATCTTGAGACAGTCACCACCTCCTACAGACTATAAGTGCCATACTGGACCATTATATCAGAGGGTATTCTTCATGTTCTTTAGCTAAGAAGATTTGTTTAGCCTCTTTACACCCAGCCGCGTAGCGAGATGTGTTAGCTGTGTCTTTGCATCCCGTTACCCGGCGGGTTATTAACACTTGTATGCGAACACGTGGGTTAACCTTATGAGCATTAATTCCTGGAAATTTTTCTTTATTTTTCCAGAGCTGAGCTCCGGCGGACCAATACAGACCCGGCGGTAGTTTCCTCACACCAGTCTCTGTCATGGCTAATGTGGCCCCAGTTTTTGCCCTGTGCATTACCCCTACTTGCACGGGTATCCCAATTTTTGCGCATACCCTTTGCATAAGGTGTGTTAGATGTCTAGACCGTTCAAGGGGTCTCTGGGTTACACTTAATTGTTCATTTTGCTCCCAATTAGCCAATAAAGTCCTATGTGACAATGACAAGACCGCGGCGGTAGCGTTGAGAGAGGTCAGACAACAAATGTCGGCCTACACTACCATTGTCGCACATAAGTCACTTCAATGTGACAACGTCCCACTTTGGGATAAGTTGCTGTCAGAGCACCCTCCCCCTAAACGTACCTCTAGAGTAACGGGTTTTAAGCCGACAGAGACTAGCCAGGGTTCTGTATCGTCTGTGGATACGTTTAAACGCCCGAGAGAGCCTCTCCCCCGGCAGCCACCTCCTCGTCGCAGGCGAGATCGAGGTCAAGGTCACCCCTCAGACAGCGGTCTTCAAGTCGGGCCTCTTCCCCGGCTAGTAAGAAGTGTAAGACTGAAGCTTCCCCCAGTGGCCATGGTGGTGATTCTTCCAAACCTAGGTCTAGTTCGCGGTCACACCGTAGCCACAAATCCTCCAAAAAGGATTCCCATAAGAAGTCCTCTCGACATTCTACTAAGTCTAGTGCATCTCATCGTACCTCTACACCTGAAAATGTTTCTGTTACAGCCTCAGAGTATAGTGAAGCGCCTGTCCCTAAACAAGATTTATCTATTGATATTTTAACCCTAGAAACGGAAAGTTCAGGAAATTCAATAATTGAGAATGTTTCAGACTCTCAAGAGAGCGTAGGCCAGAGCCTCGGTGTTTGGCGGTTTGCTCAGCCAGGGTCTGACCATCCACGTCCGACTCTTACGAGTCACACAGTAGCCGATGTCCACAGGGACGCGGCGACCCCATCCTCTATCCCTGATTTATCTTGGAAACAAGGTGCCCCTGCCTCGGCGGGGTCTTCTCAGGAGGATCGGGAGGAACAAGATGAAGTGTCATTAATTTCAGATAGGGAGGGACAAGGGTCAGGCTCAGGCCTGGACGCCGCCCATGATAATACTGATTCACCTGAAAGTTCTGCATCTAACCAGTTTGTTACAGCACAAGAAATTGATGGGTTACTTACTCATGCTCTATCAAAATTCTTTAATCAACAACGAGAAAACCCCACAATGGACTTGGGGGCTCCCTTGACAAGTTCTGCGGTACGGCCTCTGATAACGTCAATCGATTTATCTAAGATTCCTAACCCTCCTACTCTGTCACCGGCAGGGAGCTCTAAGCCAGCTACGGCGGGATTCACTACGTCAAATGTCAGGGTCATTACGGATGTTAATCCACCCCCTCTAGACAAAGCGCCTCTTAGAAAGGTAGCTATGCCCCTGCTTTATGGGCCAGACGAGTCATGGGTCCCTTTGAACCCCTCTAAGCCAGAGCTTGCCCAGCCTACCTTGTCAGGGGAACTCCCGGTACCACGTGAGTGGTTTATCCAGGGAAATAAGTCTAAGAAATTAAGGGCATTGGATGCCTTGGGTAATGTTTTGGACGTAAATATCAAGGCTATACCTAGTTATTATCATCAGGATTATTTTGTTTATGCATCTAAGCCTGCTTTACCCCCTGCCTCAGCTTCAAAACTTTTTTCAGACTGGTCTAAGCTGGATGGGTTTAACCCTTATTTAGCGGCGAGCAACATAAGTCGAGTTAAATAAAGCTGGACTATGTGGCGGCGCTCGACATAACTCGAGTGGCAATTTCAGCACGTAATGTGGCTGAGAGAGAGAGACAAGTGGTGGCAGGAGACTAGCGAGCGTATGACTGCTCCAGACCACCGCGGCGAACCTACTGACACAAATCTCAGCTCCCTGCTCCCTCTCTCACTCGCTACATACTCAATTATGTACTGAAAGTACCGAATTACCTGCTTTTTGCACTCGCGTTGCACGGTTATTGCAAGAAAACTATCCATCATACAAGGATCGTTATGGTGTCATTCGAAAGCTCTGTTTATGCCCTTTCAGGGATAGGTACTTGTTTTACGTTCTGGGTCTTATTTAGGCATGAAAATGATCACGTAAACAGCCCTATTTTGGCTAAAAACACCCCGCTGTGCGGTACACATAAATAAACCGCATAGGCCGCTCGTAAGGTGTTAATGATATTAAGGCTCTGTCGGCTCTTACTCCTGAACTAGATTTACAGACCGTCACAGACGAGACAGCTAATCCAGTGTTGAAGGTGGGACAGTTGGGACCAGGACCTTGGGTGGATTGGGAGGTAGAGGCTCAAAACTTTGCAACCACTTTCACTTCTAAATCTTCCCACCAGATCCCTCAGGATACACATTCATGGTTCTCCATGCCGGTAGGTTCTGCCGGCGGAGTTCCGTCAGCTTTATTTTCTTTTCTAGCTGCCCCTAAGATTAATCTTTGTGAACTAAAGGAACCATTCACTACCCCTACCCCTACTCACCTAGACAGAGAATTTAGGCTAAGGGGAAAAGCTTTCCGCCTGTTTTCACAGTACATAGTTTCTCAACAGGTGGCTAAGTCTTTACTCAGGTCTACTCAGGCAATCGCAGACGCGGATGCTCGAAGATCAGTTGAGTTATCCCGGCGTCTGATTCTTCAGTCGTCGATTCAATCCTTAGGTGACATACGCACAGCCTTACTTGAGGCGGTGCGAGCACGACAGGATCTTAGGATGTCATTAGTTCGCAAGCTGCCTGATCGCATTGCTAACCAGGTGGTAATGTCCCCAGTACTTACACCTTCTTTAATGTCCCCTGATGTATGGCGAACAGTGTTTAACATGGCACAGGCCGTGAAGCACAGTCCCGCACAGGCTAAGAAACCCGCATTTAACTTCCCCAAACCTAAGCCTCCTACTAAAGCTCAGCCAGGGGGTTCTAAGCCGTTTCTTCCGCCTAAGTCCTCCCAATCCCCCCTGGGTCAGTTCAGGCATAGACAGAGAGGGTTTTCAGGACAGAGGGGACGCGGCCAGTATAAGCCGGGGCAGGGCCAGTCTTCGGCCCACACCAGCCAGCCGGCGAAGCGTCCAACACCACCAAACCCACCATCAAAAAACTAAAGTCTTTCTCACTCCCAGTGCCTATCTTAGAGCCGGAGGAACCAAGGGAAGTACAGCCGGCGAACCCTTGTCTGCTAACTGGGTCGTTCCGAACGTGTCACCAAGCATGGCCGTTAAAAACCTGGGCACGGATGGTGGCACGCAAAGGCATCACTTGGCAGTGGCTCCGGCGACCTCGCTTACGTCAGCCGACAACGGCAAATTGTGTTTCATTAGAGGTGGAGTTGCTGGTCCAGGAGATGATTGCCAAGAATGTCATCATCCCGGTCCCTCCAGATTACCCTGTATTCACGTCAAAACTGTTTTTGGTTCCCAAACGGGACAGTGTTCAGATGAGGCCGGTCGTAGACCTGTCTTATCTGAATCTTCACATTTACAACGAGTCTTTCAGAATGTTAACAGTTCATCAAATCAGGCTAACACTTCCGCCGGGAGGCTGGATGTGTTCCCTAGACCTGACAGACGCCTATTGGCACGTGTCGGTCAACAAAAGATTTCAAAGGTTTCTGGCCTTGAGGATCAGGCACCAAAATTTTGTTTTTCAGAGGATGCCGTTCGGTTTGAACCTAGCACCTCGATTATTCACGAAACTAGTCCGGCAAGCCCTGATGCCGTTGTTAAAACAGGGAGTCAGAGTGTTGTGGTATCTAGACGACTGGCTGGTGGTGGCAGAGACACAACAATTATGCATAAAACATGTCAATATCATTTTAAATCATGTCAAAACTCTAGGCTTCAAGGTAAATCTGGTAAAGTCAAACCTTGTTCCCTCAAGAGTAATTCAGTGGATAGGGCTGGTCTGGGACACCGCCGCTCTCACTCTGAGTCAGAGTGTGGACAATCGCAACAGGTTTCGCAGGAAACTGTTCAGGTTTCTTCACAGTCTGACTACGACACGAAGAGTCTGGGAGTCTCTGGTCGGCTCTCTCAACTGGATTCAGCTAACTGTCAAGTTGGGCCGGTTGAAAGTAAAACGATTAATATTGGAAGGCAACAAATATTTCCCACTCTTACCGGCGGGAAAATTATGGCCCATACCAAAATTAATCCACACCTTACTAGCGGTCTGGGCGAAGAGGGAAACATTGCACTCAATCATGTCATGGACCTCTCCTCCTCCAACGGTATGGGTAGACACGGATGCGTCAGGCACCATAGGGTGGGGATTTCAGTCAAATCAGGGGCACCAGGGTCAGGGACTTTGGTCCCACTTAGAAATCTCTCACATAAATGTCAAAGAGTTACTAGTCCTCTTGTATTTCCTTCAGGCTCACGGCCCGGCGTTACGGGGCAAGTCAGTGGCCTTCAGAATGGACAATCTGAATGCAGTTCACTGTATTCAGAAACAAGGGTCAACGAGGTCAAGGAAGTTGCTACTCGTGTCGAAAGAGATTTTTGTTCTAGCCACCAGTCTAGATATTTATCTTCACACATCTTATCTCCCAGGCGTAGCGAACGTCTGGGCAGACGCTCTGTCCCGGAGACAGAGCACGACAGTAGAATGGGAGCTCAAGCAACCCATTTTCGACCTAATGATTGCGGAGCTCTCCCATCCACAAGTGGATCTTTTTGCGTCCGAGGAGACTCACAAGCTCCCTCTATACCTCACCCGCCGGGCGATAACGCCGGCAGGGGGGCCAGACGCCCTAGTGACAGACTGGAACAGATGGAGCTCCATCTATCTGTTTCCGCCGCCAGATGCGTCACTAATGTGCCACGTAGTGAACAAACTACGAGTTTATCGAGGCTTAGTCTCGCTAATCGCGCCCCTGTGGCCGGCGCAGGTGTGGTACCAGCAATTAATAATGTGGTGCCCGGACCCGGTATCGCTCCCGGTCGGGTACTTCCACTTAGACACGATTGGCAACCTAGAGACCTCGCTGACTTTTGCATTATGGACATTCAGGAGGCCAAGTGGCTAGCACCATACGGTAGGGATGTGACCAATAAATTGCTCAATCAATATACTCAGTCTACTAAGCGACAATATCAATCTCATTGGAAAGCTTTTACTTCTTGGATTGTTAGAACGGAACAAACTGTACCCTCAGTGGCATTGGTTTTTAATTACTTGAACTATCTGTTTGAGCAGAAACGTTTATCTGTGGTTACTTTGAAGAATCACTTAACTGCGATTAGAGTGCCCTTTTTCGACCTTACAGGTCTATCCATACCGGTGGCGGAGGAAACAGGATTTATGAGAGCGTGTTTTAAACTCCGCCCACCTCCCCGTCAGCTCATGCCTACTTGGTCTCTGGACAAAGCTTTGTCTTTACTTCATTCTCGTCTGTATCAAAATACTGCAGACTTTGCTTTAATCTTAAAGAAGGCAGTTTTCCTTTTGGCTTTGGCCACCGGAAACAGAGTGTCTGAGCTGGCGGCGATGAGCAACACACCTAATTGTCTTAGGTTTGGTAGACTTAATGATTCAATTTCCATTGCACCCTCCCCGGCGTTTGTAGCCAAGAATGAGCATAATGCACACGTGTTTTCTGAGTTCACGGTGCCGGCGTTAAAAAGGGGAAAGGTGCATCATAATTTATGTCCAGTGCAAGCTCTAACCAAATATTTGAGAATAGCTCCTCATAACCCCCAAGGTGCTTTATGGGTAGCGAGTACGGGTAAACGCTTACTTAAACGGCGATTAGCCTCTCTTCTGGTAGAAGTCATTAAAGAGAGTAATCCCGGCGTTGTGGGTAGGGCCCACGATTTACGCAAGTGGGCGGCCTCTTTACGTTTCCTGAAAAACTTTTCAGTTGAAGATATTGCGTCCACACAGTTGTGGGCGTCTAATCATACGTTTCTCTCTAGATACTTGTCAGTTGCTCTAGACAAACCTTCCTTACCATGTATAGCTTTAAGGCAGAGGGTCTAGGTGGCCCTGCAGTCACTTATGTTTATTTTCACGGAAGGGGGGGGGGGGGGGGGTGCAGTCAATTGACATAGGACACCCTAGACCCCGCCGGAGTATGAGAGCTGTGATACAATTTAAGGTTAAAATGTGATATGAAAATTTCTCTGCGAGAATTTGTGCTAGTACAAAGTTTAGTACAAAACAACGGTGTTGTTATAGTAGTTTTAGCTGCGAAAGCAATGTAACATTAGTTCAATGGAGTTCATTAGCAATTGATCTCCACATGTATTTTGGGGTTTATGATGTGCACATATAAACTTATAACTTATTATTTTTGTCACCACTCGTTGAGTGGGGTGCCTTTTGTAACTACAGATCTGTGTTCAGAATCTTCAGGGTTACCTATTTTTGTCGGGCAGGCTTCTTTGAAGCACGCACCTGCCTGAACCCCTTTTTCTTGTATATTTCCGGCCTACGCCGTATTAAATACATTTTTCAAAAGTAAGAATACTATGTGGTTGTTTTTATTATCTGCTTTTCTAGAGTTATGATATGATTACGAATGTCCCCCTCCAGTCTTAGATATCAGGCATGTTCGTCAATGATGGAGGGGCCACTAATAAATTATAGGTTTGACTCCTGTAAGGAGATAAAGAAAACCTAATATTTAGTAGTGCCCCCATAATCATTGACGACTGGGGCCCTCCCGACCGTCCCCTTCCCATTCGTTGATGTATTAAGGATTTTGGTTTACTTGATATGTCAGTGAAGGAGGAATGACGCCTGAATCAGCGTCTGGTCAGAAATCCACACAAGTACATCCACGATATGATGGAAAGCTTATTGGATAGTTATTCTTATTTTCTTTTTGTTTTTATTTTTTACGAAGTTTTTTCGTAGTGAGAACCCAATTCATAATGACTGAAGCCATGAGTGAGGTCGCGTGCGCTCATGATGAAGGCTCCTCAGTTTTTAAATGCTCTGCGCGGTAGATTCAAACTACGGCGGATTAGTGTTTGAAGAGGATGCCTTATGTAATAGGCATGTTCGTCAATGATTACGGGGCCACTACTAAATATTAGGTTTTCTTTATCTCCTTACAGGAGTCAAACCTATAATGTGTTACTGTACTACTAAATTATAATATGTGTTACTATACTACTAAATTATAATATGTGTTACTGTACTACTAAATTATAATATGTGTTACTATACTACTAAATTATAATATGTGTTACTATACTACTAAATTATAATATGTGTTACTGTACTACTAAATTATAATATGTGTTACTGTACTACTAAATTATAATATGTGTTACTGTACTACTAAATTATAATGTGTGTTACTATACTACTAAATTATAATAAGTGTTACTGTACTATCTATCTATCTATCTAGCTATCTATCTAGCTATCTATATGCTCATGCCCAATCCCCATTTTGGGGGTAGCCGACTCAAGACAGAGCAAGAACAGGGAAAACACAAAAACATAAAACAACCAATAAACACAGATAAAAAGCACAAACTCACACACATCCAGGTCACCCAGGAGAAGACCCAAAGACCAGGGTCACCAAGGTCGCTCCAGCACTCCCCTGGCCCCCGACCACCCGGAGAGGTTCCGATCTCGGCAGGCAGACATGCAGCGGAGCCAAAGCCACAAGCCCTCGCACCACACTTCCAGGCGCACCCTTCATATTAATCGTCTCCCCGGGCCAGGCGCCTGATGGACTATTATCTAGTCCAACTTGCACCCGACCCCTTACTCCAAATGACCACGTGTTCACTCAACTATTCACAAGCATTCTCCATTCACTCCTGTCCACCACCACTTCCCATGCCTGATCTATAGTCATTCCTCTATCATCCAAAGCCTTTCTTAAGCAAGGTTCACACATTGGCGAGTCGGAGCGCAACTCCAACGCGAGTGATGAAATTTTTGCACTCGCCAATGATTATCCCAAATTCGCCGACACTCGCCGACACTCGCACAGACTCGCGTGGACTCGCGGTGGACCGCGTACACTCGCGAACGCGGCCAAAAATTTTGGGATGACACAAAAATTGGAGAGTCAAGTGGGAGTAGGACGCCAACTCGCATAGAGTCGCCTAGACTCGCGTAGACTCGCGTAAACTCCTGTAGACTCGTGTGACACTCATGTAGACTCGCGTGACACTCGCGTTGTACTATTTAGAAATGTAATGATCGCGAGTCTACATGAGTCTACATGAGTGTCACGCGAGTCTACATGAGTGTCACACAGTCTACATGAGTGTCACATGAGTCTGTTTATATTATCAACAAAAATCGTAGCAGCGAAACGACTGCACCTATGGCTTTCATATTTTTACCACATGTACCTTACCCTTTTGGCTACCCACAAAAAAAAAATACCAAATTCCTCCTCCCACACACTCGCTGACTGTCGGTCCCGTCAGAAGGAAAAAAAAGGAAAATCTGTGGCGGCGAAACGACTGCACCAATCGGTTCCATATTTGTGTGACAAGTCCCTTACCCTTCTGCCTTCCCCCCACCACACCCCCAACCGCCTCCCACGACCCACTTCCAGCGTATCCGTACGAAGATAAGGAAAAAAAGGAAAATCCGTGGTGGCGAAACTACCTTACCAATCGGCTTCATATTTGTAACATGAGTCAATTACGCTTCTACCTTCCCCACACCATCCCCCAAACCACCCTCCCACCACCCTCCTACCCATACATAATAATAATGATATGGAATAATTATATGCAAAGGATATATGATAACAAATAATAATATACAGATTGATATCCAACATGAAATATAAATAAATACAAGATATAAATTAAATAGAATATACACTCCTGTTAACTTCCTGTAGACTCGCGTTTCATCTCGTGTAAACACGTGTAAACTCATGTAAACTCCTGTGACACTCATGTAGACTCCTGTGACACTCATGTAGACTCGCACTATTCCTATTCGTACCCTGGAATTTGACCGTTATTTTTCAAATTTTGGCGGTGCGTGTTGGGGTTGTGTTACACTCGCCGACACTCGCGTAAACTCCTGTGAACTCGTGTAAACTCATGTAAACTCGTGTAAACTCGTGTTATATTCGTGTTATATGCGTGTTTACTCGCATCAGCTGCTACTCGCGTTGGGTTCGGGCTCCATCAACGGCGATATGAGGCGAGTGTGACTCGCGTTGGCCTCGCGCTCCGACTCGCCTATGTGTGAACCTACCTTTACACAGTCTCTCCATCTCAATGGGAGTCATAATTCCTGCCCTTCTATCTCCCCTTATACCTGACTCACATATTCTCTTTGTAAGTCTTTCATCTCCCATTCGTTCAACATGACCATACCAGCTCAGCACCCTTCTGTCCACTCTGGCTGACAAATGTTCCTGCTGCCCCACTCTCCTACGTATCTCTTCATTCCTCAATCTATCTCTACGAGTAACTCCACACATACTCCTCAAGCAGCTCATCTCCATCACATCCAGCCCTCTTTTCTCCTTTTTCTTCAGAGCCCATGTCTCAGCCCCATACATCACTGTTGGCACAACAATTCCTTGATACAATGCACTTTTTACTTTCACTCCGAGATTTCTCGTCTTCCACATACTTCCCATTGCTCCGAAACCCTTCCTTCCTTCACACACTCTCTGTTTTACTTCCACTTCCATACCTCCACTCCTGCTTATCGTTCCTCCTAGATATTTAAAACACTCTACTTGTTCCAATATTTCCCCATCCAGCCTCACATCTAGATTCACCCTATGCTCTCCCCTATTATGCACCATTACTTTACTTTTATTGACGTTCACCTTCAGTTTCCTCCTTCCACAAACCACACCAAAATCTTTGACTACCCGCTGCAGTTTCTCATCAGAATCTGCCACCAATGCTGTGTCATCAGCGAACAGCAACTGATTCAACTCCCAATCTCTGTTTTTTTTTTATTTAAAAAAAAAAAAAAATAGAAGGTCCCACCCCTTTCCCATTCTTAAGTAAGCCATTTTAGATTTACAGAAGAGTGACCATTACTTGCATTACTGCATGTCCACAAACATTTCAGTAATGTAAGCATGTTTCCTTCTATTTATTTCTCTTTTTCTTTTTTTCTTTTTTTCTTTTTTATTAAGGTGACAGTTACAAAGTGGTGTACAATCTATCTTATTCTAGTTACATTGTAGTTTATCTTATTGTACCAGTACCTCCCTACAATCAACCTAGTTGTTCCCCAATTCGTCCCTCTGCCACGACATTTCAAAGTCCAAGTCTCTCACTCTTGTCCTCTGTAGCGGGGAGGACCTTGTACTCCTGAGACATAGGAGTGCAGACCTGAGAAGAGAGAAAGAGAGCCAGCATCTCATCCAAGTTATGACTTGGCTTCTATGCTGGTGCTTTTTCTCCGATATTTGTTCAGCTAATCTGGCATAGAAGAAACTTGCAGAAGGTCCCATACCTCCCGACGATGAGAAGACCAGAGGAGTAAAGCTTCCTTGATCCCTGTTCAAAATTCTTTCTTCATAAGAGCATTTTTTTTCACTTTCGTTTCTCAAGTATGCCGCCTTGTGTCCTCGCTCACGATATGTTTGTGCTCTTGAGATGAAGATTCTGATGTCGAAAAAAGCCTGTTGTCCCCTCGTCCAAAAACCTCGAGCACTTACGTCCACTCTTGCTTCATTTGAAGTATTTGCAGTATTGTGGGCCAAGCGCTGTCCGTGCATAGGCAGAAGTTCCGGTTCGATTCTGACATCATGGCACACCTCGTCCAGCATTTGTGCAGTGATGTCTCGTACTTCATCATGCCGGATACAGATGAATCCTCCTTTCTTACAGGTCATACAGTGGTCTGGGTTGTTTATTTTACCGCATGCACATTTCAGCGGCAAGTTCGAAACTGGCCACCCATACCTCAAGGCTACGGCATCATTGAATTCTTGTTTATTTAAGCTGAAGCCTTTCTCCTTTATTGGTAATGATGTGAGCCAATTTGAAGCCCCCGTGTCTTGTGCCATCTCAACTCTCATTTTCAGTTCTTCCCTACATCTGGTCTTAATTTGTTCTAGGCTATGTTTCTGTCTCTCTTCTCTGCTCTTTGTAATTTCCTGTCTTGCATTTCGTTGTTCCTCTTCGTCCACCTCATCATTTTCATTTTGCTCCCGTATTTTTTCTGTCAGAGACGTAGTAAGTTTAAGGGAATTTTGGTACTCATGTGATGCCGCCTCCACTGGGTTTATGATCCCCATACCTCCGAACCTTGGCGGAAGAGCTAATAGATCTCTTAGCTCTTGCGTGACACCTTCCATCTCTGTTAAGGCCGGTATGAATGTTCCTGTGATTGCTTCTTCCAGTGGTTGGAGCATCTGTCTAATGCCAGGCACTGTTCTCATAAGAAAGGTCCATCTGTGCTTAACACCATATGTGAAGGCAGTATATGCAGCATGTGGTTCAGATTTCGCAATGTCTGCCAGGGTTTTCACTTCCTTTACCCACTCCGCTACCTTTTTTCGCACATAGTCTCTCTTGCATTCTTCTGTGCCTATTACTGCTCCCAAATGGCATTGACCCTCCTTTGTAATCTTCACTCCTGTCCCATCAAAAGTCTGCACCGCTTCTTCATACTTGTTTTCTTTCACTATTAGTACAGATTTACTAGCATTCAGATGGTACCCAATGACTTCGCCTACCGATTGTACTCTCCGCCACCATTCTTTGAGATCCCCTATTTTTCCTGCACCTGTGAGGTCATCTGCATACGCCACTTGTTTCACTCGGGTTACCTCATGTTTTATTTTCTGCTGCAGAATTGATAGTGCCAGTGCGTACATTGCCATTGCCACTGGATCTCCTTGCGTTGTTCCTTCATTTGATTTGAGAATTTTCATTTCTTCCTTCTTTGTGCTTCCAACTATATACAGGTTAGCTGGCTCCTTATAAGTATTTTCTATGTACTTTGCGATGCTCGGGCATATGATCTTGATGTTGTGAATAGCTACCTCCCTATTAATGGTGTTAAAGGCATTTGTTGCATCCACTAGCAGTACCGCTTCACAATCTTCCTCATGATACACCTTCCCCATTGAATGTATTGCTGCTTCTCCTCCGGCTTGCTGTCCTGCACATGCTTGTAAGTTGCCCACTGCTCTTTGTACATCTTTTCCAAATACGGACATGATTGCTTTTCCTATAATCCTTCTAAGAACTTCCCCAACGCCTACTGGTCTAACTCCTGGATTCTTATTTAAAGGTATCAGGCGACATGCTGTCAGAGGTTCTATGTTCATGCATGGTGATGATGCAAGTTTCTTTGCCAGCATTGCTATTGCTTCACAAAGGTCACCCGCAGCTGAACCAAACTTGTTTTGACTTAGGAAGATCCTCCAAGTCTTAGCATCTAAAACTGATGGACCTGCTCCTCCCTGTGTTTTCAGCGCCTTTCTCCATATGAGGTCTCCAGTTATATTCTCATATATCACCGGGTCTGGAGGAACATATTCCCCGTCTAGTTTGGCCTCATCACTTGCTGGTTTTGCTTCTGGGTGTTTCTCCTTCAGCTGGTCCAAGATGCGTCGATTCACTTTGTGCACCCCACTTGAGGCTTCCCCAGTGACCATTCTGACTGCCTGTGCCACTTTACCAATCCTCATGCTATTTCCCACTGATTGTGCCATATCATCTGGCTTCCTCTTTCTTCGTTGTTTTGTTTTCAGTCTTTGCTGGATTGCTCGTACTTGGCTAAGAATTTTGTCTAACTCCTCATTTTTCCACCACTCCATTCTCTGTTTCAGCGCTTTAATGTTCTCATTCAGTTTTCCCTTTGGTCTTTTTCTTTGAAGGAACAACTGAGGAATGAAAGAAGCTATCTTGATTGCCACGTGCGCCAAAGGGGCATCCTGAACATACTTTAGGATCATACGTCTGAGTTCCCGCAGCATGTCTTTTGCGGCTTCACAAATCGGTAGTTCAAACTTATTATGTTGCCATTGTATCACTTCTGTATAGATTTCATTCACTAATGTTGTGAGTCCGTCACCAGAATGTCCCATCCATTCTCCACCATTCATGTTTACGTTACGAGGTCGTTCGTTCTGTTCACGATTTTCGATTATTTCTCTCTCATTATCTTCGTTTAGGCCTACACTATTTTCATTATTTTGTTCCACACCTCTGTTGTCTTGTGAATTATTGATTCCTGCGTTTTCTTCTGCGGGCTGCAGTTGTTGATTGTTATTTTCTGCATTTTCTCTAACAGGGTTTGCTTGTACATCTCCATTAACTAATTTGTCTGTTTCACGGTTCATTTGTACTGCATCTCTCACTGCGTTTTGTCTTTCATCAGGATTATTCCTCAACTGGGACCGAGTTAATATCATCTTGTCTTATTATCATAATTTCCTACCTATTCCCTAATACTGAGTCTATCTATCATTTCTTCCTAAGGGACGAGCCTCTGCCCGATAAAGGTGAAAATGTAAACATCCTATGAGTAGCTTAGAGATAGAAAGAGTAAGATAAGTTATTTAACTCACCTAGTATGATGCAAGGCTACAGAAGATCAGGCTATATAACAAGACAGTGAGTGCAACAACAAAAATAGAAAAATAAAGTAAAATAAAAGTAGTGTTTAAAAATACGCACAAAGAATAAACACGAAAAAAAAAAATATATATATATAATACAAAACGATTATTGTAGTGAGAAAGGAAATACACTAATTAAGAGAGCAAAATGATTAAAAAGACAAGTGTCAAAATAGTGCTAAGGATTAAAGAAGGATGTTAGAAATCTACTATTAGTTTGAGAAAAAGGTCCTGGTTATCAGTATGCACATAATATATCAGCGAATTATACCTTATTTTAAATAGTATACTTAGTTACTAGTTCGTTAGAGATAACTCTCACATGAAATATACCACTTCAAGTCTGATTTCCTGACTCGGCCATAAATCATATATAACCCTACCTAATATAATCGGCCTGTTTCCTCAAAGCTAAATGACTCTATACAAAGCTAAAGAAACCTTGGCAATTTGAGCCGCTTTACATTCTAAATATGCCTAACTTTAAATGGAAACCAGCCAATCATGTCCTAAGATTTAATTATTTTCATGACAAAAATATGTACAAAATATTACATCATGTTACTCATGTAATAGTAGCATGAGGGACATTGAGGAAAGTGGAAGGAAGAGGGAAGGAGGGAAGAGGGAAGGAGAGGGGAGGGAAGTGAATGTGTGGGTAAGGATGGGGGGGGGGGGGGGGGGGGGGGGGTTGAATACTTGTTGTCACTGTGTTTCTCTCTCTCTATTATACAGTAGCTACTACTACTCTTACACAAACACACATTTATTTTTAAGCTGCATTGCATCAAAAACTACCACTGACATTTTGTTTTCAATACAAATCTCCCCCATGGATTTAGATAAGAACCATACTTAAATACACTTTTGTTTTGCCTTTATATCTTTTTTTTTTGTTTTTTTTTCTATGTGATTGAGGGAGGCAAAAGGCATTACTGCCTATAGCGAGTGCCTCCCCCATAGTTGAAAGAGTGACAGGGCCAAAATCAAGGGACGTTCGAGCCAAAATGCCTGGACACACAGAGTTTGAAGCAATTTAAGTCATAGGAAGAGGGAAAGACTGATTCTGGGAGAGAGTTCCAGAGCTCAGCTGTTGAGTAGAAGAAAGTTTGAGAGTAACGTTTCACTCTTTGGTTGGAGAGTTGCACAGAGTAGGGGTGGGATTGAGTTGCAAGACGGGTACCACGTGCCCTACGTAAAGGAGGTGGTATGCACTGGGATAGCTCTGAGGAACACTGATTATTATAGTAGCGATAGAATAGCGAGAGAGATGCAACATTGCGGCGGAGAGAGAGAGACTGCAGAGAGTTGGTGAGTGGACGGGAGTTAATGATACGAAAGGCCTTCCTTTCAACTTTGTCTAGGAGAGCGGTGTGAGAGGAACCTCCCCACACATGTGAACAATACTCAATACAAGGGCGCACTATGCCCCTGTACAGAGCAAGAAGCTGTGCAGGGGAAAAGAACCCCCTAAGGCGGTTGAGCACACCCAGCTTCTGGGAGGCTGCCTTAGCAAGACTGGTAATATGGTCCTTCCAAATGAGAGCAGAAGAAAAAGAGACACCAAGAATATTGGGAGAAGATGAAGGGTTGATTTTTGTATTGTTGAAGAATAAGGGATAGTCCGCTGGGAGATCCTGACGGGTAGATAGATGGAGAAATTGGGTTTTGGAAGCATTAAAGTTAACAAGGTTTTCTCTGCCCCAATTGGAAATAGTATTTAGATCAGAATTTAAGAGTTCTATGGCTTCATTACGTTTGTCGTTGAGGAATTGCTGGCTGGGGCATTCTGAAAAACTAATGGAGTAGTGTAAGGTTGAGTCGTCTGCGTATGAATGGATGGGAATTAAGGTACAGTTAAGGAGATCATTTATAAAAATTAGAAAGAGAATAGGAGATAGGACAGAGCCCTGAGGAACACCAGAGTTTTATAGGGTGAGGAAGTGAACAATGGCCGTCCACAACCGCGGCTATGGAACGGCCGGAAAGGAAATTAGAGACAAAGGCACAGATGGAGGGATAGAAACCGAAGGAGGGTAGTTTAGAAATTAAAGATTTATGCCAGACTCTATCGAAGGCTTTCGATATGTCTAGTGCAATAGAAAAAGTCTCACCGAAGTCCCGAAAGGAGGATGACCAAGAGTTAGTAAGATGTGAAAGAAGATCATCAGTAGAGCGACCCTTAATTAAGGAAGCCATACTGGCGATCTGAGAGCAGATTATGAGAAGAGAAATGCTTAAGAAATTTGGAAGCAAGAATAGTTTCAAAAACTTTAGAAAGACAAGAGATGAGAGCAATTGGACGATAGTTGGAGGGTTGAGAGCGGTCACCCTTCTTTGGGACAGGTTGAATGTGAGCAAACTTCCAGCATGAAGGGAAGACGTTAGAGGATAGACAGAGACGAAAGAGTTTGCCTAGGCAGGGAGTCAGCACGGAAGCACAGTTTTTGAGAACAACAGGAGGAACACCGTCCGGACCGTACGCCTTATTAGTGTTAAGCCCAGAGAGGGTAGAAAGTACATCTTTAGAAGAGATTAGGATTTTAGGCATAAGTAAGAGAGAGGAGGGTGGAGAGGAAGGAATAGCACCGGAATCATCCAAGGTGGAGTTTCTAGCAAAAGTTTGAGCGAAGAGTTTAGCTTTGTCAGAGGAAGAAGTGATGGTTGTGCCATCAGAGTGGGAAAGGGGAGGGAAAGACGAGGAAGAGAAATTGTTGGAGAGGTTTTTGGCTAGATGCCAGAAAGCTTGGGAAGAGCTAGAGTTGGATAGTTCAGTGCATTTATTATTGATGAAAGAGTGTTTGGCAAGTCGAAGAACAGATTTGGCTTGATTCCGGGCAGAAACATAGGAAGAATGAGAGTCTTGAGTTTTAAGGCGAAGGTACCGTTTGAATGCTTCCTCCTTATTGCGGACAGCAGTAGAACAGGCGTGAGTAAACCAAGATTTTTTAGCATTAGTCTGAGAGAAGGAGAATGGAATGTATGCTTCCATGCCCGATATGATTACCTCGGTAATGCGTTCAGCATTCTCCGAGGGTCCCCGGCCACGGAAGCAGAAATCATTCCATGGGAAATTAAAGAAGTACTGCCGGAGAGCCTCCCAGTCGGCAACGCCAAAGTGCCACAAGCGCCGCCGGCTAGGAGGATCGGGTGGCCGTACTGGAGAAATAGGACAGGTGACAGAGATAAGTTTATGGTCGGAGGAGCCCAGAGGAGAGAAAAGATCGACAGTATAAGAAGAAGGGTTAGAAGTTAGAAACAAGTCAAGAATGTTGGGCCGATCTCCGATGCGATCCGGGATACGGGTGGGTTGCTGAACTAACTGCTCTAGGTCATTTATGATAGAAAAGACGTAGGCTTGTTCACCAGGTGGATCAGTAGTGTGAGAGGAGAGCCATTGGCGGTGGTGAACGTTGAAATCTCCTAAGATGGAGATTTCTGAGAAAGGAGAAATGGATAGAATGTGTTCCACTGTAGAGTTTAGATAGTCAAAGAATTTGGGAAAGTTGGTAGAGTTAGGGGAAAGATAGACAGCACAGAAATATTTAGTAAGAGAATGACAGGAAAGTTTGAGCCATAAAGTTGAGAATTCAGAGGAGTCGAAATGGGGAACACGAGAGCAAGTGAGTTTGTTGTGCACATATGCACAACATCCGCCTTTGGCTTTGAAACTAGGATAGAAAAAGTAGGAGGATACAGAGAATGGGCTGCTGGATGTTGCTACAGACACCTGAGTTTCGGTGAGGAAGAGAAGATCAGGTTTGTAGGAGGAGAGATGGTGCTCAACAGAGTGAAAGTTAGAGGAAAGTCTGTGAATGTTGCAGAAATTAATAGAAAGAGTAACAGGCTGAGGTCCAGGTAATTGTGTGGGGTCGTCAGGGGATGGTCGGTTGGGTGTGGGGGCATACTATAATTTTAATAGTAACCGGCCTTCGGCCGGCACATTTTCATACAGAAAAATTTACAAATTTAACTTGAAAAGGAGTCTATAGGGTGTTGTTTTAAAGGTTGATGAAGGTCTAGGGAGGAAACCAATAGAATAATACTGAAATGACGGGGTTGCTACAGCCATATGTAACAGCCAGTTGCAGAATTGCCAGCCTGCAGCTGGGTCCACCAGGCAAACCCATAACCCGGAAACAATGAAGGGACAAGAAAATGCAGGAGCCACCCCTACCGCCCAGAGCCCCTCATTTTCTATGGCACCAAGCAGCAGTTATGAGCATGGGAAACTGTTCCAACCAACCACAGGCCTGCTTTCAAACCACACCAACCAATCACAGGACAGCATCCCCTCCATCCCCAGATATGCAATATGATGAAGCATTGTTTATGCAAGTTGAACACCAGCGTCCAGAAGCTTATAGATATAAATAGACCTGAACAGGAGTACCAGTTATGCCGGTCCTGTAGATCCAATAACCTCCAGACAAGAAGAACAAATAGGCCAGCAATACACCAGTATGTCTAAGAGTCTAGAAAATGATGTAATCCTTATAAGTAAGATTTCTCCCAGAATAGGATAAACAAATGCTATGTATGATTAAAATATGTTACCTAGTATATAAGTACACCTATAAATATTAACCAGCTATGTCTACTATTAGTATTAAACCTCACAACTTAATCACAACGAATTCACAATACCCCTATTGCCGCGAGACTAGGTAAAAGAGAGTCAAGAATTAAGTCAGATATCACTTCAAAGATTTAGTGGAAAAGCATGCAAACCTCCACTGCGGTACTGTACTCAGCCTGAAAAGGACAGGACAGCTAACCACAGCAGAAGCTTGCCCCAGCCCTGCCCACTGCCAGTGAAAGTGCTAGACCTGTGGTGCCCTCTGACGTCTGGAACCTGAAATCCTGCTCGAGTGACACCCTACCCTCCTGAAGTGCTGCTCTACGAACCTACGCTCTACGTCGACCAGCCCTGCTCTCTCACTACCCTCCGATCTTACCCTAAGTGTCTCTGTATATCTTTAGTTGTGATTATTGTTGTCGAGGTATAGGTTAAAATATGTGAATCGTGTAAGCGTGTGATTATAAGTAGATCTGTGCCCAAGATCTTGTATTTGTGTACATGTTAATCCTTCTGAAACTGATAGTAATTCTTCTCTAAGATCTGTGTTCAAGATCCAATATTCATCCTGTTTAAATATCCTCTAGAACGTCCTACGCATACGTTATATACTTGTGTTCCTTAATTTATCACGCCACACACTCACAGATTTTCCTAATATATGTATTCTGTTATGTATGTTACAAGTTGAGGTCGATGTGTATTTCGTGTCTTGATTCCCCTTCTTAATTCATAACTGATTACCTATAACCTACGCCCAATTTCATATTTAATTTATCTCAGTATTCTTCCCGTTGTGAAGTTTATCATTCCCCAAGTCATATACTTTCCAAGTCCCCCAATTTCTCATACGATTACTTAAACGTTGTTGTGATTATTGTACAAACTAGTATTATCGTTCATGCGAGTATTGATGTAGATAATTTTGATTCTTACTGTCTAGGAATTCTAGCATTGCATAGAGTCTTTTATCTAAATTTTCCATCATCTCGAATACACCACTTATTAAGGTGAAATCTTAGTAAGACTGTTAACTCGTTCCGATATCTTGCTAATACCCTTCTGAGTATTTTCATAGTACAACTTCGTTTTGGGCGTCACTTTTAACATAATTAATATGTTGTTAATTATTTCCTTACGCTATTACCATTATAAGCGTTTCCAGGACATCAACTAATTAATCGCCTTTGATTAATTAGACTTTGTCTTTATATCCAGTTAGTAATTTTTGTCTTCAATTCAGATATAATTATATTAATAACTTTACATCTGAATTCCTCGACCGAGTTCGTAATTATTGCATATGTTCGATTGAAGTGAATATACAGTTCAAATCATAAATTACCTAATTTGAGCTTCATACATAGTAAATTGTGAAAATAAATAAGTAATACCTTGCCCACAGTTTCATTGTAATATCTCTGAGATTAACTTCATATTTACACAAACCAGAATTGTATTTTCTAACCCCGCAGTAGAGTTCTTGACCTGACACGCTAGCTGATTAAAGGTCGCGTTTACCTGAGAGCGTTTACCCAGCTTAAGCGCGCGCGCCGCACTCGTACATCTCGCTCCCTGCCTGTGTAGTTATTTTACCCCCTCAATTTCTCTTTATTGTGTTTAATTCACAAAAGACACTCGACCCGCATCATTCTTATTATTAAGGGTTGATGCTATAGGTCACGTGTTAATTTAATTGCATATTTCCTGTTTTGTTTATTACCAACACTGAATTAACATTGATCTCACCTTGGTCTATTCTGCTAGCATATATTCGCCTATTACCTTATAATTCCTATAATTATTTAGGTAATCTTATAGTCTGAATTATCCATATAAACCAAGCCCATAAGTGAAGATAATATTTCTATGCCTTTGAATAAACTTGTGTGTATAATTATCCTGTGTGTTGTTATTGAGTTCTGTAGGAACTAGTTGAATACTTATTTGTGATATTAAGAACGTGTTCGGGGAGTTCCTGTTGAGTTTATTTACGGTCTATAAGTCCATATCTGGATTTTAGTAAAGACTATATCACGAGCTATAATTACTATAGCCCGACAAAACACTGGCGGCAGCGGTGTCTCAATATGGCTACCAACACGAGTGTTCTTATCTCTATCTATCCATCTATATGCTCAGGCCCAATCCCCATTTTGGGGGTAGCCAACTCAAGACAGAGCAAGAACAGGGAAAACACAAAAACAACATAAAACAAAAAATAAACACAGATAAAAAACACAAACTCTCACACATCCAGGTCACATAGGAGAAGACCCAGAGACCAGGGTTACCAAGGTCGCTCCAGCACTTCCCCGGCCCCTGACCACCCGGAGAGGTTCCGATCTCGGCAGGCAGACATGCAGCGGAGCCAAAGCCACAAGCCCTCCCAGCACACTTCCAGGCACACCCTTCATATTAATCGTCTCCCCGGGCCAGGCGCCTGATGGACTATTATCTAGTCCAACTTGCGCCCGACCCCTTACTCGAAATGACCACGTGTTCACTCAACTATACACAAGCATTCTCCATTCACTCCTGTCCACCACCACTTCCCCTGCCTGATCTATAGTCATTCCTCTATCATCCAAAGCCTTTCTTACACAGTCTCTCCATCTCAATGGGGGTCTTCCTGCCCTTCTATCTCCCCTTGTACCTGACTCACATATTCTCTTTGTAAGCCTTTCATCTCCCATTCGTTCGACATGACCATACCAGCTCAGCACCCTTCTGTCCACTCTGGCTGACAAATGTTCTTGCTGCCCCACTCTCCTACGTATCTCTTCATTCCTCAATCTGTCTCTACGAGTAACTCCACACATACTCCTCAAGCAGCTCATCTCCATCACTAAAAAAAAAAATCTGTATTTAATTAGTGTATTTACATTATTCATCATGGCAGCTACTAGGTCTCTTGATATCTCGGCATTCAAGCCTGAGGATTATGACATTTATACCTACCTGGAAATAGTCAAACCGGTCCTGGACATTATGTTCGGAAACGAGGATGCTTCCAAGATCCATACAATTGTGTTGAAATTAGGGAAATATGCAACTAAAGTGTCAGGGTATGTGCACGACAATATGTCGGGGTTAACCTGAGCATAGTTCGAGGTATATGTAAGAACAGCAATCAATCCAGTTTTGGGACAAACCATAGCTAATAAAAAATTCCACGAAGTCAAGTTTACCGGAGACTTGGATGAGACTGTGGAAAAACTGCACCAGATTGCATTGACCGCCTTTCCGGATGAAACGACCGCTCAGAGGAAGAAAACAATCTTCAAAACCTTGGTGAGAATCCTGCCTGACCCCGTGGCCGATCATATCTCCATAATAGAGCCAACCAACTATGTTGCGGATCTGCCTGTGATCAGAAGAATCATGGCATTGAGGAAATCCAGAGAGCCAGCTAACAAAATTGCTGCAATAAGTAGAGCCACTACCCATCCCTCTACTAACCCTACGCTCAGCAGTCGTCCAGTAGCTCCTCGGCCAGCAGACAAAGCTGAGGACTGGGCCCGAATCCGGCCAGCAGACTGGAAACCCTGCTCTGGGCCCTGCATAATCTGGTCCCTCAAGAGATCCTTCAATGAGCTTACGAGAAAGAGGACAAGGACTCCAAGTTGGTGGGCACAAATCCCATGGATCAAGCCAAAGCAGATCTCTACCATTATTGAAGATGGGACGGCCAGGAACGAGGAAGGAGAAGCAGTAGGAGAACTAGAGACATATCAGCCTGAAATTATCCAGCCAGGTCCCCAGGATTTTTAGGCTGCACCCCCCAAACAAATAGTCGCAACGATGGCGGGGGCTCACGACGGGACATCGGATGATGGACTTCCGGTGTACCACAAAATCACGCTGAATGGGGTGAAAGTTCGACTCCTCATTAATACGGGGGCTTCCCGTTCTTGCTTATTCCTTCCATTTTTCCAGAAACATAAGCATGTTTTTGGACAAATCCAATCTTCCTCCATAATATTAATTAGTGCCAATGATCAAGTTATCCCTAACCTTGGTCAGACACTCCCGTTATATGTTAACACCCCTCATTCCAATCACGGAGTTCATCACTCTTTCGTGATATACCATCCCAGTGAGTCTAGATATGATGGATATTTAGGTCTCGATTTGTTGATATCTTTAGGTGCCTCAATAAATTGTAGGCACCGAACCTTAACTTATGACCCACCTTCCAGACCTGACCAAAAAAACAAAAATCTGCTAAGGGCAATTTGAAGCAGATAAAATCCCCAACTTTGCAGATATCCCTACCTGTCAATGCTGCCCCGCAAAGTACTCAAGATAGTGCAACCACATATAATTTCTCAAGCTATAATTGCCTCCTCCAGTACAGACCCCCCTCATCACGAGAAATGGGTACCATTAGTACCTACCCTTCAAAGAAATGTCCTTCTGACCCCACACCTCCAGAGCCCTTTCAATGGGGTATGCCTAACCGCTCCTTGCTTACTACCACATCAGATGAATTGCATCAAAATTGCCAATATATCAGAAAAACCTATCACTCTGCCTAAGGGCCTAGCCATTGGCGACCTAGAAATGTATTGAGACGAATTCTCTGTTCCCTCTGAATCTTCACCTCCCTATGAAAACCCCCTTCCTGACATACCCTCCACTCTCACTTCTAACCAACAAACTGACCTCAGAAACCTCCTAATTTCCTCTCAAGATATAATATTATTTGCTACCTCTAGTCGAGATATGGGGAAAACGGACATGTTGCATCAACCCATTCACACCGTGGGACACCCCATTAAGCAACCAATAAGGAGGAAAAACCCAATTCAACGCAAGGAAGAAGAAAAGCAAGTCCAAGATATGCTTGCCACAGGAATTGTAAAATCTTCCACCAGCCCTTGGTCTTCTCCGGTAGTACTGGTCCGTAAAAAGGACGGATCAACCCGGTTTTGCATTGACTACCGGCAACTTAATGATGTCACCATTAACCCACTGAACCCCAGTTATTTAATAATAAATGTACACCCCAGGACCAGGGGGTTGTAAAATTTGTTTTTTTCCAGAAAACACCAGGAATGGGTTAGAAATAAAGGAAAACCCACAAAAAACGATCCCGTAGGTCATTAACCCGGGAACTGCGGGAAGACTCTTAAGAGTTCCCCCGGTGGACTGCGGGAAGACTCTTAAGAGTCAGAGAAAAAAAAACATCAATTATAAACATCGAAAAAAAAAAATAATAATAATAATATTTGCCCCTGGGCCATGCAAAATATCAGTCCTCTACCTCCCCTCCTTCCCCACTTTCCTCCCCTCCTTCAGTTATCACCTATTTTCCCTGTTATTCCCTTATTCTGAGGTATATTTTCGTGCTAACATTAGCGAGTTGCAAGCAGGGCATTGTCATCACTGTTAGCAAGCGAGTGCAAGAGAGAGAGAGAGAGTATCGATCGACAGTGTCTCTCCAGCCTTTGGGGAAATTGGCGGGAAAGGAGGTTGCCTCACCCGTACATTATGCATCTCCCGCCCTGTATCGCCGATTTTGACCATCCAAACGCTGTTTTCACTTGTTTTATTGTTGTAACAGGTTAATACCTTTATAATCAACCTATAATAGGTGCATATGGATAAGTATTAATGCTATTTATGGTAAAATGAATATTTTAGTGATGGAAACAGCTCAAATACATGCGCACAGGCAGAGGTGTCTAATTACCCCATGCGCACTTCTGAGGTTAAGGGGTCCTACGGTGCGCCCGAAAGTCGGAATTAACATGGGGAAATGGGTAGGCAAAAACAGGCAAAAACAGATTTTTGTGCGCTCACGCACACGCGGTTGGACTTTGAGAGTATTCAACCATCGGCATTGTTGCGTGGGATAATTACACAGTTCCCATACAAATCTGAGCCCTCTCGGTGCCATAGGACCGGAGTAATTAACCAGGACGCACCTTATGCATCCCTGAGGTTTAGCGTTACATACATTGCGGACGCAAACCATGCGTCGCTGGGGTTCAGTGGGTTAAAGATGCTACACCTCTTCCCAGGATTGATGACTCTCTCGACTCATTACTTGGCGCAAAATGGTTCACTACTTTAGATCTGCAAGCTGGCTACTGGCAAGTACCTGTCTTGCCAGAACATCAACAAAAAACAGCATTCTCTACCAGCCAAGGATGCCTGTATGAGTTCACTGTGTTACCTTTTGGGTTATGTAATGGTCCAGCTACTTTTTCAAGACTGATGGAATCGGTGCTACAAGGACTAACCTGGGAAACTTGCCTAGCTTACCTTGATGACATCATTGTGTTCGGTAAACCTGGACAGAACACCTACGAAGACTCCAACAAGTATTTCAACGAATCAGAGATGCTAACCTAAAACTGAAACCTGCCAAGCGCACTCTAGCAAAAACCGAGGTAAATTTTCTTGGCCACATTGTCTCAGAGGAAGGAATTGCACCTGACCCAAGTAAGCTTGAAGCAATTAGCAAGATCACCCCTCCCATGAACGTAAAAGGTGTATGTGCTTTCCTTGGCTTAGCTTCATATTACAGAAGATTCGTGAAGAACTTTGCTACTATCGCCAAACCTCTACATGACCTCACAAGAAAAGACCGATTTACGACTTCAAGCCTTCAATGATCTCAAGACCAAGGTAGTTGCATCTCCAGTGGTCTCCTTTCCCGACTACACCCAGCCATTCCGGTTGTACACTGACGTGTCACAGTTTGGCATTGGGGCCGTATTAGGACAGACCAGGGACGGCAAAGAACATATCATTGCATGTGCCAGCCGCACCCTCAATCCGGCCAAATAAATTACCCAGTGACAAAACGAGAATGTCTCGGCATTATTTGGGCGCTGCAATATTTCAAAGCTAATCTGGCAGGAGTCAAGGTCACCGTCATCACCGACCACCACGCCCTTCAATGGCTGCGGAAGTCAGATACAAAATATGCTTTGACAGTCAGGTGGAGGGAATCTCTGGAAGAATTTGACATTGAGATTGCCTACCGACCAGGAAAGTTGCATACTAATGCTGATGCTGTTTCTCGTCTCACTTTATCACCGTCTGAATCTGCACTTCACCACGATGAACCAACACACACCATCCTCGCTATCCATCACCAAGACGCTTCAAACAACAGTCAACAGGACCTTCTACAAGCTTACCAACAACAAAACAAGCCAGACTGAATGCCAAGAAATTTTTTCAAGCAACTAACCAGGCGAGGTGATAATCTTTTCACCTTGGAGGGTAAAATAGTTATAACCCCTCAAGCTGCATTAGCCACGACGCAGTCCATCCATATGGATAATGGGATCCATCTTGCACAAAGAAAGCTCATCTCCACTTTCCAACAAGTTTACTGGACCCCATCACCTTACATCACCGCCAAACGCATCACTGAGTCGTGCAAAGCATGTGCGTTGGGAAAAGATAGAATCCGCACAGCTGGGCCATCCGGAAAATTAAATTCTTCCAAACCTTGGCTTTTGTTGCAGTAGACGTAATGGGCCCTTTGGAAAATAGTCACGGATTCAAGTATATCATCACTTTTGTGGACACATATTCCAAGTATGTCATTGCGTGTCCAGCAAAAGATCATTCAGCAATTGCAGTAGCTGAAGCACTGATTCAGCATGTCTTCCCTTATTTTGGACTACCAGAAGCAATCCATTCTGATAATGCCCCAGAATTTACCAGCCACATATGGTCACAGTTATCGATGATGTGTGGTTTTAAGATCAGTCATTCCTCTCCCTATTGGCCTCAAGGGAATTCCATCTGTGAGAGAAGCCACAGAACGATAGCCAATCAAATCCAAACCCGTTTACAACAAATGGATTCAAAAGATTGGTCCAGCCAAGTTCGTATTGTACAATGGGGAATCAACACCTGCCCTCGAGAAGACGGAATATCACCTCATGAGCGAGTATTTGGAGTGGCACCATTGCTCCTTTCCCTTCGTCATCTAGCTGCCCCATATGAGCCCTCCTCCAACTTTGACCAGTCTCTAGTTCATCTCAAAAATCGACTACGACAAATCCAGTATGGGCAAGATCTGCAACCTGATGAACCTCCCAAAGCCAGCCCTCACTGTATTGGTGATCTAGTTATGGTTGCCCACCTACCAGTACCATCCAAGCTCAAAACCAGGTTTAAAGGACCTTTTGAAATCTTGCCTGTTCCAAACTGCTACCAGGTTATCATTAATTATTTTGGTGAGTCGTGCACATATCGTAACAGGCATGTCCGTAGATTTCAGCCTATTAATGAGAATATAGTTATGCTTGCTGACCCACTTCAGAATGACATATTGCCTGCAACTAATAACCAGAATTTAGGATCCACAGAACCTGCCTTACCTGACCTCACCCTACCTGTGACACCCACCCACAAACAAAGAACCCTTCCAGATTTGAACGCTTTAGCTCACACGCCCACCCCCCTAATACAACCACGCCCACCTCCTCCTGTGTACACACCCATACCTGTTCTACCTACACGCACTGTCTCTGCTCCTTCAATCCTTCCTTCTCAAGTTGGTCATCAACCACGCCCCTTACCTGTGCAAGCCTCACCATCTGTCAGTATACCTAACGTTTCAGAATCCTCGGGTACTCTACCTACAACTCCTATAATTGTCAACATCCCTAATCTCTTTACTCCACCTGTTACCTCCGCCCCTCCCCCTCCCACTACTGTACCTCCTTCTTTACCAACCCCCCTTGTTCCTAATCCTTCCGGTCCCCACTCTTATGCATCTAAACTAATATCTCCTGTTCCTTCTGGATCTCAATCCAAAATGAAAGCAGTTACATGGCCTCTTCCATTACTACCCAGGGCCATTCCTCAATCATCTTCTACCTCACGACCTTCCCCAGTCATCCGTCACAGACATAACATAACAAATAAACCATCACATTCTTCTAGCTCTGCTTCTTCACCTTCCCCTCAATCCTATGTTTCTCATCCTTCACTAATTCCTACTCGATCTAACCCTACATGCACCAGATCTGGTCGACATGTGGTGCCCCCTCAACGATGGGCGCCTTCCTTCAAACCAACATACATCCGGCGAGATCACCCAAAACCTACCTTGCCAGCTCCACTGATAACCACACCACCTAATGCGAGGTCACCCCTACCTGGTCCAGCCACGCCTACCTCCAAACACTCATCACCAGCCATTCCTGTCCCAGTCACTACTCCTCGCCAACCCACAGTGACCAGACCTACTCCAAGAACACCTCCTACTGCAGCTACCCCTTCAACGACACCACCGTACCCCTTCAACGACACCACCAACCATGAAAATTAACAGTGTGTCCATTTTTGATGGCATCAAACCAACGCCTGTGAAAACTCCTAACCAACTCCTACAAGTAGCTGCTCACGCTGAAGAACCTCTACATTTAAACCTGGTCATGGATGTCAACAAACCTATGGACGTCCCTACCACATTATGGCTACTCATCCTGCAAAACCTGACACCCGTCAGGAACACAACCACCACCCGATCCAACATTCTTCAAGCGCGAGGTCGCGACTTTTTCCTCGCCGATAGTGGTAAAATGACGGGGTTGCTACAGCCAAATGCAACAGCCAGTTGCAGAATTGCCAGCCTGCAGCTGGGTCCACCAGCCAAACCCATAACCCGGAAACAATGCAGGGACAAAAAAATGCAGGAGCCACCCCTACTGCCCAGAGCCCCTCATTTTCTATGGCACCAAGCAGCAGTTATGAGCATGGGAAACTGTTCCAACCAACCACAGCCCTGCTTTCAAACCACACCAACCAATCACAGGACAGCATCCCATCCATCCCCAGATATGCAATATGATGAAGCATTGTTTATGCAAGTTGAACACCAGCGTCCAGAAGCTTATAGATATAAATAGACCTGAACAGGAGTACCAGTTATGCCGGTCCTGTAGATCCAATAACCTCCAGACAAGAAGAACAAATAGGCCAGCAATACACCAGTATGTCTAAGAGTCTAGAGAATGATGTAATCCTTATATGTAAGATTTCTCCCAGAATAGGATAAATAAATGCTTTGTATGATATAACTATGTTACCTAGTATATAAGTACACCTATAAATATTAACCAGCTATGTCTACTATTAGTATTAAACCTCACAATTTCATCACAACGAATTCACAATACCCCTATTGCCGCGAGACTAGGTAAAAGAGAGTCAAGAATTAAGTCAGATATCACTTCAAAGATTTAGTGGAAAAGCATGCAAACTTCCACTGTGGTACTGTACTCAGCCTGAAAAGGACAGGACAGCTAACCACAGCAGAAGCTTGCCCCAGCCCTGCCCACTGCCAGTGAAAGTGCTAGACCTGTGGTGCCCTCTGACGTCTGGAACCTGAAATCCTGCTCGAGTGACACCCTACCCTCCTAAAGTGCTGCTCTACGAACCTACGCTCTACGTCGACCAGCCCTGCTCTCTCACTACCCTCCAATCTTACCCTAAGTGTCTCTGTATATCTTTAGTTGTGATTATTGTTGTCGAGGTATAGGTTAAAATATGTGAATCGTGTAAGCGTGTGATTATAAGTAGATCTGTGCCCAAGATCTTGTATTTGTGTACATGTTAATCCTTCTGAAACTGATAGTAATTCTTCTCTAAGATCTGTGTTCAAGATCCAATATTTATCCTGTTTAAATATCCTCTAGAGTCTAGAACGTCCTACGCATACGTTATATACTTGTGTTCCTTAATTTATCACGCCACACACTCACAGATTTTCCTAATATATGTATTCTGTTATGTATGTTACAAGTTGAGGTCGATGTGTATTTCGTGTCTTGATTCCCCTTCTTAATTCATAACTGATTACCTATAACCTACGCCCAATTTCATATTTAATTTATCTCAGTATTCTTCCCGTTGTGAAGTTTATCATTCCCCAAGTCATATACTTTCCAAGTCCCCCAATTTCTCATATGATTACTTAATCGTTGTTGTGATTATTGTACGAACTAGTATTATCGTTCATGCGAGTATTGATGTAGATAATTTTGATTCTTACTGTCTAGGAATTCTAGCATTGCATAGAGTCTTTTATCTAAATTTTCCATCATCTCGAATACACCACTTATTAAGGTGAATTCTTAGTAAGACTCTGTTAACTCGTTCAGATATCTTGTTAATACCCTTCTTAGTATTTTCATAGTACAACTTCGTCTTGTGCGTCACTTTTAACATAATTAATATTTTGTTAATTATTTCCTTACGCTATTACCATTATAAGCATTTCCAGGACATCTACTAATTAATCGCCTTTGTTTAATTAGGCTTTGTCTTTATATCCAGTTAGTAATTATTTTTCTTTAATTCAGTTATAATTATATTAATAACTTTACATCTGAATTCCTCGACCGAGTTCGTAATTATTGCATACGTTCGATTGAAGTGAATATACAGTTCAAATCATAAATTACCTAATTTGAGCTTCATACATAGTAAATTGTGAAAATAAATAAGTAATACCTTGCCCACAGTTTCATTGTAATATCTCTGAGATTAACTTCATATTTACACAAACCAGAATTGTATTTTCTAACCCCGCAGTAGAGTTCTTGACCTGACACGCTAGCTGATTAAAGGTCGCGTTTACCTGAGAGCGTTTACCCAGCTTAAGCGCGCGCGCCGCACTCGTACATCTCGCTCCCTGCCTGTGTAGTTATTTTACCCCCTCAATTTCTCTTTATTGTGTTTAATTCACAAAAGACACTCGACCCGCATCATTCTTATTATTAAGGGTTGATGCTATAGGTCACGTGTTAATTTAATTGCATATTTCCTGTTTTGTTTATTACCAACACTGAATTAACATTGATCTCACCTTGGTCTATTCTGCTAGCATATATTCGCCTATTACCTTATAATTCCTATAATTATTAAGGTAATCTTATAGTCTGAATTATCCATATAAACCAAGCCCATAAGTGAAGATAATATTTCTATGCCTTTGAATAAACTTGTGTGTATAATTATCCTGTGTGTTGTTATTGAGTTCTGTAGGAACTAGTTGAATACTTATTTGTGATATTAAGAACGTGTTCGGGGAGTTCCTGTTGAGTTTATTTACGGTCTATAAGTCCATATCTGGATTTTAGTAAAGACCATATCACGAGCTATAATTACTATAGCCCGACAAATAAAATACATACATGCAAAAATGTAGCCAAAAGAGAAGCATTCCATCAAAAGAGGACCCGGGGCCTGTGTGTATAATACCCCATCATTACAGACCCTAGCTGGTGTAACCTTCGAAACATTATAGCCCGAACCAACTCATGGGAACATAGTTAAGGGAGGAAGATTCATTATTTGTGTGTGTGTGTGTGTGTGTGGGGGGGGGGGGGGGGGCTATTTCTTCGTCTTTTATTATATTCTTAGTTTCCTCCCTAGACTTCCATCAAGCTTTAACAAAAAAAAAAAAAAAAAAAATAGAACCCCCATCAAGCCAAATTTGTAAATTTGTTCCGGCCAAAGGCCGGTTCCTCCTAAAATTACAGGCTAGCTGTCGCTCAACAGGAACAAAATTAATACCTAAATGGCACGAAAGGTCCTAATATTAACAAAGAAATTGGGTAAAAGGTATTAGAATCACCAAACTAATAGAGCGAACGGCTTATAATCTCCTAAAGATCCAGTCTCTGCTGTTACGCCTCTCAGTCCCACCTTGGCCAGTGATGCTGCAATGGATCCCGTCACACTGTGGAATTAGGGGTAATCACATAGCTGACCGGGGTGCAGCCTTAGCTCATGCATCAGCTCCTTGTGAGATCCTGGACCCTGATCTACGGTCTCATCAGACTCTGGTTAGTCGTGCGTGTTTTGACCTCTGGAACACTGCCCTCCAACGTACTTTGCCCGCCACCACTCTTGGCTCATATAGGGAGGACTCTTCCCCCCACCCCTGGGCTAGACACCCGCTGCGAAGCCTGGACGTGGCCCTAACCCGGTTACGTATAGGACACACGACGCTTTCCAGCCATCTCCACCGTATAGGGATTCTGGGAAGCTCTGCATGTCATTGGTGTGGTGCTCCGGAAACCTTTGAGCACTATGTGATGAGGTGCCCTCGATTCTACACGCAGCGGGTGATCCTCGCTGGTCGCCTACGACTCCTTGGCATCTCTAATCTCACCCTTGCTACAGTTCTTGGTGGCCGAGGGGTCCCTGATGATAAGCGACAAGCGGTGGTTCTCCTCTTCTGTGACTTCCTCCTGAAGACAGGGCGCTTGGTGCGTCCCTGCTAGACGCTTCTGCCACCACGAAGGAGGGGCTGGTACAGGCACGGCGACGTGCATGAGTGGCCCCTGAACTACAACAACAACAACAACAATAACAACAACTTATAATCTCAAAACAAATGGGGCTAAATATGAGGGAGAAGGGGGTCTACAAAAGCGACCCCTCTCCCCTCCAATGGTAATCTATGAAGCGACCGTGACTGCATACTACTATTAAGGTCAAGGGTTTTTATCATTAACATCCTCTTTGGCTCTAAAAGCTTCATAATAGCTAAGGAACTAAATGGCTGTATATACCGTCAGATAGAATTTAGGGGAGATGGATCGTTTTTTCTGGTTCCCCTTCTTCCTCATGTTTAGCCCCATTACTTTTCAAATTATACGACGTTAGACCCATTAGTTTGGCGATTTCAAAAGAGTTTTCGCCCCATTTCTTTGTCAATATTAAGATCTTTTGTGCCATTAAGTGTCGATTTTTTTCCTGGCGAGCGATAGCGAACCTGTAATTATAAGAGGAGTCGGCCTTCAGCCAGGTCATTATAAGAGGAGTCGGCCTTCAGCCAGGTCATTATAAGAGGAGTCGGCCTTCAGCCAGGTCATTATAAGAGGAGTCGGCCTTCAGCCAGGTCATTATAAGAGGAGTCGGCCTTCAGCCAGGTCATTATAAGAGGAGTCTGCCTTCAGCCAGGTCATTATAAGAGGAGTCGGCCTTCAGCCAGGTCATTATAAGAGGAGTCGGCCTTCAGCCAGGTCATTATAAGAGGAGTCGGCCTTCAGCCAGGTCATTATAAGAGGAGTCGGCCTACAGCCAGGTCATTATAAGAGGAGTCGGCCTTCAGCCAGGTAATTATAAGAGGAGTCGGCCTACAGCCAGGTCATTATAAGAGGAGTCGGCCTTCAGCCAGGTCATTATAAGAGGAGTCGGCCTTCAGCCAGGCCATTTTTCTACCGAAAAATGTACAAATAAATCTTGGGGTTGTTTATTTAAGTTTGATGGAGGTCTAGGGAGGAAACTAGAAAAAACAATAAATATATGAACAATTTGACCAAAAAGTGAACCATCCCCCCGGGGGTTAAACAGACTAAAGTACTATGTATATCATGTAGTACAAGTACAAACTTGATATCACTCTCCAAAGTTTACAAAAGCCATATTGAAGGTTTACAACTGACTTTTGATTGAGACTGTGCATACCAGCCATATTCTGTATTTCTATAGTGGCTCAACCGATTAGAAAACGCGAGCCATATAAGCTATACATATCTCGTTTGGAAACTTTCGAATAGCTACTCGTTATAGAGAGAGAGAGAGAGAGAGCGAGAGAGTCCTTCTAGCCATAACTTATAACGTAAATACTGTGCCAAATTCTAACACCTACGCAGATAGATAGATAAGTTTATTGACCGCAAGTTTGTCATTACAATCATAACATTACTGTAGTAACAGAAATACATTAAATACATACTCAACTATACACATAGTGGAAAACAATACTTAATAGTCCATATAAATTAACTTAAACTGAAAATAAATAGTCAGACAAATCAAAACATAAACAAACGTATAATATTACGTCTTTAGATTCCATGGGTAGTAATAAATTATGCATAAATACGAAGCACCTTATGGATAATCTCGCATATCATACTACTAGGTTTGGTCGTTAACTGATCTAAGTTGTCAAATTAAAAAAGTATGACCAATACATTATGACATAGGACAGGACTCCAACACGTGAAGTTAAGTCTGTATAACCCCACATGGACACAAACGACCCTCTAATGGTAATCGGCCTCTTCCACGTCTATTCCATCGGCCTGTTTCTACTGCCAAAGAATGTCCACTTATCCGAAATCTAGTAAACGATATCCTGTATACATAATTTATATATTGCCTAGAGCGATAAACTTCATGTATTTCAAAACTGGAATTAAGAGGCTTATATGCAAGTCTTCTAGATGAGTCAGACTAAACAATTGCATTCTTTAGTTTTTCTTGGGCCATGGCGATATCATCTATATCGTCACTGATCAAATGTTTAATATAATTACTAGTTTTATTGTTAACACCAGTTGCCTTCAACATTGCATACATTAGTGGGTCATCAATCATGGTTTCTCTCTCTTGCCATTTAGTTCTAAACAAAATCCTCTGTTTTTGTCTTACAAGGTCAGGAAGAGGTGGGTATCCTATCTTAAAATAACACAAATCGTTACATGTAGACATACGCACCCCCAATAGCTGGTTGATTCCCCAATTATATAACTTAATAATTGGTTTGAAGTCACCGTCGAGCCACGACTCACAACCGTACAGGATGGACGACATCAAGGCAGCATCAAAGACTCTATGTTTAACATAAAAGGGAATATCTCTATTCTTAATACAAAATTAGATACATTTTAAGATATGACACATTTTCGCTCGTGCGTGACCCTTGATTGCCGATGATGTGGATCCATCTGACGTAAATAACCTTCCTAGATAAACGTATTGGGTACAAGGATTAATCATTACATTGTCACTTTCAAATGGTTGAGAGTCTTCTCTTGAGACAGATATAACAACACATTTGGTCTTCTGTTGATTAATTTCCATCCCATACTCGTTACAAAATTGAAGTACACATACTCAAGCACACACAGGCGTACACACAAATAACACACGCACACAGGGACACAAACGCAGACACAGGGACACACACACGCACACATACACACACAAACAGGGACACACACACACAGGGACACAGCACACACAGGATACACACTCATACTATCTCTATCCTCAGTTTCAAGCCAAAGGTGGATGTTGCGTATATGTGCGCAACAATCTCGCTTGCTCTCCTGTTCCCAACTTTGACTCTTATGAATTCTCAACTCTCTGGCTAAAGCTTTCTTGTCACTCTCAAACTAAATATTCGTGTACTGTTTATCTCTCCCCTAAGTCTACTGACTATTCAAAATTCTTTGACTATCTAAAATCTAAAGTGGAACACATTCTATCTATCTCTCCTTTCGCAGAAATCTCCATTCTAGGAGATTTCAAAGTTCACCGCTGCCAATGGCTCTCCTCTCTTCCCACTGACTAATCTGGTGAACAAGCCTACATTTTCTATATGCTAAATGACCTAGAGCAGTTAGTCCAGCAACCCACCCGTATCCCGGATCGCTTCGGAGATCGGCCCAACATTCTTCACTAATTTTTAACTTCTAACCCTTCTGCTTATACTGTAAAATTGTTCTCTCCTTTGGGCTCCTCCGACCATAAACTTTTCTGTGTCACCTGTCTTATCTCTCCTGTACGGCCACCCGATCCTCCTAGCCGGCGGCGCTTGTGGCGCTTTGGCGCTGCCGACTGGGAGGCTCTTCAGCAGTATTTCTTTGATTTCCCATGGAACGACTTTTGCTTCCAAGGCCGGGGACCCTCGGAGAGTGCTGAACGCATCACCGAGGTAATCCTCTCGGGCATGGAAGCATACATTCCATTTTCTTTCTCTCAGTCTAATGCAAACAAATCTTGGTTTACTCACGCTTGTTCGACTGCTGTCTGTAACAAGGAGGAAACATTCAAATGGTACCGACGCCTCAAAACTAAAGAATCTCATTCTTCCTAAGTTTCTGGCCAGAATCAAGCCAAATCTGTTCTTCGACTTGCCAAACACTCTTACATCAATAATAAATCCACTGAACTATCCAACTCTAGCTCTTCCCAATGTTTTTGGCATCTAGCCAAAAACCTCTCCAACAATTTTGCTTCCTCGTCTTTTCCTCCCCTTTTCCACTCTGATGGCACAACCATCACTTCTTCCTCTGACAAAGCTGAACTCTTCGCTCAAAATTTTGCTAGAAATTCCACCTTGGATGATTCGGTGCTATTCCTCCCCCTCCAACACCCTCTCTCCTACTTATGCCTAATATCCTAATCTCTTCTAAAGATGTACTTTCTACCCTCTCTGGGCTTAATACTAAGAAGGCGTACGGTCTGGACGGTGTTCCTCCTGTTGTACTAAAAAACTGTGCTTCCGTGCTGACTCCCTGCCTAGGCAAACTCTTTCGTCTCTGTCTCTCCTCTAACGTCTTCCCTTCTTGCTGGAAGTTTGCTGTCATTCAACCAGTCCCAAAGAAGGGTGACCGCTCACAACCCTCCAACTATCGTCCAATTGCTTTCATCTCTTGTATCTTTAAAGTTTTTTAACTATTCTTGCTTCCAAATTTCTTAAGCATTTCTCTTCTCATAATCTACTCTCAGATCGCCAGTATGGCATCCTTAAAGGTCGCTCTACTGGTGATCTTTCATATCTTACTAACTCTTGGTCATCCTCCTTTCGGGACTTCGGTGAGACCTTTTCTATTGCACTAGACATATCGAAGGCCTTCGATAGAGTCTGGCACAAATCTTTAATTTATAAACTACACTCCTTCTGTTTCTATCCCTCCATCTGTGCCTTTGTCTCTAATTTCCTTTCCGGCCGTTCCATAGCTGCGGTTGTGGACGGCCATCGCTCACTTCCTCATTCTATCAACTCCGGTGTTCCTCAGGGTTCTTTCCTATCTCCTATTCTCTTTCTAATTTTTATAAATGATCTTCTCAACTGTACCTCCAGTCCAATCCATTCATACGCAGACAACTCTACCTTACATTACTCAACTAGTTTTCCAGAACGCCCCAGCCAGCAATCCCTCAAAAATAAATGTAATTAAGCCATGCAACACTTATCTTTTGATCTAACTACTATTTCCAATTGGGGCAGAGAAAACCTTGTTGCCTTTAATGCTTCCAAAACCCAATTTCTTCATCTTACTACCCGTTCGGAACTCCCAGGGGACTATCCCTTACACTTCAACAATACAAAAATCAATCCTTCATCTTCTCTAAAAATTCTTGGTGTCTCTTTTTCTTCTGCTCTCACTTGGAAGGATCATATTACCAGTCTTGCTAAGGCAGCCTCCCAGAAGCTGGGTGTGCTCAACTGCCTCAAGGGGTTCTCTACCCCTGCACAGCTTCTTGCTCTGTACAGGGGCACAGTGCGTCCCTGTATTGAGTATTGTTCATGTTCATGTTCACGAGCAGTTGGCCGTAATATATAAAAGTCATGTGCGCTCTCAGATGGATTACTGTTCACCTCTGTGGGGTGGAAGTGGAGTGGTTGCATTGAGGCAGTTGGACAAAATTCAAAATAAAGCTATTAGATTAATCAATAACCCTGCAATCACACAGGACCTTCCTACATTAGCCATACGAAGAAACGTTGCATCCCTTGCATTATTCTACAGATATTTTCACAGCAATTGTTCCGAGGAACTTGCTTCAATTGTGCCGCCTCTCCACATCTTTCCCCGTAGAACTAGGGCAGCTGAGAGCGCCCATGAATTTACACTTTCTCCTCCACAATGCAGAACTTCTGCTTATCAGAATTCATTTATCCCCAGAGCTACTACTCTTTGGAATTCACTTCCCTCGAATTGCTTTCCACAAACTTACAATCAACAAATGTTTAAATCCAGTTGTTACAAACATTTTATGAATGGAGGATGCCTTTAGGCACATGGACCTTTTTGTTTTATCTGTGTTTTTCCTTCCTCCGTTCATTGTCTCTTAAAAAAAAAAAAAAAAAAAAAAAATGTTATGCCCTGATTTAATTCAGGATTAACAATGGAATAAGGTGAGTTCTTTCAAGACTGGAATATCAGATCTCATACAGTTACATGCAAAGAATACAATAGAGGATATGTAGGGAGAGACAGGAGACAAAGAGGCAGACCCAGTAGTGCTAACAGGGGTGTAGGGTACGGACTGGAGGAGCGGGATGGTGTAATTGCTGAAGGAATGGTAGATGGATTAAGGATTATGTTTAGTAATGTGGATGTGTTTACCCAGGACAAGAAAAGAGAACTGATATGTAGGTTGCAGGATGAAGAGGAAAAACCTGATGTCATAGCCCTACAGGAAGTAAGACCAAAAAATGTTAGAATTGAAAGGGAACTGGTGGAATATAGTTTGGAGGGTTTTGAGTTATATGAGAGAAATGCTATTAGAGCAGAGGTTGGAAGAGGACTGTTTATTTATGTAAGAAAAGAGCTCAAGGTTAATGAGGTGGATATGAGACAGCAGTATTGTGAGTATTTGTGTATTGAAGTAAAATGTGTAAGAGGATCAATTCTAATTGCCTCTATATATAGAAGCCCAAATAATAGCAGGGGAGAGGATGATAACCTACTTAAAGCAATGGAGGAGATAGATAATAGAGAGAACAAATATAAAATTTTGATTGGAGATTTCAATTTGCCAAGGATCAACTGGGCAAATTGTACTACTCCAGCGGGACAGGGTAGCCTGGAAAATAAGTTTATAGAGAAAGTGAGAGATTGTTTTTTAACGCAACATATTGTAGAGATGACAAGATATAGAGATGGGACACAGGGGAGTGTACTTGATTTGATTTTTAGCAATGAAGAGGATATAGTGGAACATGTTAATGTGGATAGCCCTATAGGTCGTAGTGACCATGCCTGTATAAGCTTTAGTTGTAACATTAAATCAGAGAGGGATAATAGAAGCAATAGAAAAATATACATGTATGATAGAGCAGATTATGAGCTGCTGAGAAGGTGTTTGGACATTGACTGGGGGGAATACTTGAACGGTGAAGACGCTGAAGGAATGTGGAGGACAATTAGAGCCAAACTGGAGAATGCTGTATCCAAAAGTGTACCAGTAAGGGAATATAAGGATAAAACAAAATTGAGGAAAAGAACTAACCCAGAATTGCCAATGAAAAGAAAGCTTTGGATATTGATTAGAAGAAAGAAACGATTGTGGGAAAGATTAAAATTGTTAAAAAAGAACAGGGGGACTAGTATAGAGGCTAAGGAAGTGGATCTGGAACGCAGACAAATAAACAATAAAATAAGGTGGGAAACAAGGAGGGGGGTGAAGGAGAGGGAGAGAGAGATAGCTAGAAATGTGAAGGATAATCCAAAAATATTCTGGAAGTACATTCAGGAAATGTTAACAAGAAGAGTAGGGATCCCAGAGCTGGTAGGGGGGTTGAATGATGGGAGTAGAGCGGAGACTGATAAGGAGAAAGCAGAGGTGCTGGGGAAATACTTTGGGGGGGTACTAACAGTGGAGTCGGAGGATGCAGTGCCTACTATTCCCATCAAACAGGCACCGGCACTAGAACTAATAGAGTTTTCCCATGCTAGAATAAGAAGGGCTATAGAAAAAATGAACAGAAGTAAGTCACCGGGACCGGATGGGATACACCCAAGAATCATAAAGGAAGGAGGGGAGATGTTAGTAGAGCCATTGAAAATGTTATTTGAGGTATCGTTTAATACAGGACAAATCCCGATGGACTGGAGAGAGGCGAACATAATAGCTATATTTAAGAAGGGAAAGAGAAATGACCCAGGGAATTATAGACCAGTCAGTTTGACAAGTGTTGTGCGTAAACTAATGGAAACGGTAATTAGAGAAGGAATAATGGATCATATGAAGTCAAACCAACTTTTCAGTGGGAGACAGTTCGGATTCTTGCCGGGGAGGTCGACGGTACTACAGCTAATTAAGGTGGTATATGATTGGATGCAAATTCTAGAAGATGGTGATGTAATAGACATGGTATATTGCGATTTTATGAAGGCCTTCGATAAGGTCCCACATAAAAGGTTAATAGAGAAAGTTAGAAGCTATAATATAGGGGAGAAATGTGAGAAATGGATAGAAGCCTTCCTGAAAGATCGGAGACAGAGGGTACTGGTGAATGGAATAGGCTCGGGGTGGAGGGAAATTACAAGTGGGGTACCTCAGGGATCTGTGTTGGGACCACTGCTGTTCGTTATATTTATCAATGACTTGCCTGAAGTTATAACTAATGGAAGTGAGGTATACCTGTATGCGGATGACACTAAACTGTATAGAAGAGTGAGGAGTAAGGAAGATATGGGTTTGCTTCAAGGAGATGTGGAGGGCATGAAGTGATGGTCTGAGCATTGGTTAATGCCTTTTCATCCAAAAAAATGAAAGTACATGCGGATTGGGACCAGCAAGATAGACAAGGTAGGATACAGTATGTATGAAGCGATGGAGGAAGTGAGTGCAGAAAAGGATATAGGAGTAGTGATAGACAATAAGTTAAATTTCTCAGAACATTTAGCGGAAAAGATAAACAAAGCCAATAGAATTGTAGGGCTGATAAGGAGGACATTTGTGTCACTTGACGAAGAAATCTTCAGGAATCTCTATACAGCGCTGGTTAGGCCGCACCTGGAATATGCGAACCAGGTGTGGGCTCCATATATGGTAAAGGATATAGAAGCAGTGGAGAAAGTGCAGAGGAGAGCTAGCAAGCTGATACCAAAGTTGAAGAACGCGGGCTATGAGCAGAGGTTGAGGACACTGGGGCTTCCGACACTGGCATATAGGAGAAAGAGAGGGGATATGATAGAGACTTTTAAGATAGTGTCAGGAAAGTATGATGAGGATGTGTGTGAAGGTATCTTCTTGATGCGGGAGGGAACAAGAACGAGAGGACACTCTAAGAAAATTTACAAAGAAAGAAATAGGCTTGAGAAGGCAAAGAACTCATTTTGTGATAGAGTGGTAAATGAGTGGAACGCACTGCCCCAGTATGTAGTCGATTCCGAATCAATAAGGGAGTTTGAAAGTAATCTTGATAAAGCATGGGGAAGACAAGATTTGAAGTTTGATTATAAAACAAAAATACAGAATAGTAAAAATGTTGCGTCTGCTACCGCCGCCGCCAACACCGTGAACGACCGCAGCAGTGCAAGTACTGGTACTGAGCTGGATACACAGGCATAGTTTGCCTTTTTCCAGAGGATCTACTGTAAGAAACTGTAAGAAACAACAACAAAATATAGGTTATGTGACTGTTTATTTATCCTATGCTCTAAATACATATATATATATATATATATATATTGAGTATATATCACAAATACACGTGAGCCACTAAATGTTTCTAATCTCTCAGTGGGGTTCGAACCGCCGACCGTCAGGACGATAGCCGACGCTTTAACCCTTCCTACCCGGTCTGCCTTAGGTAAGGACAGCACGAAAGAAGGGCCGCTACCCGGTATGCCTTATCTAAGGCATGAGCTTAATAGCCTAATTAAGCTTGGTCTGAACGCCGTGCGTACGACGTATGTCAACAAACCCAAGCGTTCGTCAACGCACCTCCGAAAACAAGAAGGAGAAGACTCCTCAATGTTATTGTTCTGACGTCATGACGAAATTAGTGTCTGAAAAGCCCCATATTGGCAACATCTCTGCAATATTGGCTCCACTGAAACCGTCATCACAACTGAACCAGTTGACTTACAGAGCTCTACTCAATGCCAAAATACAGATTGAAAACCGCACTACGATTATAGATGAGTGGGAAAGTTCTAGCAGTGAAAATAAACATAAATACGGTAGCCTAGGCCTAGACGTTTTTCAGCCATTTCGCCCGGGTAGGGGCGACCGTCATTGGGTAAGACAGCCCGGGGAGGAAGGGTTAATCAACTACACCACGGCAGTCAAAAGACACTCTAACCCTCTATCCTATTTATGTTTCCCTTCTCCTTAACATAAATAGGATAGAGGGTTGAGTGTCTTTTGACTGCCGTGGTGTAGTTGATTAAAGCGTCGGCTATCGTCCTGACGGTCGGTGGTTCAAACCCCACTGAGAGATTACAAACATATATATATATATATATATACTGTATATAAATACGAATGTGCTTAACATGAGAACTATAGGTATGCAACCAAATAATATTCTTCTATTCACGATCGCGGATCTAGATGGAGCTCAGTTCTATTCAATACATTCAGTTGCTATTCGGTTATCAGTAGCTTATTAAAGACTCATATCCATATAGTGAAAAGATATCTTGGAAAGTATGGTGAATCTCTGTTGGTTACTGAATGTTCCCTTATACCTTAAGTATTTAAATTCAGGGACGAGGTTAAGTAAGGTTAAATACAATTACAGTAGATGGTATACACTAGAAATCACCTTGCGCACTGGTGTAGATAGTTCAAATATAAACATCGGAAGATTGTGGACTAACTTATTTTGTCTTGATGAGAATTATGGCAGAGTCGATGGTGAGGGATTTTTGGCTTATTTGTATTTTAATCTCTAATACACTTGGAGTTATTTCATACGTATCTTCACTGAGGTTAATACTGGTACACATATATAATCGAGTTAGTAACTATGGAGAGACTCGAGTTATTAACACTTGTACGAATTTATCCCAAAAATAGGTGTTTGTGGACTCTAACTTATTTGGCTTTAATGAGAATTATGACAGAGTCGATGGTGAGGGATTTTTGGCTTATTTGGATTTAATTATATATTTCTGGTATCTTTGAAAGTTGTGTAGTAATTGGTAGTTTAACACTTGTTCATTCCCATATCGAGCCTATTTCTATGGTCTCGCATTTATTTAACACTTTTAATGATTTATCTCAAATAAGCAACTTGAGGGACTCTAATTTATTTTCTGGATTATGTGGACTCTGGCAGAATTTCAGTTATGTGCAACCTCTAACTTGTTTTGCTTTATACCATGCGCACCGGTATTTCTCAATATCTTAGGATCGAGGGAATCTGATTCACTTTTTACCTCGTCATTTGGTATTTACTTAATTAACTTTTTAAAGGTTGATCTTTGTAGTCTCTGCATTCCGTCGCTGCTGGTAGTCTCTTGAGTCTCCGTGGGCCGTCTAGGGTGCCCGGTCGTGTGGAGTAGTTTACAGATGGGTTAATGGGCTTGAGGTCTTAAATGTGGCTCCGTATCTATAATTAAACAGTTGGGCACCACATCGGAACAACGCAAGTATTATGAGTCTGTAACTTTGATAAGAATACTCGTCTATCCTGACCGTTGTATTAACCGTTGATGGAATTCCGTTAAGGTACTCTTGGAGTGAAGTCTTTAATATAGTGCATCAGTCATGACTGAATAGCACTATATCAGGCTAACGCGAGAAGACGGGGGAAGTGTCTATCTCGTCTGCCTCTGACTCTTATAAGAGGTTCAAGGAATCCGGGGCGGTGTTTAAACCTTTCAGATGCAAAGTTTCAGGCATGTCATAAAACAAAATGTACCTAGGACTTGTCTATGCAGAGTGCCTGTGAAGGTATCTCGCCAAGCTCTTACTTTTCTAAGTGACCGGCAGGCCAGGTTGCTTAGAAGAAGTTGGAGTGCGGTGTTGAAACCTGTTAGTTATACTAGTTATGTGGCAGGCCAACAGTTTGAATACACCTAGGACTATTATGCAGAGTGCCCGTGAAGGTATCTCGCAAGCCCTTACTTCTCTGAGGGATTGGCAGGCCACGTCTCTTAGAAGAAGGGGGAGTGCGTGTAAGGGAAAAGAATTACTATTTTGTTATATTTTTCGTTCACCTCAGTAAACTTATAATTATTACGTGTGAGGCTGAGTGAGCTGGTGCTTCGGGAATGTGAGCGGGTCGAGAAAGGGTGAGCTAGTGATAGTGCCTGATTGACTGTACCGAGTCGAGATAGGCGGAATGAATGAATGAAGTTTTTTTTTCGGTTCCGTAGTTAAAGTTTCAGGCCTGCCTCTCCACCAAGTTGCATTTGTCCCCCAGCAGCACAGCAGGCAACACCTCAGTACTCCAGTGGTGAGTTTAAGTTTATTGTTTAAGTTTATTATTGGTTTGCTGTTCGGTTAAATATTATACTATCTATTCCTTAGTGATAGTAAATATTGATTTAGTCCATTTATACCGTACAATAAGGTAAATTAGTCTTATCATTGGTTTGATGTACAGTAATTACATATTCTATTTCTTAGTGATAATATTGATTTAGAACATTTGTACTGTACCTCAGGGTAAACTTGTTAATTTGCGTTAGTACCATTACCATTGTATTGTTGTACTATACAGTGGAGTGACTGAGTGAATTGTTTTGTTTCATGGTACTGTACAGTCGTGGGAATTAATATCTTGTCATTGGATAGAGCATTGTATTGAACCGGAGTACTGTACAGTCATAATCATTAGTACCTAGTTTTGTTTTAGGCATTAGGTGAGGGGATTCTGTGTAACAAGTGCGTTTATAGTACTAGGTTGGCGATATGGACGCTGGATTTTGGGTCCGGGACTGGTGACTGTGACTGTGGCCAGTGATCTTCCCGTGATGGCCCCTAGTCCTCTGTGGTGGCCAGTGATGGACAGTGACTGTGGCCAGTGATCTTCCTGTGATGGCCCCTGGTCCTCTGTGGTGGCCAGTGATGGACTGTGACTGTGGCCAGTGATCTTCCTGTGATGGCCCCTGGTCCTCTGTGGTGGCCAGTGATGGACTGTGACTGTGGCCAGTGATCTTCCCGTGGTGGCCCCTGGTCTTCTGTGGTGGCTGGTGATCTTCCCAAGGTGGCCCGTGGTCCTCTGTGGTGGCCAGTGGTGATACCGTCGTGTAGTTACCTGCGTGTCCATCCTGATCGACCACTCAATCTTGGAAGACCCTTACAGACTTTTATTAATCCCATGGTCCCGTGAAGAAATGTGGTGATACAAGGACCAGTAGAGTTATCAGAGTATTGGTGTGGAGTTGTGCTAAACGCCCATTTATATTAATTAGTGTTACCTTGGATAGGTCTTTCATAAGCTGTTTTGATTGGGCTACGTATCAGAATCCTAACCTATGCAGTCATCATCTTTGTTCCTTTGTAAATATATGTAAATATACTAGCATTCTTATGTCTGAGTTTATATGTTGTCCTATCGGTTGGAAAGGGTATCTTGGAGATTCAAATTATATAAATAAGGATAGCTTCATAGCCGCACTAGAACCTACTTTAAATTAGTAGCGGTGCTAGTTCCCTGACAGCGCGGTGTTTAAACCTTTTAGTTGTACTAGTTCTGTGGCAGGCCAACAGTCTGAGTACACCTAGGACTTTGTGCAGAGTGCCCGTGAGGGTGTCTCGCAAGCCCTTATTTCTCCAAGTGACTGGCAGGCCACGACTCTTGGAAGAAGGTGGGGGCAGCTTTTAAACCTTTTAGTTGTGCTAGTTCTGTGGCATGCCAACAGTCTGAGTACACCTAGGACTTTTATGCAGAGTGCCCGTGAGGGTGTCTTGCAAGCCCTTACCCGCACAGTAGATCGTGGTTACCCAGATCTCTTGCGAGGAGTCAGTGTGTTAACTCTTAATAGTAGATTATTGAAGGTAAGGCATGCCTGAGTCCTTCAACTCTCTTCTACTAAGAGTAGAACCTATTAAAAGGTGTCTATGTTAACTACTGGAATGCCAGTTCTAACAAAGATCCTTTCAGTAGGACACAGTAACTAGGACAAGGTTTCTATGTTGATTGTCGGCAGGCCATACAGCCACACAGATCCTGGCACTAGGATACTTGGGTGTGTTAACTTTTAATAATAGAAGATTTGGAAGTACGGCAGTCCTGATTCCTCTAACTCTTTACTATTAAGAGTCAAACCTATTAAAGGCTTCAATGTTAGTTACTGGCATGCCAGTAAAATGAAAGATCCTTTCAATAGGATACGTATTCTAGCAAAAGTTTCTATGTCTATTGTCGGCATGCCACACAATAACATAGATCCTGTTACTAGGATACAGTTGCCGTATCTAGAGTGAGAAAAAGATTGAAGCATAGGCAGGCCTGGCTACTTCAACTTTTACCACTGAAGGTACTGCCTATTAGAGGCCTCGATGTTCACTGTTGGTATACCACACAGTCAACAACGATCCCTTAATAGGATTTTTGATTCCTCAGACAAGTAGATAATTGGCATGCCAGTAATATCTTGACTGAGGAGGGTGAAGTTAATCTTGAGATTTCCTAATCAGCTTTTCCTCCTCTCAGATTTTCCTGACATAGTGTTGACGATTACTGAGTGGTACCCGTTCACCCTTTGAGGGTAGCAAGGGTGCAGGCGCGCACTCTCTGTGGGGTCAGAAGATTTGGAAGTAAGGCAGTCCTGATTCCTCTAACTCTTTACTGTTAAGAGTCAAACCTATTAAAGGCTTCAATGTTAGTTACTGGCATGCCAGTAAAAAGAAAGATCCTTTCAATAGGATACGTATTCTTGCGGGAAGTCACTTCTACTTTACTTTATAAATATTTCAATGGCTATGGCTATTATATATGGCTAATATTTTCTAAGAAAAGAGTTTGAGTAAAGGCTTATTCTTTGTGTCTTAGATAAGAACAGGGTTAGGAGGTTCTCGGTATAATATAACTTTTGTTTGTGGTTAAGGTTTTCGAGCCTTCAAATTTTAGGTGGGTTCCCGGGAACGAGAATAACAAAAGAAAAAGTGAAGGTCTGTATGCGCATCGTGGTATTCAATATTTGAAAGTATTTTGATCAAGTTTTAGGATGAATCTACAGAATTATATTAATGGTCGGCTATTCTAATATCTTGGTAAAAGTCATGAGATAGTTCTCGATACTACGTGAGGGTATCTCTACGCGAGCCGTATTCCGAGGGGTTGGTATCCTCGGCTAGTGCGTGTTGGTACCACTGGCGAGTGTTTGTTGACATACGTTAGGTTGAAGGGAGAAATGCGCAATGGAGAATAAGGAGGAAGGGAAACTGAGTGGAGTTGACAGATATGCCTGAAATGAGATGATGTGTTCTGTTTACTAGGAAGATAGTGTGGTAATTAAAAGACATGTGAATATAGTCTATGTTGTGGAAGAAAATAAAAGAAATGCTTTATCTATTCTAGTTATCTTGGTTTTGCATACTTATATGGTGGTGGTATTATAGTATCATATTGGCATTCGTAGGAAACACAATGGTATTAAAGAAATAGATTGTTAAACAATTTAGAATATTATTGTGAAGACAATAGGTCTTCAACAACATGAACATTTGACACTTTAGAAATCATAGAAAATGGGTCTTCATCAACATGAATATATTACATAAAAATATATAATACGCTGTATTATATCTTGATCATCTTAATTATTCGAGGGACTTAATTCTCCTCCTAACTAAACTAAAGAACATAATGTGGCTAAACTATAGGTTTGACTCCTGTAAGGAGATAAAGAAAACCTAATATTTAGTAGTGGCCCCTCCATCATTGACGAACATGCCTATTACATAAGGCATCCTCTTCAAACACTAATCCGCCGTAGTTTGAATCTACCGCGCAGAGCATTTAAAATCTGAGGAGCCTTCATCATGAGCGCACGCGACCTCACTCATGGCTTCAGTCATTATGAATTGGGTTCTCACTACGAAAAAACCTCGTAAAAAATAAAAAGAAAAAGAAAATAAGAATAACTATCCAATAAGCTTTCCATCATATCGTGGATGTACTTGTGTGGATCTTTGACCAGACGCTGATTCAGGCGTCATTCTTCCTTCACTGACATATCAAGTAAACCAAAATCCTTAATACATCAACGAATTTTTTTTTTTTTTTTTTTCTGTGATTGAGGGAGGCAAAAGGCATAACTGCCTATAGCGAGTGCCTCCCCCATAATTGAAAGAGTGACAGGGCCAAAATCAAGGGACGTTCGAGCCAAAATGCCTGGACACACAGAGTTTGAAGCAATTTAAGTCATAGGAAGAGGGAAAGACTGATTCTGGGAGAGAGTTCCAGAGCTCAGATGTTGAGTAGAAGAAAGTTTGAGAGTAACGTTTCACTCTTGGGTTGGAGAGTTGCACAGAGTAGGGGTGGGATTGAGTTGCAAGACGGGTACCACGTGCCCTACGTAAAGGAGGTGGTATGCACTGGGATAGCTCTGAGGAACACTGATTATTATAGTAGCGATAGAATAGCGAGAGAGATGCAACATTGCGGCGGAGAGAGAGAGATTGCAGAGAGTTGGTGAGTGGACGGGGGTTAATGATACGAAAGGCCTTCCTTTCAACTTTGTCTAGGAGAGCGGTGTGAGAGGAACCTCCCCACACATGTGAACAATACTCAATACAAGGGCGCACTATGCCCCTGTACAGAGCAAGAAGCTGTGCAGGGGAAAAGAACCCCCTAAGGCGGTTGAGCACACCCAGCTTCTGGGAGGCTGCCTTAGCAAGACTGGTAATATGGTCCTTCCAAATGAGAGCAGAAGAAAAAGAGACACCAAGAATATTGAGAGAAGATGAAGGTTGATTTTTGTATTGTTGAAGAATAAGGGATAGTCCGCTGGGAGATCCTGACGGGTAGATAGATGGAGAAATTGGGTTTTGGAAGCATTAAAGTTAACAAGGTTTTCTCTGCCCCAATTGGAAATAGTATTTAGATCAGAATTAAAGAGTTCTATGGCTTCATTACGTTTGTCGTTGAGGGATTGCTGGCTGGGGCGTTCTGAAAAACTAATGGAGTAGTGTAAGGTTGAGTCGTCTGCGTATGAATGGATGGGAATTAAGGTACAGTTAAGGAGATCATTTATAAAAATTAGAAAGAGAATAGGAGATAGGACAGAGCCCTGAGGAACACCGGAGTTTATAGGGTGAGGAAGTGAACAATGGCCGTCCACAACCGCAGCTATGGAACGGCCGGAAAGGAAATTAGAGACAAAGGCACAGAAGGAGGGATAGAAACCGAAGGAGGGTAGTTTAGAAATTAAAGATTTATGCCAGACTCTATCGAAGGCTTTCGATATGTCTAGTGCAATAGAAAAAGTCTCACCGAAGTCCCGAAAGGAGGATGACCAAGAGTTAGTAAGATATGAAAGAATATCACCAGTAGAGCGACCCTTAAGGAAGCCATACTGGCGATCTGAGAGCAGATTATGAGAAGAGAAATGCTTAAGAAATTTGGAAGCAAGAATAGTTTCAAAAACTTTAGAAAGACAAGAGATAAGAGCAATTGGACGATAGTTGGAGGGTTGAGAGCGGTCACCCTTCTTTGGGACAGGTTGAATGTGAGCAAACTTCCAGCATGAAGGGAAGACGTTAGAGGATAGACAGAGACGAAAGAGTTTGCCTAGGCAGGGAGTCAGCACGGAAGCACAGTTTTTGAGAACAACAGGAGGAACACCGTCCGGACCGTACGCCTTATTAGTGTTAAGCCCAGAGAGGGTAGAAAGTACATCTTTAGAAGAGATTAGGATATTAGGCATAAGTAAGAGAGAGGAGGGCGGAGAGGGAGGAATAGCACCGGAATCATCCCAAGGTGGAATGGGAAGGGGATGATCGGGAGGGCCCCAGTCGTCAATGATTACGGGGCCACTACTAAATATTAGGTTTTCTTTATCTCCTTACAGGAGTCAAACCTATAATTTATTAGTGGCCCCTCCATCATTGACGAACATGCCTGATTTCTAAGACTGGAGGGGGACATTCGTAATCATATCATACTCTAGCAAAGCAGATAATCAAACAACCACATAGTATTCTTACTTTGAAAAATATATTTAAATACGGCGCAGACCATATAAATACAAAAAAGGGGTTCAAGCAGGTGCGTGCTTCAAAGAAGCCTGCTTGACAAAAAAGGGTAACCTGGATATTCTGTGAACAGATCTGTAGTTACAAAGGCACCCCACTCAACGAGTGGTGACAAAAATAACAAGTTATAAGTTTACATGTGCACATAATAAACCCCATAATATTCGTGAAAATAATTTGCAAAAGATCTCCACTGTTTAATACTAAATTGCTTTCACAGCTAAAACTACTATAACAACCCCGTTGTTTTGTACTAACATTGTACTAGCACAATTTCTCGCAGAGAAATTTTCATATCACATTAACCATAAATTGTATCACAGCTCTTATACTCCGGCGGGGTCTAGGGTGTCCTATGTTACACTGACTGCACCCCCCCCCCCCCTTTTCCTTGAAAGTAAACAAAAGTGACTGTAGGGCCACCTAGACCCTCTGCCTTAAAGCTATACATGGTAAGGAAGGTTTGTCTAGAGCAACTGACAAGTATCTAGTCAAAAACGTATGATTAGATGCCACAACTGTGTGGACGAAATATCTTCTACTGAAAAATTCTTCAGGAAACGTAAAGAGGCTGCCCATTTGCGTAAATCGTGGGCCCTACCCACAACGCCGGGATTACTTTCTTTAATGACTTCGACCAGAAGAGAAGCTAATCTCCGTTTCAGTAAGCGTTTACCCGTACTCGCTACCCATAAAGCACCTTGGGGGTTTAGAGGAGCCACTCTCAAATATTTGGTTAGAGCTTGCACTGGACATAGATTATGGTGCACCTTTCCCCTTTTTAACGCCGGCACCGTGAACTCAGAAAACACGTGTGCACTGTGCTCATTCTTGGCTACAAATCCCGGAGAAGGTGCAATGTGAATACATTCATTAAGTCTACCAAACCTAAGGCAATTAGGTGTGTTGCTCATCGCCGCCAGCTCAGACACTCTGTTCCCGGTGGCCAAAGCCAAAAGGAATACAGCCTTTTTTAAGAGTAATGCAAAATCTGCAGTATTTTGGTACAGACGAGAGTGAAGTAAAGACAATGCCTTGTCCAGAGACCAAGTAGGCATGAGCTGACGGGGAGGTGGGCGGAGTTTAAAACATGCCCTCATAAAACCTGTTTCCTCCGCTACCGGTATGGAGAGACCTGTAAGGTCTAAAAAGGGCACTCTAATCGCAGTTAAGTGATTTTTTAACATTACCACAGATAAACGTTTCTGCTCAAACAGATAATTTAAATAATTGAAAACTAATGCTACTGAGGGCACAGTCTGTTCTGTTCTAATGATCCAAGAAGTAAAGGTTTGCCAATGTGAATGATACTGTCGTTTCGTAGACTGAGTATATTGATTTAATAATTTATTGGTCACATCTCTACCGTATGGTGCTACCCACTTGGCCTCCTGAATGTCCATAATGCAAAAGTCAGCGAGGTCGCTAGGTTGCCAATCGTGTCTAAATGGAAATACCCGACCGGGAGCGACACCGGGTGCGGGCACCACGTCTTTAATTGCTGGTACCACAACTGCGCCGGCCACAGGGGCGCGACTAGCGAGACTAAGCCTCGATAATCTCGTAGTTTGTTCACTACGTGGCACATTAGTGACGCGTCTGGCGGAAACAGATAGATGGAGCTCCATCTGTTCCAGTCTGTCACTAGGGCGTCTGGCCCCCCTGCCGGCGTTTTCGTCCGGCGGGTGAGGTATAGAGGGAGTTTGTGAGTCTCCTCGGACGCAAACAGATCCACTTGTGGATGCTAGAGCTCTGCAATCATTTGGTTGAAAATGGGTTGCTTGAGCTCCCATTCTACTGTCGTGCTCTGTCTCCGGGACAGAGCGTCTGCCCAGACGTTTGTTACGCCTGGGAGATAAGATGCGTGAAGATAAATGTCTAGTCTGTTGGCTAGAGTAAAAATCTCTTCTGACACGTTTAGCAACTTCCTTGACCTCGTTGACCCCTGTTTCTGAATACAGTGAACTGCATTCAGATTGTCCATTCTGAAGGCCACCAACTTGCCCCTTAAAGCAGGGCCGTGAGCCTGAAGGACTAGTAAGCTAGTAAGCCTTACTAGTAAGGACTAGTAAGCTAGCCTAAGGACTAGTGAGCCAAGGGGACTAGTAATTCTTTGACATTGATGTGGGAGATTTCTAAGTGGGACCAAAGCCCCTGACCCTGGTGCCCCTGATTTGACTGAAATCCCCAACCTATTGTGCCTGACGCATCCGTGTCTACCCATACTGTTGGCGGAGGAGAGGTCCATGACATTATTGAGTGCAACGTTTCCCTCTTCGCCCAGACCGCTAGTAAGGTGTGGATTAATTTTGGGATGGGCCATAACTTTCCCGTCGGTAAGAGTGGGAAATATTTGTTGCCTTCCAATATTAAACGTTTTACTTTCAACCGGCCCAACATTACAGTTAGTTGAATCCAGTTGAGAGAGCCGACCAGAGACTCCCAGACCCTCTGTGTCGTAGTCAGACTGTGAAGAAACATGAACAGTTTCCTGCGAAACCTGTTGCGATTGTCCACACTCTGACTCAGAGTGAGAGCAGCTGTGTCCCAGACCAGCCCTATCCACTGAATTACTCGTGAGGGAACAAGGTTTGACTTTACCAGATTTACCTTGAACCCTAGAGTTTAGACATGATTTAAAATTATGTTGACATGTTTGATGCATAATTGCTCTGTCTCTGCCACCACCAGCCAGTCGTCTAGGTACCACAAAACTCTGATTCCTTGCTTTAACAACGGCATCAGGGCTTGCCGGACTAATTTCGTGAATAATCGAGGTGCCAGGTTCAAACCGAATGGCATCCTTTGAAAAACAAAATTTTGGTGCCTGATCCGTAAGGCCAGAAACCTTTGAAATCTCTTGTTTACCGATACGTGCCAATAAGCGTCTGTCAGGTCTAGGGAACACATCCAACCTCCCGGCGAAATTGTTAGCCTGATTTGGTGTACTGTTAACATTCGGAATGACTCGTTGTGAATGTGAAGGTTCAGATAAGACAGGTCTACGACCGGTCTCATCTGAACACTGTCCCTTTTGGGAACCAAAAATAGCTTGGACATGAATACAGGGTAATTTGGGGGGACCGGGATGATGACATTCTTGGCAATCATTTCCTGGACCAGTGACTCCACCTCTAATGAAACAAAATTCGCCGTTGTCGGCTGACGTAAGCGAGGTCGCCGGAGCCACTGCCAAGTGATGCCTTTGCGTGCCACCATCCGTGCCCAAGTGTTTAACGGCCATGCTTGGTGACACGTTCGGAACGACCCAGTTAGCAGACAATGGTTCGCCGGCTGTACTACCCTCGGATCCGCCGGCCTTAAGACTGGCACCGGGAGTGAGAGAGACTTTAGTTTTTTGATGGTGGTGGAGTTGGTGGTGGTGGACGCTTCGCCGGCTGGCTGGCATTGGCCGAAGACGGGCCCTGACCTGGCTTATTATGGCCGCGTCCTCTCTAACCTGAAAGCCTACTCTGTCTATGCCTGTACTGACCTTGAGGGGAGGAGGAGGACTTAGGTGGAAGAAAGGGCTTAGATCCCCCCGGCTGAGCCTTAGCGACTGGCCTGGGTTTGGGGAAGTTAAAGGCAGGTTTCTTAGAAGGGGTGGGACTGTGTTTAAAGGCCTGAGCCATATTAAACACCGTTCGCCACACGTCTGGGGACATTAAAGAGGGAGTGAGCACTGGTGACATGACCACCTGATTCGCAATGCGATCAGGCAGTTTTCGGACTAAGGACATTCTGAGGTCTTGTCTCGCTCGTACCGCCTCAAGCAAGGCGGTGCGGATGTCACCCAAAGATTGGATTGACGACTGAAGAAGCAGTCGCCGGGACAATTCAACCGATCATCTGGCATTCGCGTCTGCGATTGCCTGAGTGGACCGGAGCAAAGACTTTGCTACCTGTTGAGACACTATGTATTGAGAGAACAGGCGAAAAGCTTTCCCCCTTAGCCTAAATTCTCGTTCTAGGTGAGTTGGGGTAGGGGTAGTGAAAGGGTCTTTTAGCTCACAAAGATAAATTTTAGGGGCAGCTAAGAAAGCAAACAAAGCTGAAGGGACTCCGCCGGCAGAACACACTGGCATGGAGAACCAAGAATGAGTATCTTGAGGGATCTGGTGGGAAGTTTTGGAAGTAAATGTGGTCGCAAAGTTTTGAGCCTCTGCCTCCCATTCCACCCAAGGTCCTGGACCCAACTGCCCACCTTCAAGACTGGATTAGCTGCTGTGTCTGTGACGGTTTGCAAATCGAGTTCTGGAGTGAGAGCTGACAGAGTCTTAATGTCATTAAATCCATCATGCTTAGACCAGTCTGAAAACAATTTTGAAGCTGAGGCAGAGGGTAAAGCCGGCTTAGCAGCATGAACAAAATAATCCTGGTGATAATAACTAAGCATAGCCTTTATGTTGACATCTAGTACATTTCCCCAAGTATCCATGGCCCTTAATTCCCTAGATTTATTGCCCTGGATGACCCACTCACGTGGTACTGGGAGTTTCCCTGACAAGGTAGGTTGGGCGATCTCTGGTTTAGTGGGGGTCAAAAGGACCCATGACTCGTCTGGTCCGTAAAGCAAGGGCATAGCTACCTTTCTGAGAGGCGCTCTGTCTAGAGGGGGCGGATTGACATCCGTTATAACCCTTACATTCGAAGTGGTCAATGCCGCCGTAGCAGGCCTAGTAACCACTGATGGTGACTGAGGGGGAGGGTGAGGGATCTGAGTCAAAGCAATAGAAGTCATCAGAGGCCGTACCGTAGAGCTTGTCGTGAGAGCTCCCAAGTCCACTGTGGGAGTTTCCTGCTGTTGGCTAAAACATTTAGATAAAGCATTACTAAGTAGCCCATCAATTTCCTGTGCAGTGACAAATTGACTTGATGATGTACTCACTAGTGAATCATTAAGATCTTGCGCGGCGTCTAAGCCTGAACCTGACTTTTGCCCTTCCATATCCGATATAATTGAAACCTCGTCTTTATGATCCTTTTCCTCCTGAGAAGATCCCGCCGAAGCTGGGGTACCACCTTGTTGCCAAGATAAGTCAGGAATAGAGGATGGGATCGCCGCGTCCCAGTGGACGTCAGCCACTGTGTGAATAGTTTGAGCCGGAAGTGGGTGGTCAGGTCCTGGCCGAGAATATCGCCAAACACCTAGGCCTTGGCCTACACTCCCTTGGGAGTCCGAAACACTCTCAACCACTGAGCCCCCTGAACTCTCCAATTCCAGGGTTAAAATGTTAATGGGTAAATCATCTTTAGGTACAGGCACTGTACTGGACCCCTGAGACCGAACACAAACTCTGTCTGGGGTAGAGGTACGATGAGAAGCACTAGAAACTGGCGAATGTCGGGAGGCCTTTCTATCATGGGAATCCTTCTTTGAAGATTTATGGCTGCGGTGTGACCGTGAACTACTCTTCGATTTAGAGGATTTATCGCCGTGACCACTGGTGGAACTTTCTGTCTTACTCTTCTTACTCGATGGTGAAGAGGCAAGACTAGGTGGCTGGTGTCTGAGAGGTGACCTAGACCGAGATCTCTCCCGAGATGAGGAGGCTGCCGCCGGGGGTGTAGGCTCTCGTTGACGTTTCGCCGTAGCAGTAGGAGAAGACACAGAACCCTGACCAGTCTCCGCCGGCTTACGACTAGTTACTCGAGAGGGACGTTTAGGGGGAGGGTGCTCAAAAAGAAGCCTATCCCAAAGAGGGACGTTGTCACATTGAAGTGACTTATGAGCCACAATCGTAGTATACGCTGACATCTGTTGCCTAACCTCTCGTAAGGCGACCGCTGCGGTCTTATCATTATCGCGGAGGACTTTGACACTTAATTGGGAGCAAAAGGAACATTTGCGCATCACCCACAGACCCCTTGAACGGTCTAGACATTTAACACACTTGATGCAAAGAGTGTGCGCAAAAATAGGGATACCGACACAGGTAGGGGTAATGCATAAAGCAAAAACTGGGGCAAAGGTAGCCATGACAGAGACTGGTGGGAAACTACTGCAGGGTCTGTATTGGTCCGCCGGGGCCCAGCTCTGGAAAAAAAGAAAATTTCCAGGAATTAATGCTCATAAGGTTAACCCAACATGTTCGCACACACGTGTCAATAACCCGCCGGGTAACGAGACGTAATGTCACAACGATCACAGCTCGCTACGCGGCGGGATTCTATAAAGATTTCCGAATATCTAAACATGTCATAAGAAAGTTAAGAATACCCTCTGACATAATATAAAGGACCAGTATGGCGTTTATAACATAGTCTTTCTGGTGGTGACTGTTTCAAGATTCAATTTTGGAAAACAACCCCCCACAAAGACGCCCAAACCAGAATTATTTAGCAGAATAACACAGGGCAGGCTGATACGAGATCTGATTTCTAACGAATTGTCACAAAGGATCGCCGTAAGTTTGAAGGCGGCGATACATTAACGTATCTCTCAATTAACTGGTTAACTATATGGAATTGTAAATTCCTTATTTCCTCCTCCCAGGAGCACCCACCGGGTGTGAAAAATTTGTGAAAAAGATGTTAACCCCAATTGAGCCTTCGATCGCCGTAAGTCTGAAGGCGGCGATACATAAAGTATCACTAAAATGGATCGGTTAACTAAACTGAATGACCAAGACGTTCATCCCACCCTACCAAGGTGCACCCACCGGGTGAGATGTAAACAACGTTAACCCCATAAGTTCCTGTCCCCACTTCTTTGTAAAAGATCGCCGGGGAGGAAAGCCCTCAAAAACAGCTAGGTTTTTCCTTTGGTTTGTAAAACCGGGTAGAAAAACTTCATAACATCTGTCCGCATGAACAATGTTAGATGGGTACAGCCAGTCCGCCGGGGATCATAGGGAGCCTGAAACAGGCACCAACACAGAGACGCAGTCCTGGAGAGCCACAGACACCTCCACGCCGGGGACACAAGCCTGTGTTGAAACCACGCGTGGCCCAACACGGCTCTCGGCCGGGTTTTTCATGGTGTAACCGAGAAAACCCCGCCGGAAAGTAACCAACCCTGTTCAGAAACCAACTGAACGCACAACGGACCCGAGAGCAAGCCAAGCATGACTAGCCTAGGGCCCACACAATAATCCGTGGAATTAGCCAATACACAACTAATCCAGGAAACATACATAGTCCGTGGAATTAGCCAATACACAACTAAACCAGGATACACATGACACAGTAGGACATATTTATAAAATAAACAATAACACTTGTACATGTGGCAAAGCTACGAGCGGCTGGCTAGGCCTAAGCAGACGGCATAAGAAATGTTGATATATAAACAAAAACACTGGAAATATAACAACAGGAACCACCGCCAACACACCACTATAGTAAATACTTCCGACAAAGGGAAGACTGACTCGGGACCCAGAAAAAACTTCACTAAGTGAAGAAAAATACGCTGGGAACGTCAGAAGCAACGCTTACCTCATCAGAAAGATAAAAGGCAGCATAAAATAACGCGTAATGAAAGCCGCCTGCATCACAAGCTAACTCAACTGTGAAAAGATCACATGTCCACAACAGGACCACGAGGGTACATCCGAAATAGATGCCCCAAACACACGACCCAAAATACACTGCACTGCGGGCAACCAGCCCAGGACACTCCTGCTACACATATCCTAACCTTACTCGATACATCCCGGAGTAACAAATGAGAAAAAACTCACTAGGGACGCAGAAAATGCGGAACCAGCGGAGCGTGGGGAGACACGTCCGGGCAGGCTGAGCGCAGAGCAGAGAAGGAAGAATGACGCCTGAATCAGCGTCTGGTCAAAGATCCACACAAGTACATCCACGATATGATGGAAAGCTTATTGGATAGTTATTCTTATTTTCTTTTTGTTTTTATTTTTTACGAAGTTTTTTCGTAGTGAGAACCCAATTCATAATGACTGAAGCCATGAGTGAGGTCGCGTGCACTCATGATGAAGGCTCCTCAGATTTTAAATGCTCTGCGCGGTAGATTCAAACTACGGCGGATTAGTGTTTGAAGAGGATGCCTTATGTAATAGGCATGTTCGTCAATGATGGAGGGGCCACTAATAAATTTTAGGACATGGTAATATGGTATACAGACATAGATAGTCTATCTATCTATCTATTGCCTGACGCCGTGATCCCCGAAGGGGTGGCCACGAACGAACCGCCCCCATGCACCTCTGTCCCCAGTCAGTCGACGCCCCTCCCCCCAACCAGCACCACCTTCGTTCATGTACTTCCTCACTCCATCCTTCCACCTCATATTCGGTCTACCTCTCCCCCTCTGTCCCTCCACCTCGCTCTCATACACCCTCTTAGTCATTCTCTCGCTTTCCATACGTTCCATATGGCCGAACCATCTCAAGTTGTTCCTTTTCACACTTTCCAGCACATCTACCTCCACACCACACCTCCTTCTTACTTCCTCATTAGTCTGTCTATCCCTCCATGTAACTCCGCACGCACTCCTTAAGTAATTCATTTCCACAGCTCTCACTCTTGGTCTGAGTCTCTCAACCAACGTCCATGCTTCGCTTCCGTAAGTCAGTGTCGGGATTACCACACTGTCATGCAAGGACTTCTTCACTTCCATACTGACCACCCTATTTCTTGTTACTGCTTTTAGCGTTCCTACAACCCTCTTCCCCTGTTGTACCCTCTCCCGCACCTCTTCATCCATAGTCCCATCTTTACTCAACACACTGCCCAGATACTTAAAAGAGTTGACGATCTCCATAGCCTGACCGTTCAGCTTCACCTCACACTCTGTGACTTCACCCCTTTCGAAGACCATAACCTTGCTCTTCCCCGTATTTACCTTCAAATTCCGTTTTTCGCACACTGTTCCAAACTCATTTACCAGACCCTGCAACTCCCATTCATTATCACTCATCAGAACTGTATCATCCGCAAACAGCAGTATAGGTAGTTTCCACTCAATTCCCTCCCTTTTCAGCGATACACCAACATCCACTGCTCTTGATAGTATTTCTTTCATAACTCCATCCATATATACAGTAAACAACCACGGAGACATCACACACCCCTGTTTCAAACCAACATTCAGGTCAAAGAACTCGCTCTGCTCACTCTCCACACGTACTGCCGCCTTTGCACCCTCATACATGCTCTTCACTGCTTTCAGCAACTTGCCCTCTACTCCGTATATTCTAAGTACTTTCCACAAACCTTCTCTATCCACTCTGTCATAGGCCTTCTCCAAGTCCATAAAGGCAACATACACCTTTTGTTTCTTCTCCAGATACTTCTCCACAACACAATTCAGGGTAAAAATCTGATCTACACATCCTCTTCCCTTCCTAAAACCTCCCTGCTCGTCGCCTATCCATTTCTCCGTTCTCACTCTCACTCTCTCAATCACTACCCTACTGTCTACCTTCCCTACTACGCTTAGAAGACATATTCCTCGGTGGTTACCACACACTCCTCTTTCCCCTTTGCCCTTATATAGGGGGACTATTATGCCAGTCTTCCAGTCATCGGGTGCACTCCCCTTCTCCCATGCTAGTTTGCACATTTTCCATACCCATTCTATCACTATCTCACCACCATACCTCAACATTTCCCCACACACTCCATCTGTTCCTGGTGCTTTCCCCAACTTCACTCTTTTCATGGCTTCCCACACTTCTGACCTCCTGATCCCCACCTCCTCCTCCACTACTTCTCTTCTTCTCCCTCCCATACCATATCCAGCTATGTTTGCTGGCTCTTCATTCCTTTCATTTAGCAACTCACTGAAGTACTCCCTCCATCTTTCGACTCTCTCTTGCTTCTCGGCTAGCATTCTCCCATTCTTATCTTTCACACCCTTACTGTTTCCCTTGCTACCTTCCCTAACTTTCTTGACTTCTTTCCAGAACAGTTTCTTACTCTCCCTCCATTTTACACTCAGATTCCTTCCAAATTCCTCATCTACTCTTCTCTTACTTTCCTTCACTACTCTCTTCACCACCCTCTTACTCTCCACGTACCTCGCTCGTTTCTGTCTCTCGGAATCTTCATTCCCTCTGCTACCCAACCACTCTCTATATGCTTTCTTCTTTTCTTCCACAGCTATTCGTACCTCTTCTGTCCACCATGCTGTACCTTTCACTCCCCTCCCTCTTCTCCTCACTCCACACACCTCCTCACATGCTGCACAGATCTCATCCTTAAACACCTTGCTCATCTCCTCCACTTCCTCCATAACTTCCAGGTCGAACCCACCTAGTCGTCTTTCCACTGCTCTCCTGTACTCCTCCCTGATTTCCTCCTCCTGATAGATAGTGTTTCTTCTAATATTTCTGGCTGAAAATTATCCTTCCCGTCCAGGTCGGTGTCTGCGTTGTAGATATTTGGGGAATCGTCTTCCCTGGTGTTGAAGGGTTCATGAGAGTGGCGACTCGTGATTTCCTCGTTACCTGCTGTTTTCTGGGGCGTGCCTGGTGTCTCTTCTCTCTCTGAAGTTGAGTTCTTGGACTCATACTTTTCTGGTGTTTTGGGTTGTTCTTCCTCGGTTATTTGGGCGACGTTTTCTTTGTTGCTCATTCTCTTCTTTGTTGTTTTCCTGGGTGTCTTTCCTTTTCTTGACTACAGTGTCTTTCCTTTTCTTGGGTATTTTAGTTCACATGGGTGGGGAGGATCCTCTCACACCGCACTCCTAGACAAAGTAGAACGGAAAGCCTTTTGTATCATTAACTCCCATCCACTCACCAACTCTCTGCAATCTCTCTCTCTTCGCTGCAATGTTGCATCTCTCTCGCTATTCTATCGCTACTACAAAAATCAGTGTTCCTCAGAGCTTACCCAGTGTATACCACCTCCTCTACGTAGGGTACGTAGTAACCGTCTTGCAACACAATCCCACCCCTACTCTGTGCAACTCTTCAACCCAAGAGTGAAACTTTATTCTCAGTCTTTCTTCTATTCAACTGCTGAGCTCTGGAACTCTCTCCCAGAATCAGTGTGGGAGACTGCTTCAAACTCTGTGTGTCCGGGCATTTTGGCTCGAAAGTCCCTTGATTTTGGCCATGTCACTCTTTCGACTCTGGGGGATGCACTCAATACAGGTAGTTCTGCCTTTTGTCTCCCTCACTCACATGGAAAAAAAAAACAAAAAAAACACACGCGCACACACACACACATGGGTCACGTTGGTCCAGTGGTTTAGAGCGCTGTGTCTTGCGCACTGACCATGAAGACCGGGCCTGAGCGAGCGTTCGAGTCCCCATCAGAATGCTAAATGTTTTTTCGGCCATAGCCACGGAGAGAATTGTAACGTGGTTCCTTCCTAATCAAGCTGCTATCAGCCTGTGTTAGCCTACACATCCTGCATCTGCTATATACTTGGTGGGAAGCCAAGTACCTTACGGTCGCCAAAGGTCACATGTGACCTCGTAGTTAAGGTAGAATAAGTATTGTACTGTACTTAGGTTTAAGAAAAACTCTGTAGATTTTCAGCCTCAGGGCTGCAATGAACAATAAACCGACAATTATTATTATATTTATTATTACACACACAATTTCAGTGTTTATCATTAACGTTGATAGTATTGAAGGGTAAATAATTAATTGATAATAAGCTACACGTTTATTGCAATGCCTACACAACCCATTTTCTTGACCCCCTTGTCCCTCATGTTTAGCATTTTAGTTTTGAGATTTTATGACTTCGTTCCATTAGTGTGGCGATTTTGAGACCTTTCGCTCCATTTCTTTGTCAATATTAAGACTTTTTGTGCCATTTAGGTGTCGATATTTCCTGGCGAGCGATAGCGAGCCTGTAATTTTAGATGAAATCGGCTTTTGGCCAGGACATTTTTCTACCGAATAATGTACAAATTTATCTTGAAAGGGTGTTTTTATAAGCTTGATGGAGGTCTAGCGAGGAAATTAAAAGCAAAAATAAATAAATAATATAATAACAGAAAAACACCTCAACACGTCTTCACCACCACCAAGCAATTTTCCTGCTCTGCCCACTACACCTCCAAACCAAAAGGAAACAACCACCAGTCCATCAAGATGTGCAAGAGTCGCTACCATTGAGGTGACACGTCCTCCAACACCCGGGAAGAATTTATTCACAATAATCGACAATCCTGAGGCACACCAGAAAAGAAAAGATGGAAAGAAAAGGCAACCCAAGAAAAGACACCATAAAACACCATACCTCTATGCGCCATTCTACCTCTAGGCCGCATCACTTTCATAACCATGAGACCAGGAGGGACTCCCCCAAAGACCCCAATAGTTCCCCTCTGCACCTGTGCCCTTATTACCCTGAAATGGACTGACAGGAACAACCCAACAAAACCCAACAATTGGTGATGGGCTGGTCTATCAGAATGAGAGTTGAGCGTTCTCTGCCATACCCATAGCTTACTCTGACTGTTCCTTTTACTTATATATTTTCTAGATCTCAAGTGACGGCGTCTTTTCCGTGGATTGACCTCCCTACTGCCAACCCTGGCAGATTAGGAGCCAAAGTGTCACATTTTTCCTTTGCCCCTGAGTGGCTTCGGTCACCTGGGCATTATTAGTGGTAAGCTGGGAGGGACCTGTGGGGGTGCTCGGTTGTGGCCTTGGCCTTGCTCGGGACCTTGGGGCTGCTCGGCCAGACAGCCTGGGGAACAGCAACAACAACAACAACCCAACAAAAGGTATGAACACCACAGCCAATTTAAGATCATGACACATAGTTGGAAAGCTCTTTCTTATTTATCACTGGAGAATAAATAATAGCTGGAAGAGTTTGGCCCCTTTTAATATTGGAGTAAAACACTCGTTGCATTGGTAATAAAGCTTTGCTCCAATCTTATTTAACATCATGGCTCATCAAAAGAATTTGTTGTTAGACCTTAATGGAGGCTATCTAATATCCATTCCTCTCCACGATCTGGCGTTATCATTAATAAAGAATGCTGTTCTGTCAAGCGCTCTATTAGTGATAGACCAATTCTGTCTATTAATTGTTCACGCACTGGCTGGACGTTATTAGGTACAGGCTCTGTGAGATACCGTCTAGCTAACGGCACTCAACATGGAGTCCCTCCGAGGCAAACAACCTCTGGAAAAGACCAAAGTTTCTCCATCAAAGCTCAGTTCTGAAAGACTCTTATAACGGTCAGAGCAGTTAAGGGACGTTGCGTCACAAATAACTCTCTTACGTTAGTTCGTTAACGTGTTGCTGGTGCACTGGCATTTCGCACACGATATTCAAGACCCAACACCAAGAGTACTGGAAGTTCTGTATCAAAGCTCTTACAACTACCAGAGCAGTTAGTGATTCCTCTCCTACGTTAGCTCGATTTTACTCTACCGATGCACTGGCATATGGTAGGTATTATCCAAGGTCCCACACCAAGAGTTCGAGTCTCCAACTACCATCAACCAGCCACATCAGGACAACCAACACGGCCCAGATATTCACCAGAAGACTACAGAGTACCCCTCGATAATTAATAATGAAATCCCTCATAAATAGTTGTACTTTACCTTACTGATAAAATAAAGCACTTTATTAAGATCTTGATATCCCCTTCGTATGCTATCTGAAATGAAATACGCATAAGAAGTACTAGTGAAAAGTATTAAGTACTTAGTGTTGCCCAAGAGAGAGAATTAAAATTCATTTAAAGAATAACAGTACTAGTGACGTGCCTTATATAAAAGGAAGTACTTAAGTGAATCCATACCATCTCACTTTATGCAATCGGAAATACAAGCAAAGTACTACTGATGCCCACATCATTTAGGGAAGTACTTATATTAAAGTTCTATATCTTAATACAAAGTGAAAGCTAAATATTCTAACCGTTAACCGGTGAAAGCAGAAATACTAAATAATACATCTGTGCCGCATCGTTATAAATAACTCTACGTACCTTACTCCGATTAAAGGGCATACTATTCTATCTGACAATAAACAGTACCAGTGAAATACCTCGATTGAAGGAAGTACTAAGGATATATATTACTTATATTAAGTACCAGTGTAATACCTCATTGAAGGAGGTACTAAGATATCTGGAGTTTAATAAGTACACGTGTAATACCTCGATTGAAGGGAGTACTAAGTTATATTATCAAAGCACAGTTTTAATAGTGAAGTTATATTGTGGAGCCTCACTCGTGCGTCTTATTTATATATTTACCATAATCTACTAATTGTATGCATTATCCATGTGTGAATACAATACTATAAATGTACATTTTAATATAATTATCCTCTATTACTTTCTGTGCATGTGTTGAAACGATTTCAGCTCCTCCAGTCAAGTAGAACCTACCTAATCAATCCAATCAACCTCAGTAAAAACCTGGCATAACAAATAAATACATAGACCAAAAAACAAGCACTACCCCCTTAGGTCTGTCTCTCTCTCTGAGGCACCGTGGGCCTATGCTAATATAAATTCCCTTGGTTTATTAGGGTGGAGCATAGAACATTGGCGACCTGTATGACCTGACAGTATAGGTGTTATGCGAAGGGCTGTTATATTGCACCTCAGCTCATTGTACCAATTAATACGGCCACAAATAAAATACCTCCCCCCAAAAACAAATACTCTCTATCTCTCTCTCTCTCTTTGTATATATATATATATATATATATATATATACATATATATATATATATATATATATATATATATATATATATATATATATATATATATATATATATATATATATATATTTTTTTTTTTTTTTTTTTTTTTTTTTTGTGCCGGGTACTGATAAGTTAGTTCCCTTGATACAGTCCGTAAAACAATCCAGTTCTGGTTTGATGGACTTAAATATATTTGACAGGAACACACCGAGTAGGTTCTATATACAGTAAAAATGGAATTCAAAGGTTCAATATAGTACTCAGTAACAACACAAGGTAGAACATATATAAAGGTTTTATTTAATATGCATGAGAGTAAGTTAATAATAAGGATCAAGAAGGAAGATTCAACAATAGTAGCAAACAAATATATATTGTCCTTACTTCAGAACAATGTTACTAATACCAGAATAACTCAATGGTGAGTCTAGTATTAAATCAGATCATGTGGAAAATATACATAAGGGCATAATACACATAAATAAATTTTAACCTTCAATACAATAATCAATGTGAGTCAAATATCTTCCGTTTTCATAAGAGACTTCAACGCCTAGGCGGCTAGGTAATGATCCTAGCACTAACTGAGAGAGTTGAGGTTTTAAATATTGCCCCCAGGTTGGGGGAGTCACACGTACGGATCAGGTGGAGTCTTAACGGTGACCGCGTGAACTTGCCTTTTGGTCAGGTCACTGGAAGGTCACTAGTTGGACTGTTCTAGTGATAAATATTTTTTCTAGTTAATGCAACTATAAACTTAGCTGAAATGCGATGTTAACCCCTTCAGACATATATGACGCAGAGGTTGCCAGATTAGCAATAAGAAATAGAGTTCTCTCACTCTTATAATTACCTCTCCAAAATTAGTTTTCTGCCCACATCTAACTCAAAGACAACTGCAGAGGTTGAAGTAACTAAAATAAAGGTTTGTAAAAAAACCTGATGGTAATAAAGGCTTTAACACCTTACGAGCGGCCTATGCGGTTTATTTATGTGTACCGCACAGCGGGGTGTTTTTAGCCAAAATAGGGCTGTTTACGTGATCATTTTCATGCCTAAATAAGACCCAGAACGTAAAACAAGTACCTATCTCTGAAAGGGCATAAACAGAGCTTTCGAATGACACCATAACGATCCTTGTATGATGGATAGTTTTCTTGCAATAACCGTGCAACGCGAGTGCAAAAAGCAGGTAATTCGGTACTTTCAGTACATAATTGAGTATGTAGCGAGTGAGAGAGGGAGGAGGGAGCTGAGATTTGTGTCAGTAGGTTCGCCGCGGTGGTCTGGAGCAGTCATACGCTCGCTAGTCTCCTGCCACCACTTGTCTCTCTCTCTCAGCCACATTACGTGCTGAAATTGCCACTCGAGTTATGTCGAGCGCCGCCACATAGTCCAGCTTTATTTAACTCGACTTATGTTGCTCGCCGCTAAATAAGGGTTAAAGTATCCCTAATAGGCTCAAAATTGCGTCATATGTCGGAGAGGGTTAATATACTTTACAGGAAAGGACTGAGATTATTATTTATAATTAATGAGAGATATCAAAATCGCCCTCAAGGGAAGTTATATCTTATTACGGAATTATATTACTTGAACATAATTATGCTACGATAACGAACCGAACTTAGGAATTCGTGTTTCTATAATTTTCTTAGGTAAAGCAAAGTAATCACGTGAATTTAATAAGAGCGAAAAGGTAGTTTATTAGGTCTACTGGTTGGTATTAATTATATCAAGATGTAATCTTCAATATTCGCGATTAAGACAACACACGAAGATAAACAAAATAACTAACTGAGTTCCAATAGACTCAGACTTGAATGAATACTATAGTTTAATCTCAAAAAGTGAGAACTGAGTGATTAATAGATATCGATCGGTAGATCGTACTTAATAATTAGATTGGCGCTAATGACGAAGTTTAGCTCATTGATATTTAACGCAATATCAGATTTGCTTCTGAACGAGTTAACAGGGCGAGGGAAATAAAATGTACTGGCACAATTAGTACATGGGCGTGGGTGACGAAGTCCTACTTATTGATACTTAAAACAGGCAGTACCAGGCTCGGGCCTGAACGGGTTAACAGGGCGAGGTGAATAAAATACACAGATACAATTAGTGTATGGTGGATGAAAGTGACACGAAACACAGAGGAAAGAATTCCTAAACACGGTATTCGAAATATCACAACATCAAGATTTACAAGAACATAAAATCACGTCTATAAGATATATTTCATATGCGATTACTGAATAGAGAATTTAGGAATTACACTGAGCACTCGTTGGAAAATTGGGCGTAGGTTCTAGGTAAAAAGCGATTATATAAATGGATTGATCACGGAATATATTGGGACTTCAACTCACAAATAATAATTCAACATACACGTAGTTAGTAAATCTGCGAGCGTGGGGGCCTGAATATATGTTAATGGCACAGATATGTAACGTATGCGTAAGTTATGAATTAAATAAAGTCTTGAACAAGGGTCAAGGAATTAAGGCAAGATTAACACTGAATAACACAGGTTCAGAAGGATGAAACTTATTACGCAAGTAAGGGATCTTGGGCACAGATCACGAGTAAATCAGGGCACAACACGGTTCACATATTTACATAATCAATACCTCACAATAATAACCAACAGAGAAAGACACAGAAACACTTAAGTATTTGGGAGGGCAGGGGGACGAGAGTGCTGGTCTGGCCGGCGTAGAGGGTAGTAGCCAATCTTGCACAGCTGGTTACCTCCTCGAGTAGGGGTTCTCGATCTAGGGCTGGTTACGTAATTCGAACAGGGGTCCTAGGTCCAGACCTACGTCCATAGCTCGACCAGGGGTCCTTCGTTCAGGGCGCCAGGCAACAGACAGGTGGCCCTTCAGCAATCCGGAAGGGGCCAACGTCCAGGGGGCACTCTCGAGGGCCAGGGGGGCGAGATGGGGGGGGGGGGGCTCCGTAGCAACACTGTCCTTAACTAGGCCGTCCCAGAGAGGTAATGCCAAGTCAGTAAGTGAGGTGGTGAGGGGGGGCACCGTAGCAACACGGACCTTAACTAGCCCGTCCCAGAAAGGTAATGCCTAGTCAGTAAGTGAGGTGGTGTGTACTTTTCTCAGGTTTTCCTGAGGTCCTATGCAAATATTTTCTTGCTTCCGGTGTCAATGAACTCGGGGAAAAAGGGGTATTGAGGAAAGAGAAAAAATGGTTGTTGTGAGGTACATATACATTCTAGTCTTGGAACTCAGGTATTTTCCTGCTGGCCTGGTTCCAAGGTAATATTATAATACTTAATGGGGCGGCTGGAAGGTCCAGGGCTGCTGTGAAAAATAGAAAACACTTAAAGCTAAAAATGGAGCAACTGTCTTGCAGGTCTTCTAATTATTCTAGGACATATACATAGAGGATTGTAGTTGTATTTTCGGGAGCATGGATTGGTCAGGCGCGGTTCAGGTCCATTTGTTCCTATAGTCCTCAGGTCGTTGGTGTTTATTTGCATAACTTCAGTTCATTCGTGTCTTCCATATCCAGGAGCTGAGTACACGTAGCCTGTGCAGGTATTGGGCTGCGCGGGGGCGTGACCCGAGCAGGTGGCTAATGAGAGTGGGGGACCTCCCATACTTTTGTCTCGTCATAGAAAACGGTGGAAGCAGGGGTCGCTTGGGTATTTTGTCCAGGGCGAGAGCATGGGAGAATTGGGGTGTCTCTGCTATTTTCTTGTCTGGATTATGGGGGTCTTGGAGTTGCATACTGTAGCTGTTATTTGGGCGGCTCATCTTCAGACCGGGCATCTCACCACCTTCGTCGTACAAAAAAATCACGACCCCGCGATATAAAGCTGTAGGCTGGTGGTCGGAGATGTTGCCAGTGTGGTGAGGGTTGGAGAGTAGAACCCATAAGGTGGTGGTGAAGGTGCAGGAGGACTTGTAGGGCTTTGGGTCGGCAGGAGGTCTGGTGCTGGTGGTGGAGAATGGCTGCTCTCGTGTGGCTGGGGCCCCTGGTGGTTGTGACTGGGGCGTCCATTGCTGTGGTGGATTCACATATCGTGGTGGTGAAGGAGCAGGAGAACCAGGAGTGGCTGGAGGGACAGGAGAAGCGTGTTTGGCAGGCCTGGGGGTAGGGGCCTGGAAGGTTGGAGCCCATCGTTGAGGTGGTGTCACACGTCGGCCAGATCTTGTACATACTGAGGATTTAGCTGATATTAGAATAGGTTTATTGACAGAAGACTGAGGGGAGGGGGAGGAAGCTGAGCTGTGAGAAGGAGGAGGCCGAATTAATTTATGTGGAGTCGGTCTGATGAAAGGAGAAGATTGAGTACTAGTGATAGGCTGAGGAGGAGATGTTTGCAAGATAGGCAAAGATCCGGAAGTTGCAGAGGGTGCAGGAGGTCTAACTGGAGGTGCAGGAGTTTTTAATTGTAGAGTAATTTGAGGAGGTGCTGGGAGAGGAGAGGAAGGACTAGCATGAGACTGAGAAGTGGAATGCAAAGATGTTGCAAGAGGAGAGGAAGGACTAGCATGAGACTGGGAAGTAGAAGGCAAAGATGTTGCAGGAGTTGTAGGTTGAGTACCTGAAGATTGAGAATATGAAGGTATGGTCACAGAGGGAGATGGTTGATCAGGTGAGTGAGGTTGACACAGGTGGTTTAGGTCAACAGGAGGTTTTGGTTGGCATGAAAGAGAGGCAGGTAAAAATAGCTCAGGAAGGGTGGACTCTGTGGATTTCAAGTTGGAATTATGGCTAATAATAATAATAATAATAATAATATATATTCAGTTAGCAATTTACAGAGTTGGTACCACATAGTATGTTACAAATATGACATGTACCAGCTTTGCATAATTCCAACTAAGGATAGCCCAATAAGGCCGTTAGGCGTATTTCCATTGGGGTCCTTGTGGGATTAGGTTAGCTGGGGAAAAGGGGAGGATAAAAGAAATAGATACTTTAGAGAAAGTATTTCTAGGGGGTTACTTTAAGATACCTTACATCCTATGGTAAATATCAGTAATCCGTAATCAGTAATCATTTCAGTTTGGTTTGCCTATCTCTTATGTCGTATTTAGTAGTAGACATAAGCTTGGTGCTCCCTTCTCGCAGCTGTCCGGTTCAGGTGTTCCTTCAGGCTACGTCTGAAGGAATACAGTGTTCTCTTTTCACGGACTGACTGGGGTAGGTCGTTCCAGTCTTTGATGGCAGTGAAGAAGAATGTTTGCTTACCCTGTCCTTGGATTCTCGGGACCTTAAAATTAAACATCCTGTTTCTTGTATTATGTCCACTCCTCTCATTTGCTTTAACAAAATCACTCTTAAGATACTCTGGAGCTCTGTCATAGAAAATATTGAAGGCATTAGTGAGCCTGATTTGTTTGGCCCTGTCAGAGACATTGAGCATACCAAGTGACTGAAGTTGTTCCTGGGCAATATGTGATCTGGGTCCTAGGTTCAGCATGAACCTAACCATTTTATTTTGATTGACCTGAAGTTTGTGCTGTGCTGATTTAGATAATGCAGAGTACCAGGATGACACAGAATAGTCAAAATGACATTGAACAAGCGCTTGGCAAAGGGTCTTTTTGGTCGCCGCTGGCAAGTATCCCACCTGTCTATACAGGTAATTTATACGTGCTTTACACTTACACAGGATAGATTCCAAAATTGTTTCACCTGACAAACTCGAGTCCAGTTTTAGTCCGAGATATTTAACTTGTGACACTGTTGTTATAGGAATATCATTACAGTTGACCGAGAAGCCCACAAGTCTTTCAGTTTGCGTTTTGTCCCACATAAGATTTCTTCTGGCTTGCCCAGGTGAAGAGATAGTCTATTGTCCACTAGCCATTCACTACATGATTCTAGTTCTTTGGAAAGTGAAGCGGCAATACTTATTGGGTCTTTTCCTGAAACCAGAAGCACGCTGTCGTCAGCATACAGTAATAATTTACACGAGACGCTCAGTTCCATGTCGTTCACATAACAGAGAAAGAGTAAGGGACCAAGGATGCTTCCCTGCAGGACCCCACAGTTAATTGGCATAGGATCAGATATATTATCATCAATTTTGGCTCTTTGTGTTCTACCACTAAGATAAGATTTAAACCAGTTCAGAGACCCAATGCCCATTGCTTGTAGTTTATTACATAGGATATCATGGTCTACTGTGTCAAACGCTTTTTGTAGATCAAGAAGAACCATACCGGTGTGGTTACCTTTAGACATTTCTTTATGAATGTGATCTGTTAAGTGGATGAAACAGGAGTCAGTCGAGTACATGCATCTGAAACCCGATTGAAACTTATAAAATAGATCATTTTCTTTGAGGTAGTGTTCAATTTGGGTGTATACCGATCTTTCAAGGATTTTAGAAACAATACATAATATGCTAACTGGTCTGTAGTTGCCAACTTCTAGTTTATTTCCTTTCTTGAATAGAGGGGTTACAATAGCTTCCTTCAGTTCAGCAGGTACAGTGTTGGTGTTAATTGACAGGTTGATGATGTGGGTTAGGGGACCTGCTATACCAATGGCTCCATCTCGTAGAAATTTGGCAGGAATTTTGTCTGGTCCTGTGCTTTTATGTACATTTAGGTTAGAGAGCTCGTCAAAAGTGTGTTTTGGTGTAACATTTTGCAATCCAAATGTGTTCGGGTGTATGCCTTTATCTCTGTAGAAATTTCGAAAGGTGGCCGTTGTTGTCGTGTATTTATTGAGAGGTTGCGGTAGGTTCTGTGCAAGTGTGTTTGCTATGGAGGTGAAGAAGGTGTTGAAGTAGGTTGAAATTTGTCGTTTATCGTGGCAAACCTGATCATTAATGTTGAGAGCAATATCAGTGTTAGACGAATCCCTTGCCTTGTTGCTGTAGCCTGTTGTTTGTAGGTGCCTTCATAGTTTCTTTGGGTTATTCTGATATTCCTCTGCCTTATTGTGGAAATAATTAGTTTTCGCTGATTTGATTTTACTACTTGGTTTATTCCTGGCCCTGTTGAACTCATGTTTCAGACCTTGATCCTGTCTATGTTTCACTAGCCTTTTTAACAGATTGTCTCTGTGTTCCAGATGGTGTAGTAACTCATTGTTGATCCATGGGTCTGTCCTTGCTTTAATTCGTATGTCTTTCAGAGGAGCTATTTCGTCTAGGATGTTTGTGATGATGGTTCTGAAGCCAACCCCTGTGTCATTAACGTTTGTACTTCCAAACACCAGACCAGTCTGTATTCCATAAAATGTCCAGAAATGTTGCTTTGTTGTAGTTTCTGAGTGACCTTGTTTTGATAACCTTGTGATTCTCTAGGGTAATTTTTGTGGTTTTCCGTGTGCAATATGTGACGAAGTGATCACTTATCCCAGTCTGTATAACCCCTGATTGGGATATTTTGTCCTCTCTGTTACAGTTTATGTGGTCTAATATTGTGGCAGTGTTCTCAGAGATACGTGTGGGGGTTGTGATGAGTTGTTTGTGATTGTGCATTGTCAGTATGTGCCTATATTCTCGTACAAGCCTATTATTTCGTTGTTTGTAACACAGGTTAAAATCCCCTAGTATAATGGATTCATTCCGAGGGTCTGGCGATGACAAAGTTCGTTCAAATTTGGTCAAGATTTGTGTGTCGTCTGGTGGCCTATAGCACACCCCAATTGTGATGGGTCTTGTCCTCGGCAGGTGTAGGTCGATCCACAGAGCTTCGTGATTTTCTACATGGAGGTCGGTCCTAGTTGTGTGTGTGTGTTGTTTTTTACATACAGACATACTCCTCCCCCTTGCCTATTGCGGTCATTCCTAACCATGTTGAAAACTTGAATGTTTATTTCACCATCGTTTATACTTGAATCCAGCCAGGTTTCTGTGATTGCAATTATTGAAGCTTTGACCTTATATGCTAACAAGTTTATTTCTGACAATTTATGGTACATTGATCTGGCGTTAATGTGGATAAGATGTAGCCCTTTGTTGGTGAACACTCTGTATTCATCTTTGATTTTGAATGTGTCCTGGCTGGATTCTGAGTTGTTAATACTTGGTTCATTTACATTAATATTCGGTAATGAATGCAAGGCACACATGTTGCATAGGAATTCCCATTCTTCACTGTTGGTCGTCTTAGAGATGCACTTCATGTGAGCTACATTTTTACACTTTACACAGTTTTGGATCTTCTGACGTCGTGTTATGATAGATTCACAAATAAAACAAATGGGTGCGCGATGTTGTACAGCGGAGTTCCTACATTTAACACATTCAACTTCGTTTCTACTGTTAACGTAAGTACATCGGTTATGAACAATTTCATTACAACTATTGCATTGTAAAAGTGAACTCCTATTGTTGAAACCAATATTACAGACTATAAATAGTTTTTCTTACTGTTTATCGTACGTCTGGAGGTGTGGTTTGGTCCGCGTCGATCAGCTGATTATGCGGGAGAGGGCGGGGGAAACTCGCGGTCGGGCTTGTGGTTGGATGCAGTTGTTGTTGTCCTTGGTCGTTGTTGCTATTTCACTGCTGATGCGGTTGAGAGAGCTACCTGCTTTTTTAGTTGTTCTGGTTGCATGTTGAGCTACTTGGGTCGTCGATATCTGTGGTAGTGATGATCGAGTTGAGGATAGTGTTGTGTTGGTAGGGTGGTGGCACTGAGGAGGTGGCTGCCCGGCACGCCGTGGGTGTGTGTGTGAGCTTGAGGGGTGCCCGCTTGTTGTAACGAATTTTACTGCTAGGCGCTATTGAAATGTCGGTGTCTGCCTTACTTGTTTGGTGGTGAGGTTTCTTCAATGTTGAACTAGGGCCTGGGCTGTCAGGCAACATGTCATTTTGATGGGTATTAGTGAGCATCACATCATTGTCATTGATAGGTTCATATTTAAGTACATTTTTGTTGCAATACATACATGACTTACCAAAATGATCAATGATCATCCAATTGGGATGACATTGGAGTTGAGATTTTCGTCTCAACTCTGGCAGGCTGTGTTTCCATGAGTCGTGATGGTGGACTTGAAAAAGAAGATGGGGGGAATCGTCTTGAGGATAGACTTGGGGGAATGGTAAGGGAACATGAGGGTGAAGGAGATGAGGTAGCAAGTTATGAGCGGTTAGGCAGGCCCCATTGAAAGGGCTTCGGAGGTGAGGGGTCATAAGGGCAGGGCCCTAGAATCTGGAGACCAAAGGAATCCATTTTTCATGATGAAAAGGAGTGGTTACTGAGTTAGAGATTATGGCAGGAGAAAGGATATGGGTAGGATACGAATGAGGTTCAGGATTGGGTGTTTGTTGGGAAAGGTCATTTGGGCAAATTCTAGGTAGGGGAATTTGTTCTGATGACTGTAAGGATGCAGGAGGAGGGATAATTTCTGTGGAATTAGTTATGGTTGCAGAGACAGTGACATCATGGGGATAGAGAGGTTGGAGAGGTTCAGTTTGTGAGGTTTGGTCATCACTCTGAGGATTTAAGGATGGGGGAACAGGTTTCAGGTGCATTACATTAGTGAAGGCTAACACAAGGAGATTTCCTTGCAATGTTGGAGCAAGGTGAATCCCTTTTTCATGGTTAGTGGGAATGGGAATGGATTTGTGGATTGTGGCAGGAGGATTGACATGGGTAGGACAGGAAGGATTTTCAGGTTTGGGTAGGGTTTTTTGTGTTTGGTTGGTTTTGGACGGGAGGTCATAAGACAACGTCCTGCTGTGACAATCAACGTTGGCACGGAGAGAGGTTAATAAATCTAACCCCAGGTATCCATCACAGTTGGATGGACCAGGATTTTGTATCACGAAAGAGTGCTGAACTCCGTGATTAGGGTGGGGGGTTTGAACATATTATACTGGGAGTGTTTGTTCCAGGTCGGGAATAACCTGGTCATCTCCAAAGGCTATCCTGTTAACAGAATACTGTAGCTTGTCTCCGAAAACTTTGTCATGCTTCCGGAGAAAAGGAAGGAAAAGACACGAACGGGAAGTTCCGGAAACAATGAGGAACTTAACTTTTACCCAATTTAGCATGAGTTTACTATACACCGGGAATTGGTCATCCGATGCATCGTCATGAGCCCCCTCCATGGGCATATCTACTTGCTTGGGGGGGCTTCGCAAAAAACCTGTGGTTCCGGCAGGACTACTTCAGGCTGATCAGGGGTAAGTTCTTCTTCTGGGTCTCCTTCGTCCATCTTCATATCTTCTTCCTCTATCACGTGTGAGAACTCACAAGGGCAAGTTTATCCTCCTTCGTGACTGAGAGCTGACTTGACAAATCTCTCGAACTGTGCCCAGGTTAACTCAGGCATAAGGTTACGCACGTATTCCCATATCACGGGTTGATACTGTCCAAGATGAGGTACAGTAATGTGGATCTTGAGAGCATTATTATTATTATTATTATTATTATTATTATTATTATTATTATTATTATTATTATTATTATTATCCTTGTACTTGGTCGTAATGTCCAGGATTGATTTGAACATATCCAGGTATGTGCATATGTCATACTCCTCAACTCTAAAGATCGGGAGAGATATAAGTGGTGTTTCCATGATGAGAATAAAATATTGTTCAATTGAATACCGAGAACAAAAAATTTAAATTGCTAGAATATCCGTACTGGTACGCCGTATCATCCCACCGCTGCCACCAGTGTTGTGCCGGGTACTAATAAGTTAGTTCCCTTGATACAGTCCGTAAAACAATCCAGTCCTGGTTTGATGGACTTAAATATACTTGACAGGAACACACCGAGTAGGTTCTATATACAGTAAAAATGGAATTCAAAGGTTCAATATAGTACTCAATAACAACACAAGGTAGAACATATATAAAGGTTTTATTTAATATGCATGAGAGTAAGTTAATAATAAGGATCAAGAAGGAAGATCCAACAATAGTAGCAAACAAATATATATTGTCCTTACTTCAGAACAATGTTACTAATACCAGAATAACTCAATGGTGAGAGTCTAGTATTAAATCAGATCATGTGGAAAATATACATAAGGGCATAATACACATAAATAAATTTTAACCTTCAATACAATAATCAATGTGAGTCAAATATCTTCCGTTTTCATAAGAGACTTCAACGCCTAGGCGGCTAGGTAATGATCCTAGCACTAACTGAGAGAGTTGAGGTTTTAAATATTGCCCCCAGGTTGGGGGAGTCACACGTACGGCTCAGGTGGAGTCTTAACGGTGACCGCGTGAACTTGCCTTTTGGTCAGGTCACTGGAAGGTCACTAGTTGGACTGTTCTAGTGATAAATACTTTTTCTAGTTAATGCAACTATAAACTTAGCTGAAATGCGATGTTAATTTACTTTACAGGAAAGGCTGAGATTATTATTTATAATTAATGAGAAGTATCAAAATCGCCCTCAAGGGAAGTTATATCTTATCACAGAATTATATTACTTGAACATAATTATGCTACGATAACGAACCGAACTTAGGAATTCGTGTTTCTATAATTTTCTTAGGTAAAGCAAAGTAATCACGTGAATTTAATAAGAGCGATAAGGTAGTTTATTAGGTCTACTGGTTGGTATTAATTATGTGCGAGGGCATCGTCAGGTGGGCGTTGGCTCGGGGTAGTAGTGTTATGGTCATTTCCATCAGGCTTTCTGCGGGGGTAGGATCTCCTCGCTGTGGAGGAATTTGGAGATCCAAGGTCTGGTAGTTGAGGGTAGAGTTGAGTATTTGTATGTATATGGCTTCAAGGATGGGGAGGCGCCTAGGGTCGGGCTCATTATCTAATATGGAGGTGATAGTGTCAAGGTCTTTACGGTTTAGATTAGTGTGGTCAGGGCTGTTCTGGTGATTTTTTATGGACCCAGATTGAAGGTGGAGGGTAAGACGACGACTCAAGTGAGTCTGGGTCATGCCGATATATGTTGTACGGGGTCCACAGTCCCCGTGGGTACAAGAGTGTTGGTACACGACATGGTCCAGGTTCAGTTGTTTCTTATATCTGGCGGGGTGATTATGTAGAACAAGTTGGGAGGTTTTGGGAGATTTATAATATATTATTAGTTTGATATTGCTGTCAGTGTTGGTGGGCTGGACGTTCTTCAGGATGATTTCAGGCGAAAACCCTAACATCATCATAAGACGAGGGGACAAAACCCCATGCCTGGTCGTCCATGACAAGGAAGGATACCTTCGAAAAATGGACTCTATCCTCCACGATGAAACAAAATTCCAGAGAATATCCCAAGACCCCACAGATGAAATTAAAAGAAAGGCGAACACCATCATCACAACCATCAACGCCAAGATTGACGGAATCCACCTAAAAAAAACTCGTCGGGGAATTTTCCCCAGGATATGCTTACGGCACCGTAAAAACCCATGAGCTGGAAAACCCCCTCAGACCTATACTCTCCCAAATCCCGACGGCAACTTACCAAATTGCGAAAACCCTTAACAACCTCCTGACGCCGTACGCCCCCACTCAATACAGCTTATCCTCCGCCACGGACTTCCTCGAAATCCTCCGTGATGACCCACTGACCGATGATAACCTAATCACTTCACTCGATGTAGAAAGCCTCTTCACTAACGTACCGGTGGATAGGACGATCGACAACATCCTACGTCGTGTATACCACTCCACCACCTCCCCACCTCTAGACATCCCGGAACAAGCCTTGCGAATGCTGTTGGATCTATGCACTAAAGAAAGCTCCCTTCATCTGCCCCCGAGGAAACATGTACTGGCAGATAGATGGCGTGGCGATGGGCAGCCCCCTCGGTGTACTCTTCGCAAACTTTTTCATGGGCGCCATCGAGGAGGACCTCCTGGCCACACACCGCCCCTCCATCTACTGCCATTACGTTGACGACATCTTCGTGCGGGTGAAGGACATCGCAGAACTACGAGAGCTTCAGCAGCGTTTCATCTCAGCATCAGAACTCAACTTCACTTACGAGGAGACTAATGAAGCGAAACTACCCTCCCTTAACCCGTACAGCCCCGGCCGGTTTTATTATTTTTGTGCACCAGAACCCGGGCAATTTTCAATTTTTTTTTTTTTTTATAAATATATCAGAATGTGTTAGAAAATAATGATAGACATGAAGAAATGTGAAAAAAGTACTTACCTAGGCCATTTGGGGGTCCTGGGAGGTAGTGGGGGTCCCCAGCCTCAGAGGAGCCTTAGCGCCATTTCAAATCTCCCGCGCCAGCAGCCAGTTGCCAGCCGCCAGGCAGCATGACTTATTTCGCACCTCTCGGACATAAAGTGCGCTTCAGAGTTCATAGAATGTCTTTGTATATCACATAATGTAAATATAACTGAAGTTGTAGTGTGATAAGTGTCTTCATTCAAGTATTACAAGTGCGCACGAGTGTTAGCGTCCCCGTTGCCATGGTGATGGCGGCCATCTTGGGCGGCCATCTTTGCTCAGGACAATAACAAAACGCACGTACGAACACACGGCCATACAGCGGAGCGAGTGACCCACATTCCACAGCACCCTCCCTCTTTCTTTCTCTGTCTGGCTGTCACTTTCACTCAAGGTCACTCTGTGTCTCCTTTTCATTGAATTATTTGTACTTGTTCATTGTTTTACCTAAGATTATGAGGTGTATATACATTGTTTTACGCACTTATTGTCTCTTATTCTTATAATTATTTGCACACAGTTTTATAAGTTTAGAATTTACTTAGTGTTTTATATTGTTCGGTACTTTGCACTTGTAAATTATATATATATACACACTGTTTTATATTCACTTTTTGCGTCTTTTATATACACTGTTAGTATTACATTATAGCGTCTTTTATCGCAGTCTTTGAACACTTTGAACACTTAGAAGTGCTCGAGGGTGTGATACTCCCTGAAGCAGGTGGGAAAACACAGTCCCACATCACATTCTTCACACATCGTCCGGGTGTGCGTCTGCCTGTGTTGCGACACACATGACACCGTCTGCGTGGGTTGGGTTTTACTTCGTTGGGCGGGACAAAATCGCAAAAGTGGCGTTGTGTCAGTCTGGCGGGGCCTTCTGGTGCTTGAAAACGAGCTGCGGGACGTTGCTGGCGGCGTGGACCCTCCCTGAAGAAGAACAGAAGCTCCCGTGCAAGTTCGATGCAGTACGACTCCATCGTCTCAACTTCACCTGTTATTTCATGATATTGATGTGGCAGTTGTAGAGGGTGAGGTCGAGTAGGTGGAAAAATAGTTTTTTATACCACCTCATCGTCTTCCTGCCCTTCTTCCGCCTTTCGGGTAGCTCTGGCATGTATACACGATTCCTCCTGACGGTGCCACAGACGCCAGTGTTTCTGCTATACAGGAATTTGGCAAGGGAAGGGAAGTTTCAGGCCATAACGGTGACGCCCCTCCATAGATGATTAGTTTTTGGTAAGGTTTGAAGGAGGGTGCAAACTTTGTTTTGAGGTATTCAAATATAGGTCTTATCCTCTCCATCGGGTCTTTGGTATTCCTGGGGCGTTCCTGGTTCCTGGTGTGGCTTGCCAGGCTATCAATAAAGTGCAGGTCCCATGATTGCTGAATCTATTCCTGCTCATGACTTTCCCAAAGAAGGGGGTTGCGATGAGGGGATCACATGACAAACACCCAGTCTTGTGGTGTCAGGTCCACGATTGGGCATGGTAGGGCCGGCCTCAGCTGCCCCCAAAAAGTGGTATTGTCCTGGTAGATAGTTTTCCCCATCCACCCAATCCCACCTATCAGCGCCTTCGTCGGGTCTGGAGCTAGACCTCGAACTTGATCGAGAGCTAGATCTAGAGCTCGATTCGTTGCTGGGGCGTCTTATTTGTTTGACCTTCTGCATTCGGCCGCGGGTGGCACGCCCGCGAGATATGACACGCCCACGTCGTTTGCTTGCAGGGCGTTGGGGCAGATCGGGGCGTTGTGGAGAGGCTGGTGATAATGCAGTGGCGCAGGAGGGGCCTGGTTCAGGTGAGGGAGACATTCGTGGGGGGGTGTACGGGATGGAGCCTGAAGGTGATAGTGGGGGGGAAGAATGGCGAGGCGGAGAGTCTGGTAGTAGTGGTGGTGGTGGTGATGGTGGTGGTGACTCATCCCCCCCTCGTGCTCTGGGTCAGGAGGGAAGAGGGAGCGCATTTCTCCATCACCAGGTTGTTCGTCACTAGGTTTGTGACGACCATAGAACCTCCCCGGGGTATTTTTCTTGAGTGGGGAGATTATGGGAAGTGGGGGAGAAGGCAGGCGGGGTTGTGGGGGTACCTCCTCTTCACTCCCAGACTCGCCCCTTCTTCTCTTCAATCCCTTTCGTTCTTCCCCAGGTACACGCACGTAATTTTGAGGGTCAGCAGGTTCATCTGCAACAACAACCTCTTCCCCACTTTCTGAGGATTCAGTGGGGTCTTGGGGAAGTGGGCGGCGGGGAGGTGCACTTGCCCCTTGCTGTCTTTGTGACGGCCTACGCCGCCTGACAGGAATCTGAGCAAGCTCTTCCTCTAGCTCTCTTATTTCTGCTTGGGAGGGGGCATACTCGTCTCCAGACTCGTCCAATGCCGAGTCAGTGTCACTATCAGGGCTGTCAGTGTCGTACAGTATATCCATGACCTCCTCTGTACTGCAGGGGCGGGTAAGGCGGGCATTATAACGACGAGACATGGTGTTTCACTCGAGAGGGTGCGCGGTAAACTGACCATGAGGTGTGAGAAGGCGGGTGCCCTCTCCCGTCCCCGCGCGCGCACGCGTTTGGACAAAACGTTTTGGAAGTAGTCCGCCGGATCCCAAAGTAGTTCCCATATAAATCTAGAGCCATTCTGAGACGCTATAAGGGTGACGCGTTAGGCGCGTCTCTGGGGCTGTGCGTTACATACATAGCCGACGCGTCAGACGCGTCGCTGGGGCTCCACGGGTTAAACTGCTAGTCACTAACCAAGACACAGGCTTCAAAACTACGGTCTACACGAAGCCCACAAACAATGGACTCTGTCTCAACGGCAAAAGCGAGTGCCCTAAACGATACCACATCTCCACCATCTCTGCCTACGTCAGGAGGGCACGCTCTCACTGCTCATCCTGGCGGGACACCCACCTCGAACTCAACCGCCTCACACAAGTCCTCATAAACAATGGCTACTCTAACTCCGACGTTGACAAACCATAAAAAAAAAACATTGACAAATGGTACAATAATGAAGCCCCCAACACCACCAGCCCTGAAGACATCAAAATTTTCTATAAAAACTACATGTCCTCATATCATAAAACAGACGAAGCTGTCATAAGAGACATCAACCTGAAGAACGTCCAGCCCACCAACACTGACAGCAATATCAAACTAATAATATATTATAAAACTCCCAAAACCTCCCAACTTGTTCTACGCAATCGCCCAGCCATAAATAAGAAACAACTGAACCTGGACCATGTCGTGTACCAACACTCTTGTACCCACGGGGACTGTGGACCAAGTACAACGTATATCGGCATGACCCAGACTCGCTTGAGTCGTCATCTTACCCTCCACCTTCAATCTGGGTCCATCAAAAATCACTACAACAACCCTGACCACCCTAATCTAACCCGTAAAGACCTTGACACTATCACCTCCTTATTAGATAATGAGCCCGACCCTAGGCGCCTCCCTATCCTTGAAGCCATATACATACAAACACTCAACCCTACCCTTAATAACCAGACATTGGACCTCCAAATTCTCCCCACAGCGAGGAGATTCTACCCCCGGAGAAACCTTGATGGAAATGAGCACATCACCACTACCCCGAGCCAACGCCCACCTGACGATGCCCCCACGCCCAGCCAGCCAATCAACAGACGCAGCGCACGCATAGCAGCTACCAACCAACCACACACGCAGATCGCTGACAAGCCCCGCCCACCTGTGCAGAATAAGCGGCGCGTGATCCCTGCTTTCCTATAAATACCCCTGTTCTCCCCCTTACAGATCACTTGTATGAATATGACTAATGTTATAGTCGAAACGTCACAACCTACTACAACCTCTACAACCCAGCAACCCGCTGATAACTTCGGTTCCCTTCTGTACCTATTGAATGACCGACAACGCAAAATTGCACGAGACATTGGATCTCTGAATAAAAAACATATAAAAGCTAAATATGTTGTTTTATTTAATCTCACATGCCTTCAAGAAAATATACTACCTGGTATACACTAACTTCCAAATATATACTGTATATATATATATATACAGTATATATATATACAGTATATATATATATATATATATATATATATATATATATATATATATATATATATACATACTGTATAATTATATATTGTTACGAATCTGGACCTCAGTTGCTTAAGCGGCAGTCACACTATGAAGACTTAAGGGGATTACCGCGGCGACTTAGAGGTCTTAAGGAGGTCTTCATCTAAGTCACTGCGTGTCGGGGGTGGTCCCCGCGCATCCCCATGGTACAGTACGGTACGATGGGTGGCCAGGATGGTTGTGGCTGGTTTCGATTTGCTTTGAACATGCAAGAAGCATGGAAACTTGGTCGCCGAGCTAGCCGCGGTCGTGAGGCAAGCGCCGTCACGCGCCCACCGGCATGTGCGTGAGGGGGACCGGTATGTGCGTGAGGGGGACCGGTATCCGACCGGTCAGCGCCGTGTGGCGCCATGCGTCGCCTGGGTACAAGGGACATGGTGTTTGAAGTGACGGCAGGTGATGGTGGAATGCTGATTTTTTTTTTTTTTTTTTTTTTTAATAAGGTAGGGGGTGAAAGAAGAGATCCCAGATTGGGAAGGAAGAGAAAGTAGGAAAGATGAAAGACAGTAGAAGAGAAAAGTTAGTGGGCCGGCCACCTTGCTGTTTTTATTTATTAAAGTTAGTTTTTATGGCAAGTTATATAGGTGCTGAGGGCTAGGAATTGATTACAATATGATTTCTAAGTGATTGATAGTAGTTGCTTAAATATTATACGTTATTTGTAGATCTATCTACTATGTTATATTGAGGAGGAGGGAGGTTGTTTATTTCGCAGTATTTCTTAAAGTCATATTTATCTTTCAACTCTCTCCAACGCCAGTTATCATGTTCTTGCTTTTCTCTGGCTATCTCATAGAGGCCTATGCAGAAAAATCCGGTTTTGGCTGTTTCATGTTCTCTGATCATTTTGGCTACAGGTCTGCTGTAGTCTAATTGAATGCTGAGGGTGATGGGTCTCTACATGTTTATATACCTGGTGGCTCGGGTCGGCCAGCGTCGTTTGGGAGTAGGGGACCTGCGTAACACGAAGGCCGTCAAGTTGCCTTCCTTTTGCCGTCCTGTTGCCTCGTTGCGCCGCATGACGCCGGCGGTCTGCTATGCTAGGTCTCCGTGTAGCCCCATCCAGTAGCCGTCATACGGCTACTGGACGCCGATGCCGTCCAGCCTGCCTTAAGGTGCGGTCACACTATGAAGACTTAAGGTAATTACCGCGGCGACTCAAGGAGTGCCGATTGTCTTTGCCGATCATCCGTAACTTGACCAAGAGTAAATGTCTGCCTATTTTTTTTTTTATTTATTATTTGTATTTTATGTAGTTATAATTTATTTTTTTAAGTAATAAAGTTAAGTTAAACGAATAACAATACACAATAAAAACTTGGGAAGCTAACATGATTTTGACAGGTATGCTTCAGAACACAGTTACTCAGAAAACATTGATCACAACGTGTCTAGTACGTGTCACTCACTGCATAAGCCTGCTTCTGCTTCACACTGTTAGTTTCTCTTCAGTCATCAGCCGAGGTAGACCTAAGAAGGTATGTATGTGTACTGCCTCGTGCTGTATATTTAGTAGTAATACGCTTTTCTCATAATTAGAATGCCATGCTATAATAATTAATAAGCTCTCAGTGTTCATAGTTTATATACATTTTTTTGTAAAAATCAAACATGTAAAAGTTTACATGCACAATATCACACCACATTATTTCCCCATCAAAATCACATCATATTGTGTATCACAGGGGGGAGTTCGTAGGCACCAATCGAACATGGCAGTACACCCGGAGAGGCTTGGCATTTGATAAGGAGTTGCTGGAACTCCTGTTTCATTTGCCTGGCCTTTCTTGTTGATGTCCTTTTTGCCCCACATACAGAGAGTGATACCAGGGGGAGATTGTAGGTACCAATCGAACTGTTCACTTACCCATGGGGGGCCTTTCGGCTAGTCACGCCGCTAGTGACAAGGGAGATGCTGGATCTCCTGTTTCACTTGCTTGGCCCCTTCTTTCAGTTTCTCTTTGTCCCTCAACTACATGAGAGTATCCAGCCATCTCTCACAAACAGTTTCTTCTACTATTCGAGGAGGTTTAGTGGCGGGGTGTCGTTGGTGCCGTCGTGCCCGGGATCTGGTCGGGGCTGCCATTTTGTGTCTGTGGCGCCTGGTTGCGTGGGGGAGGTGGGGGGTTTACTTTTGCGGGACCCTTTCGCTTCTCCTGTGCGGCTGGGCATTCTGGGCGCAGAGTGGCGGCTCCGGCTGGGTCTTGGGCGCGGGTGGCGCTTGCGGCGCTCTGTTGCTGACCTCCTCATTTATACACATTACAAGCACTATACATACCACAACTTCCACACTTTTTTTTTTTTAAATAGATCTGGGGGGAGACACTTAGTTACAGGCAAACTTGCCTTTTGTCTCCTCCTTTCCATATAGAAAACAAAAAAAACTAGTTCTCGAAAACGCTTTCTCTCTCTATCTTCAACACTAGACATGCACACTATACTTTTCTTTTGTAGGCCTACACCAGTATTTAACACCTTACGAGCGGCCTATGCGGTTTATTTATGTGTACCGCACAGCGGGGTGTTTTTAGCCAAAATAGGGCTGTTTACGTGATCATTTTCATGCCTAAATAAGACCCAGAACGTAAAACAAGTACCTATCCCTGAAAGGGCATAAACAGAGCTTTCGAATGACACCATAACGATCCTTGTATGATGGATAGTTTTCTTGCAATAACCGTGCAACGCGAGTGCAAAAAGCAGGTAATTCGGTACTTTCAGTACATAATTGAGTATGTAGCGAGTGAGAGAGGGAGGAGGGAGCTGAGATTTGTGTCAGTAGGTTCCCCGCGGTAGTCTGGAGCAGTCATACGCTCGCTAGTCTCCTGCCACCACTTGTCTCTCTCTCTCAGCCACATTACGTGCTGAAATTGCCACTCGAGTTATGTCGAGCGCCGCCACATAGTCCAGCTTTATTTAACTCGACTTATGTTGCTCGCCGCTAAATAAGGGTTAAATAAAAAACAAAACAAATTAAATTTTATAAAGTAATATAGTCATAACATACACTTTTATTGTAACTTCAATTTTGCTTTGTTACTCTTTGAAGTTGAGGAGACACTCATTACAGGCAGCTTTGCCTTTTGTCTCCCTCTTGCACATAAAAACAAAAAATAACAACAAAATTCTTGTTTTCCAGGTTTATCTTCAGTATGTCCAAAAAACGAAGGTGGAATGATGACTATGTTCAGTATGGCTTCACGTGTGTTACTGAGAAGGATGGTACACAACGTCCACAGTGTATCCTATGCAGCACCATGTTCTCCAACGCAAATTTGAAGCCATCAAAGCTCGATGAACATTTTAAGAACAGACATGGTGGCAAGGATGCAGGGAATGACATTGCAACATTACGAGTCAAAAGAGCTAGGTTTGATCGTGCCGGCACTTTGCTGACACACGGATTTTCACCAACAGCGAAACCTTTACTACATGCTTCTTATGAAGTTGCATACCTGGTTGCTAAGTCAAAGAAGCCCCATACAATTGCCGAGGAATTGATCAAGCCGTGTGCCCTTGAAATGGCAAAGACTGTTCTCGGTCAGGAAGCTGCGAGGAAACTGCAACAAGTGTCTTTATCAAATGATGTAATCCGTAACCGAATCGTCGACATGAGTGATGATATCCTGGAGCAAGTTGTTTGTTGACATCAAGGCCAGTCCAGTAAAGATTAGCCTACAAGTGGATGAGTCAACAGATGTGTCAAATTGTTGTCAGCTATTGGTAGTAGTCCGGTACGTGAAGAACAATAAAGTGGAAGAAAGTTTTCTCTTCTGTCACTCACTGAAGACAACATCGAAAGCCATAGATGTGTTCAGTATGATAAAAGAATTCTTCACAAGATACCAACTTCACCTTGACAGGATTGGTTCGATATGTACTGATGGTGCACCAGCCATGCTGGGCAATCGTTCAGGGTTTGCTGCATTGATGAGAAAAGAAATTCCTGACCTGAAGATTACCCACTGCTTTCTTCATCGGCAGGCTCTTGCAGCAAAAACATTGCCCCCAGATCTGAAAAAGACTTTGGAGATTTGTGTGAAGATTGTGAATATGATTCGTGGTCGTGCTCTGAATCATCGACTGTTTCAGTCATTTTGTGAGGAAGTGGGTCAGGAACACACTGTGCTGTTGTACCATACCGAAGTGAGGTGGCTGTCACGTGGGCGTGTGCTATCTCGTATGTTTGAATTGCGAGAAGAAATTCAGCAGTTTCTCCACGGACTGGGACAAGAACTGGCTGGATATTTTGATGATCCTGAATTTGTTCAAATGCTTGCCTATTTGGCTGATGTGTTCACAGCACTCAATGAGCTCAATCGCTCACTGCAAGGAAGAGGGATGAACATTTTGATTGCAAGTGAGAAGTTGGCTACATTCAAAGACAAAATTGTTTTGTGGATTAGGCGTGTAAAGAAAGGGAACTTGGCAAATTTTCCTTCCCTTGAAGAGACAGTCACAGAGGATGCTTCCCTACATCCAGATTTTGTTTCAAAAGTTGTTGAACATCTGCAGATACTGTGCACCTCATTTGATGACTACTTCTCGTGTGGAGAGCTACAACCCTGTGACGACTGGATCCGGCACCCTTTTAAGCAGAATATGGAAGATGTTGATGATGATAGCAACATCAAGGAAGATCTCATCGAACTGAGAAACAATCGTGGAATCCAAATGGAGTTTGCCGATGGTCACTTGGAGCACTTCTGGGCTTCTCAGTTGGAAACGTATCCTGCACTGGCAAAGAAGGCTCTCACTGTGCTCGTGCCTTTCGCGACTACTTACCTCTGCGAGACTGGATTTTCCTGTCTGCTTCACATCAAAACCAAGAGCAGAAATCGGCTGGATCCTCAACACGACATGCGAGTGGCACTCAGCACCAAGACACCAAGATTTGATGCCATCATAAATGGAAAGCAACAGCAACAAAGTCACTGAGTTTGGCGCTCAGCCATAATAATTCACAACACACCATGCATAGTACAAGCACAATGTTTTTTTGTTTTTTTTTTGCTAGTATGAAAGTAATCTTGATTTTTGTAATCCTGCAATGCATTATTTTGTTGTCAGTTATGTAAATAAAGAATTAAATACATGATGGTTTTGTTACTTACACATTATGATTATGATATCAATATTGCTTTTCATCAATTCTGGAAGGGGGTGCGAGAACTGGTTGGTGAATTGAATGGGGTGCGAACAAGGAAAAAGGTTAAGAACCACTGCCTTAAGTCTTCATAGTGTGACTGCCGCTTAAGGCAGACATTTACTCTTGGTCAAGTTACGGATGATCGGCAAAGACAATCGGCACTCCTTGAGTCGCCGCGGTAATTACCTTAAGTCTTCATAGTGTGACCGCACCTTTAGAGACGGTATACGAAAATAATGACTAATGCAAATGCACCTTGTCTCTCTACCAAACAACACCACGACGCAACAGGTAAGAGCTTTATGAACCTTTCCAGGCTCTTCTCAGGGCTTAAGGTGCACACTGCCCTGCTCCTATTCTGAATAATAAGTAGAACAGAAATAATCATGTAACTTACTAGCTACGAGAACTCGAAACCAACACCGGGAGTAGCAATACTTGGTTGGATAATCAAAACAGTTAAATACATATAGGCTACCAGCAGACATCAACGAAAAAAAAGAGTGCAGGTGTACTTCGAGCATAACAGGCTATGCGCGCCCTCGACAATACTAAACCGGGCGCAAACAGAGCTTCTCTGTCACATGAATTTGTAAATAAGCGTACTTCAAATCCACAATGGTCGAGGCCCCACCCATCTGCCTTCACTCCCTGAGTGTCTCGCCGCACACATCCGCGACGTCATAGCCTGTGTGACTCATCACGTGGGTATTAAGTTCACGAAAATCCAATACAGGCCGTACCTTTTTTCGTCGGTTGAACCACCGCCATCAACGGCAACACTCCACTCTCCACTTCCTCCCCCCACGGCAGCAGAATGCCCTCATCAATCCACCTCTTCACCTCCTTGTCAAAATCTTCTCTCACTCCCTCTTTCATAGCATGTTCGTAACAACCAACTTTGTTCTTCAAAACAGGCAACTCTCCTTTCAACAACCACTCGACTACCCACTTCCTACCATCAAATACCGCAAGAAAATCCTTATCCTCAATCTTGCATGGATCAGCCCCCCATTCGGTGCCTGTCTTCAACACCCCTCTCTTTGGCTCAACAACCCTGGATGCCTTTGCGAACTTATCTTTCAGCTCTTCAGTCTCCGTCAGCTACACAACCCTCCCTTCTGACTTTATGGCCACAGCCCACAGCGCATTGGGTCTCTCCACTCTCGGCAGTTGAACGGCTTACCGGTACCTTCCCAAACGTTACCGGTACTCTTCCATCTACAATCGTAGCGCCACCCAGTTGGCTGATTACGTCCATCCCCATCATTACATCAATGCCATCAATCACTCTATCAAGTACTATGGCCCTGATCCACAATCGGATTCCTCGCACTGTCAACTCCACTTCTCTGGCACCCTCACACCTTATCTCTCTTCCATCGACTGCAACCAGCCTAGCGTCCTCTCCCTCAGACTTTCCTACCAAACGAGAGGCCAACACAGTGGTCGAAAAGCCAGTATCCACAAGGGCTCTTGCCCCTTTCCCCCCCACCAGTACCTCCACCACTGGCAGGGAGCTTGGGAGCGCCTTTACTCGACTAAAGGGGTAGCTTCCGGCACAGCAGCTCCCCCTTGACCGTTTCCCTGGTTGCAACGGCTCGCTATGTGACCCTCCTTCCCACACCGATAGCAAATTATGACTGGCTTTGGCTCCTTGCACTCCCTTGCCATGTGAGAGCCACCACATCTGAAGCAGCGACCTTTTAACCCACGCGCCTGCGGCGCCTCCCATTTCCTGCCACTCGGCTCACCCCGTGGAGCCTGCCACCTTGCCTCCACTTCCGGCCCCCCAGTAGCAACCGCTGCAACTCCTTGGCTTCCTCCTGATGCCAATACTCTAGCCCTAACTATTAATTCACTCACGCTCACCGACTCAACGTCCTTAACCTGCTGCAGCTCCATCGATATCCTGTCCGGAAACCCAGCTATAAAAGATAGCTTCACAGCCCTCTCCAAGCCCTCTTCCTTCCACCCAGCTAGCCCTGCCACCCTCCTTATCTCGTTAGCAAAGACATCCACCCGCTCACCTGTCCATATCACCCTCTTTAGCCTTCCATATACCTCAAACATTCCCTGTGTAAAAGCCTCCTTCAATCTAGCACTTATCCTCTTAGCATCTGATTGATCATTCTCACTCATTTCAAGGTACAAGGTTAACGCACTCCCTCCAAGTACAGTGGTATGAAACTAGCCAAGTCTTCAATTTTCAACAGTTTCGCCACCAACTCTGCCTTCTTTAGCCATGCCACCACGTCGCCCTTACCATCATATGACTTCATCATTTCACTACTCATCTTCCCTTTTCCAGACATGGTGACTAGTATATGCCTAGATAGCTTGTGGTTGAAATACAAAATGTTAGCACCCTTACCTCACGGTGAGAATATCCCTGTAGAGCAGCGCTGAAAGCCTAGGCCTATTCCCCATCCAAGCACCGTCAGTGCTCCAGAAACTGCGACCACAAACCACAATCCAACCTGACCTACAGCTACAGTGATGACCACAAACCACAATCCAACCTGACCTACAGCTACAGTGATACCCACACGAACCACCGACCTCGGCTGAATCTATTCACCTCTCACAGCAACACTACACTTCGTAAATACAACGGGAGCTCACTACGACCTCCACACCAAAATCGTCCCACGCATGTTTCTCTCGTTACTCCCGTTCGTTCGCCGAATGTGCCTAAAACTAGCTAACCTACCCAACGTAAATCAAATCTACCCAACATAAATCGAATTTCACCACACTATATTATTAGGGTGTATTGTGGTCATAACTGGGAGCGAGAAATATGAACAGTAGGCACATAATATAATTTATTGTGCAACGAGCAATACACAGGATTATAACATGGACATGTACAACAACAAGTATAGTTCCCTGCACATGTTCAGTTCCTCTCTGAAATTGTATCTATGAAAGTAAAATTAGTTTTATTGAATAATGAGAGTTCCTTGCTATGCAGTAGTTAATTCACATTCTTATGCAACTGTTAAATATGATACGTCAACACTCTAAATTCAATTATGTTTTTATACTTCCATATATTAGATCTCCGAGAGGCACATAACTTGTGCAGGGAACTTTACATAGAATATAGATACAATAAGTATGTCCTGTCACTCATTACTTGTAAGAGTTCGTTAGAGACCGTGGCGGTTCGTAGTAAGTCCTTGTAAGTACAGAGGAAGGTGGTAGTGGCGAGCAGTCTGTCTTAATAATGGGAGGATTAATGGGTCACTCTGGTGGGACTAACAGTCCAGGTAGCCTCAGGGTAGACTCGGCCGTCTTGAGGGGCCCAGGTGTGCATCACATGGTTAGAAGATGCGGCTTCTATCCTTTCACAATCTTTGACTTCTTTGGCGGGTTTTCTGGGGCAGCGAATCTATTATACAAACTAGGGGAGTCGTAGGGTGAGTTTCGTGCAATATTTGATCCAGCTATGGTATGGTTTATGAGTGATAGCAAGATAGATGCTGTGGCGCCGCCTATTTGAATTATAAGTATATGGAATGGGGAGACTACGGGAGGGCTCGGTATGCTGTGGTGGCGCCGGAGGTTCTGCTGATGAAGGGTCTGAAGCAAAAGAGGAGGGGGAAAACAGGGTCGTGGAAGATGCTAGCACCTAGTCTAGCACTATGATGTCCTCATCAGTGTCTGCTCGGGGCATCATGCTGCTCTTCCTCTCCAGGTGTTGCCTCTGTTGTTGGGCTCAAACGATGATTATTTCGAATGCCTAAGCAGAGAGTGGCAGGAGGAACTCCCCTGGATGCATCGAGAGTGGCAGAAATATTCCCCAGCTTGGAACCAGGCATAGGGAGAGACCCTATGCCTGGTTCCGAGCTGGGGAATATTTCTGCCACTCTCGATGCATCCAGGGGAGTTCCTCCTGCCACTCTCTGCTTAGGCATTCAAAATAATCATCGTTTGAGTTCAGCAACTCCTTGACCTTCTGTAGCTCCACGAAGTCAGAATCTTCTTCTGCAGGACAGAATCTGGCGGCGGACTAGGGACGTCTAAACATTCTATCTCTCGCATTTTAATTTTCTTTTTTTTCTTCTATATTCCAACTACTCCCTCTCGAGCATAGGCTGAGAGCCTGCACATCAAACCGCTCAACACGGTAAAGCCCGTGAGGTCTTGTTCCAGTCTAGGGAGTGAGACACGTGAAGCATTAGAGTTCAACTCACGGCTCGAAGCAGCCCCATCTCTGAAGCCACCTCGCCTTCGTGCTTCACTGTCTCACCACCTAGACTCGGACCCTCACTCTCAGAACGCCACCTATTGAGCAATTAACTCACTAGGCATTGCCCCCCCCTGTAGCATATTTTGAATATGGGAATATTCATACAGTGCTATTTAATCAGGGAACAATGAGGGTATTTTTTTGGTGTTTCGGTGGGCTTTGTGGTAATGCACTGATACTAGGTACAGTACAAATTCCATCCCAATAATATCTTCCCATTGATATATTGGGATTCGAACCCGGGACCATTGGATTACCAGGCCAGTGGCAAGACCACTGCACCACACCTCCCCTATGGGGTGTCAGGCCTCTCAGTCTTATTAAATAGTTCCCGTAAGTCTTTAATGTCAGTTACTATTGCAGGGGAAGTCAGTTGCTGCTGAAGGTGCAAGGAGGAGGGACTTCTCTGCTTGTGGCGAGCATCCAAATTTGTCTGTCCAAGAGTGAGTTTTCTGACCTTATATGGCCCCAGTCTGGATCGAGTGGCCTGTCTGATCTTTTTCAGTGGACTAATCACAGACCGACCAGGCAGTAGTTGCAGTAAACGTTCCCGACGGAACAGCCCCGAGCTCCTAAGAAAGGCCACGGCAGAGACCGGGTTTTCTCACAAAGTTCTCAAGGAGTGGATGTTGTGTTGTTGGAGTAAGTGGTTTTGTGTTATGCAGTCTTCCATAATGTGTTTCATAGTATCGTATAAATACGATAGGCTATGACTCTTTTGTGATCCCGTATGTCTCTGTGACGTCACGGTCGTTCCCACTGCACGGCGTAGGACGAGTAGATCGTAACTATATTATATGATTGTAAGTAAGTTAAGATTGTAAAGGCCTAATATGCTATTAAGCAATAGTGCCATGGTCTTATGTAGTGTATATGAATTTATCGTATATATTAATATAATTTATCGTATAGAGCAACCTAGATGCGGTATGATAATTTAGGCTCCTGGCGTTTGCCAAGGCAGCAAGGTGTGCCTCTGAGGAAGACAGCTCAGAGCCTTCACGAACACCAACCAGTTAACATCTAAATTCCGCCTTCAGTTGATCGCGCTATTGTGCCTCTAATCACAATACACTGACAGCAATACAAACAACTACACCATCACGACGCTCTCATCAATGCCATGACTGACTGACAGATAAGCATAATATTCATGTCCATTCCCATGTAATAATTTATTCTTTCTTTCACTTAACTCGAGTCTCGGGACCGGTGTCTTGCCTTCCCATTGTCCGCCAAATTGGGTAAACGTTCTCCCTTGCCTCATTGCCACGTGGAACTATTGGTGAGTTAATTCCTGGCTAATATTAACCCTTATTACCTTACCCTATATATATATATTGTTATGTGAGACCTTTGGATATAAATTAGCTTGTTTCAGATTGAATTCAATTTAGATATGGAGTAGTTTTACTTTAGATTGATTTTATTTTTATTCATTATAGCTTAGTAATATTTAACTTCCATTGATAGTTTACCACATTGGTGCCCAAACCACGGGAATTAGCTACCAGAAAGGGATTTTATTGGGCAATGAGAAGGGGAGTAGCCCAGGGATGCAGGAGCAAGGACCCCGGAGGGGTGGGGCTTGGTTATATTCCTGTACCTCCGGCGCCAGTACCTCAGAAAATAGCGGTTGTGGGGCATTCGTATGCCACTAGGCTAAGGGCAGCCGACCAAGGTACTGTGTGTTATCGGACGTCGGAGGGGGATAGAGAGTTTCAGCTGTCCTACTTCGGGGTGCCTGGAGCCACCGTTGACACCCTGAAAGCCTCCCCACAGTGGAGGCAGGTGGTCCGTTTTAGGCCACACATGATATTCCTGTTCCTGGGTGGCAACGATATCCGCCCCGATACCGTGCCCCACGAGTTAGCCAACGCCATCAAAGAGGTGGCGCTGGACCTGGAGCGTGAGTCCGGGGGGAGCTGCAAGATTGTAGCAATAGAGAGCCGGACTAGGGTCCGAGGCTTGTCAGCGGAGGAATACCACGCTATTAAAAACTCGGTTAACCGCGCCCTGAGGTGTCGGCTGGTAGAGACGCGGCACCGCTTTGTGTCGATCACTCTCAGCACCCGGGACCTCGACCAGAATGGCGTCCACCTCGATTTGGATACGAATCAAGTCCTTTATAATAAAATTGTAGGGCTAACAAAGCGTTGGTTAGAGAGGGACGCCGGGGTGATATCGTTGCGCCTGCCTAAGTCCTGCATCCCACCCATCATCGTCCCCCAATAATTTTCTTTTCCATTTCAGACTTCCTGTGACATATGACCTGACCTAAAAAAAAATCTTGTTCAATATGACCCTTTAGTAGGTATTGCTATTTTGTGTGATAATTTTTCTCCATAACATAGAAGTCCGCCAGTCGGCGTCTCTTAACTAGACTACTTTTTTGCCGTTGTTTTTTAAACATTTAGATAAATAGTAGGAAGTGAAGAAGTCCTTGCATGACAGTGTGGTAATCCCGACACTGACTTACGGAAGCGAAGCATGGACGTTGGTTGAGAGACTCAGACCAAGAGTGAGAGCAGTGGAAATGAATTACTTAAGGAGTGCGTGCGGAGTTACATGGAGGGATAGACAGACTAATGAGGAAGTAAGAAGGAGGTGTGGTGTGGAGGTAGATGTGCTGGAAAATGTGAAAAGGAACAACTTGAGATGGTTCGGCCATATGGAACGTATGGAAAGCGAGAGAATGACTAAGAGGGTGTACGAGAGCGAGGTGGAGGGACAGAGGGGGAGAGGTAGACCGAATATGAGGTGGAAGGATGGAGTGAGGAAGTACATGAACGAAGGCGGTGCTGGTTGGGGGGAGGGGCGTCGACTGACTGGGGACAGAGGTGCATGGGGGCGGTTCGTTCGTGGCCACCCCTTCGGGGATCACGGCGTCAGGCAATAGATAGATAGATAGAGATAAATAGCCTACAGGCTTACAAGCAAAATGAGTAAACAGGAAGAGACACCGTCTAGTGGGGTGCTGATCAAGGCCCCTAAAAATCAAAGGGCGGGACTTCGGGGAGTATTAAATAGGCTAATTGTAGATGTCAACACTTTCATCACTACTGCTAACCTCGAGGAATTAGAAGCTAGATTATACAATGTCCAGGGTACCCACGGTCGTATTGTGGCTCTGAGTGAGGTGATTGTGGCAGGCATGACAGAGGAGGAAGAGTGTAATAATCGCACCCTCTATGATGAACCTGTCTTTAGAGCGAAGCACATATTTCAGCGTGTTGTCGCAAGTAAGAAGGGAGGCGAGAACGAGACCCATAGAAGGGTTGACCCAAAACACACTGTGCACCTCCCAAAGCTCAATCTTCCTACATTTGGGGGCAAATTGACTGAGTGGTTAGCTTTTTGGGACGTATTTCGGTCTACAGTACATGAATCCTCTTTGGATAATGTCCGCAAGTTTCACTACCTGAAGGGACAAATGGAAGGAGAGGCCTACAATTGATAGAGGGTTTTGCGGTAGTGGGTGATAGTTATCTTGAGGCAGTACATTTATTAAAGTCCACATACGGGGATCAAGAGCAGTTGAAGATGGCCCATGTCGTTGCCTTGTTAAAGCTCGCAGAACCACAGTATAAGGTTGAGGAGTTAGCAAATTTTAGGGAAAATATGGAGTGCCATACTCGATCGCTAGACACCCTAGGGCTCACCACACAGGAAATGATAGTCATTATCTTACGTCAGAAGCTTCCTATGGCAAGCCTTGATAAGGTTAGATCGTTTGATCTGGGGGAGTTCAATACTCAGTTCAGTAAAGAAATTAATAATCTACAGTTGAACAAAGGGAGAATGTATGTGTCGGGGGGGTGTGAGAATGTGGAGAAGAGGGGAACTGTAAACATGACGGTGGGGACTAAAGAAAAGAAAGAGGGTATGTATAAGAAACCTGCTCAGATTCTATGCAAGCTATGTAACAACAAACATAAATGGAGTTTCTGTGTAAAATACCCAACAAATGAGACAAAACTAGCACAGGCAAAAAGATTGAAGCTATGTGTAGGTTGTCTAAGTAAGGAACATGGTAAGCAGAGACAATGTACTGCTACATACTTAAGGCCCTGTCGCCACTGCAAAGGACATCACTTTGATAAGTTGTGTCCTACGGCAGATAAAGTCAAAGACGTCAAACCAGAGAGTACTACAACTGTGACACCAAGCAAGACACCACTATATTGCCCACAATACAGATTCCCATGGAAGGTAATGACAGTAACAAAGTTTGTCGGGTACTTCTAGATCAAGGGTCTCAACGTTCCTTTATAAAGAGGTCCGTATTAGTGGGACTGAAGCACCGAATCGTAGGGGCTGAGACTCTTCGATTGCAGGGCTTCACAGGGGTTACTGACAAACAAGACTACGAGATAGCGGAGATTTCATATTACTACCGTAAAACCCGGTACTTTATGACATGTATCGTAGTAGACACCCTACCAGAATATGTATCTGTAGGAGTGAAGAAGGTGGAACACGCATTATGTAGCAAAGGGGTTAACTTGTCAGATCCCATGGGAGATCAGAGTGAGGTGCATGTTCTACTTGGTGTGGATCATTATTATGATGTAGTATACCCTGAATTTAGAAAGATGTGTGGTGTAATTTTAATCCCCACTAAATTTGGCTATTGCATGAGCGGAAAGGTGCATACTACACAGTCAAAGGTCCTGGTCGACACGGTCTCGATATTAAGAGTCAATGTAACCGAGGCAGAGGAGTTGGGAAGGGAGGATTCCCAACCTAGTGACCCTAAAATGGCTGCCGAGTTCGACCTGGAACGACTGTGGAGATTGGATCACATAGGCATTAATCCTATGGAGACTGATTATGACTCGGAAGTTGCGCTACAAAGGTTTGACGAGTCTGTGTGCTACTGTGCCTCAGACAAGCAATATAAAGTTAGTTTACCTTGGAAGAACAGTGAGATAAGCCTGCCTACCAACTATGGTTTGGCATTAGGTCGCTTGCGCGCATTACAGCGTAAATTAACTAATGAACCGAGCACGCGCCAGGCGTATGACGATGTATTTCGGAGTTATGAAGAGAGGGGCTTTATTGAGAGAGTCGATGTCAAGGAACCGATTAAGAAGGGTAGGGTTCACTATCTGGCCCATCATGGGGTGAGAAAAGACAGCGTCACCACACCAATACGGGTGGTGTATGACTGCTCTGCCCACCAAGGTCAACAACCCAGTCTAAAGGCGGGTGTCCGACCCCGAAAGGGGTTGAAATAGTGGAGCTATCCCCCCCCGCCAAAGGCGGCTTTCTAGGGCCTTTTCTAGCTGATGCTGAGAGGATTGGGTTCTAGTCATGTGGTGATGGGCTGGTCTATCAGAGTGAGAACTGAGTGATCTCTGCCATACCCATAGATTACTCTGACTGTTCCTTTAACTTATATATTTTCTAGATCTCAAGTGACGGCGTCTTTTCTGTGGATTGACCTCCCAATCTACCAAGATTGGAAGCCAAAGCGTCACATTTTTCCCTTGCCCCTCAACTTTCTCTTCATAATTGCTGAGGGGCACAGGGCCCTGGGTGGGGCTTTGGTTTCCCGGGCATTTCTGCACCCTCCTCAGCTCCCCGCCATGGAGTGGCTTCGGTCACCCAGGCTTTATTGTGGTCGGCAGGGAGGGTTCTGTGGGGGCACTCGGTTATGGCCTTGGAATTGCTCGGGGCCTTGGGGCTGTTCGGCCAGGCAGCTTGGGGAACAACAACAACAACAACAACAACAACCCAGTCTAAATGACTGCCTACTGACAGGTCCGTCCATGGTGTCGGACCTGTCCCAACATCTATTGCGGTTTAGGCTGGGGAAGTACGCATATACTAGTGACATCGAGAAAGCATTCTTGATGGTCAAGCTAAAAGAGGAAGATAGAGATGTCACCCGCTTTCTTTGGTTCAGCGACATTAGCGACTCTGAAAGTCCGGTCATAATCTACCGTTTTCGGGTTGTACTCTTTGGGGCAACATGTTCACAGTTTTTGTTAAATGCCACAATCAAAAACCATCTAGCAGACACTCGTGAGGACACAAGTAAACTATCTCGCGGATTATATATAGACAATTTGCAGGGTTCTAGCGATAGTCAGGATGATTTGTTATATACATACTGGCAAGCACGCAGATTGTTTACAGATGCACATTTATTTCTCCGCGAGTGGGTTACTAATAGTGAAGATCTTCAGAGTTTGATACAGGTGGACGGTACGGCATCTCATAACCAGGAAAAGTCCAGAAATTTGGGGATGATCTGGCAATCTAAACATGACATACTAACTTTTCAAACAAGGTCTTTAGCTCAGCAGACGGGAGCGCACACAAAAAGAAGTCTGTTGAGCAAAGTTGCGCAATTTTTTGATCCTTTGGGTCTAGCATTGCCCGTTACCATAAGAGCTAGGATTCTAATGCAGGAAGTTTGGAGACGTAAAATAGGATGGGATAACAGTTTGCCCGAGGACCTGAATGACCAAGGGATATTGTTGTTGAATGAGTATGACATCCTATGTACTAAACCTATACCTCGTAAAGTGGCGGCGTTCGATGACATTACGTTACACACGTTTTGCGATGCTAGCGCCACGGCATACGGGGTAGCCATATATGTCGTTACTTCATTTGGGGCACATTTAGTTACCGCCCGGGCTAAAGTAGCCCCGGTTGAAAAGGTAACTATCCCTAAAATGGAATTGACTGCCATGCTGCTATTAGCACGTCTGGTGCAACATGTACGCGCAGCATACGAGAGCGAGTTAAACATTGAAATCGTTCACGTTTGGTGCGATAGTCAGGTTGCACTCAACTGGATACATAGCAAGAAGTCTCTGCCAGTTTATGTGAGAAATAGGGTAGATGAGATTAGGGCCCTATTGCCAGACGTTGCTTATCATTATGTAAATACAAAAGAAAACCCTAGTGATCTCATAACTAGGGGTATAACGGCTAGCCAGTTAGTGAAGTCCGAATTGTGGTGGCATGGTCCAAAGTGGCTGCTCCATGAAAGTGAATGGACGATTTGGCATGCTGTTGGTGAGGGACTTCTGCCACTGGAAACAGTGGCAGTTACAGCCCAACCAAATGAGCCACCGGGTCCAATAATAGAGTGGGCAAGATTCGGTGACTATAATAAACTAGTCAGAGTTGTCGCTTGGGTGTTGCGATATATATCCACTATCAAGCTTAAAGTAACAGGCCAACTCTGCAACAGGGGTTACAACATTGATGCTCGTGAATATAAAGCAGCTGAATTAACTTTGATCAAATGGGTTCAATCAGAAGCCTTTTCCAATGAATTAGAATCTTTGCAAAGCTCGAATAAGACTATAATGCCTAATCTAGTGCGTCAACTAAGGTTGCACCTAGATAACGACCTCATCAGGTGTGAGGGTCGCCTGAAGTGGTCGGGTGTAACGGACGGCACAAACCGTCCTATACTTATGCCAACAAGACATCACGTTACTGATCTATTGATCATACGTGCACATAGGGAAGTAAAACACTTCCATAATATAACACACATAATATATGTCATATTATATCAAATTTACGTCTCACATGGTGGATACCCAGAGTTCGACAAGTAGCTCGACGCGTAGTAAGAAAATGTGTAACATGCCAGAGACTAAAGGGTAAACCATATGCAACTAGACCAGCTCCACCTCTACCTGAATGCCGTGTAAAGCACATAGAGCCTTTCCAAGCTGTAGGGTTAGATTACACAGGGGCTTTGAAGACGAGAGAGCATGAGCAGGTTTATATATTATTGTTTACCTGTGCAACGTCTCGAGCGGTACACCTAGAACTATGTGATAATATGTCTAGCGAAGAATTTATGCTGGCGTTTAGACGGTTTTGTGCCCGTCGTTCATTCCCTCAACTCATTCTTAGCGACAATGCTCCCACTTACGTCCAGGCATCAAAATATCTAAAGGATATGAGTAGTGATCCTACTATCATCACTTTTTTGGGAGAGAAGAAGTGCGAATGGAGGTTCATTCCAGATAAGGCACCTCGGTTTGGTGGAATGTGGGAACGGTGTGTCGGCATAGTGAAGTCAGGACTCAGAGCGGTAGTAGGACGTGCTCTATTAAAGAAGAGTGAGTTGACGACAGTCCTCACAGAGATAGAGGCAGTCTTGAATGATCGCCCACTCACATATGTGTACACCAACCTGCAAGAACCACTACCATTAACACCAGCTCACTTGCTATATGGAAAACCATTGCCTGCATTTCCATCTGATTTCCAATCCATAGTAGAGTTAGAGGATCCCTCGTTGTACTCTGAGGTAGCGGTGTCTAAGAGATACCAGTATATATCGAGGATAATAGAAGATTTTAGAAAACGGTGGATTAATGAATATCTGCTAGCATTGAGGGAAAGGAGTGTTACTCCCTCTGGTAGACCAATGGCTCCTATAGTTGGTGAAGTAGTTTTAATTAAAGAAGATAGTCCTCGTTTATTCTGGAAATTGGGCCGCGTGTTGGAGGTATACAAGGGGGAAGATTCTGTAGAGCGGGTGGCACTATTGAAGACGGCCACTGGAACTACTGTTCGTCCTATCGCACATTTGTACGCTTTGGAGCTCGATTCCACTTTCCAATCGGAGACTCCACCTGTTATTGCTGGGTCCGAGAATTCTCAAAGTAACGACTCACCTCTTATTGATGGTGATCAATCTCGGACCGGGACGCGTCCCAGACGCGCTGCTGCTGGCGCCGTCGACATGTGGCATCAGAAGATAGCCTCTGGGAAACTTTAAGTTTAAGGTGGGGTTCAGGTATTTTTTTGTGGGGGGAGTGTATCGTATAAATACGATAGGCTATGACTCTTTTGTGATCCCGTATGTCTCTGTGACGTCACTGTCGTTCCCACTGCACGGCGTAATATGAGTAGATCGTATATTATATGATTGTAAGTAAGTTAAGATTGTAAAGGCCTAATATGCTATTAACCTGACAAGCGCGATTTGACAGTAGGTGCTAGGGTAGTTATTTGTGCATTTCTAGCCCTGGATTCTGACAGAATTCGTTATATTTACAATATAAACCATTATTTGTTTTCGGTATGCTTTTATTTTACATATATGATGTATATATGAACCTTCAAGAGTGCTAAAATAAGTGGGAAAAGCATTTGGGTGGTGAAAAACGAAGATATTGGCCACCCGGTCATAATCTCAGGCGAGAGAGAGAGACAGGCAGCCTTCCCCTCTCGCTGTCTGGGAGTCAACTGAGGAGAGCGGGCGGTGTGTGCCGGTGTCTGGGTGTTGCATAACGATCTTTTATGCAACCCACTTGTGCTACATTATCGCGGGAGAGAAAAATAACCGATAAATGATGATAATAAGAGGAAAAATAGGTGATAATTGAGGAGGGGGGAATAAGGTGGGGAAGGAGGGGAGGGGGGTGGGTGAGATTTACATGGATGAGTACTGGAGGGGAATTATCTCACCTAGAGACAAATTCCTTTGTTTTGATAGGCCCTTTTTTTTTATGGAAGTCTTTTTTTATGGTCCTGCTTCCGTGAGGCCTATCGCGTTCCCTATAGGAAGCCTTCCGTGAGGCCTATCGCGCTTGCCGGGTTAAGCAATATTGCCATGGTCTTATGTAGTATATATGAATTTATCGTATATATTAATATTATTTATCGTATAGAGCAACCTAGATGCGGTACGATAATTTAGGCTCCTGGCGTTTGCCAAGGCAGCAAGGTGTGCCTCTGAGGAAGACAGCTCAGAGCCTTCACGAACACCAACCAGTTAACATCTAAATTCCGCCTTCAGTTGATCGCGCTATTGTGCCTCTAATCACAATACACTGACAGCAATACAAACAGCTACACCATCACGACGCTCTCATCAATGCCATGACTGACTGACAGATAAGCATAATATTCATGTCCATTCCCATGTAATCATTTATTCTTTCTTTCACTTGACTCGAGTCTCGGGACCGGTGTCTTGCCTCCCCATTGTCCGCCCTATTGGGTAAACGTTCTCCCTTGCCTCATTGCCACGTGGAACTATTGGTGAGTTAATTCCTGGCTAATATTAACCCTTATTACCTTACCCTATATATAAATTGTTATGTGAGACCTTTGGATATAAATTAGCTTGTTTCAGATTGAATTCAATTTAGATATGGAGTAGTTTTACTTTAGATTGATTTTATTTTTATTCATTATAGCTTAGTAATATTTAACTTCCATTGATAGTTTACCACACATAGAGTGCGGTGTTGTGTTACAGCCTGGACAGCCTCTTCTGATAACTTAGAAGGGCTGGATGGTGCCCACATCGCAACCTAGCCAGGTGGACTCTGTCCTCACAGGACGGGAGGGTTTCCGAGGGATGGGCTTCAGGAGGCCATGCATGTAGCTGATTGTTGCTACAATATCTCCTTGCTCCCCTCCCGGGGGCATGATATCCTGGGAATGGCTTCGGTCACCCGGGCAAGTACCACAGACCGGGTTAGATTAGTAGTTTTCTTTTCTTGATCTTGAAGAAGGGCGAAGGTCGGAGGTGGTTTTGGCTGTGTTCATGGGGAGTGGGGCTCGACCAATCTCCTTCTTTTCCTTCCCTCTCTAGCCCATGTCAGGTGCTGGGGTTGTTGATTGGCCCTGAGATGGATGGTGTGGTTGGGGGGATCCAGTCTAAGCAAAGGGAGGGGCACTGGTGCTGGGGGTATTGAGGGTGTTGGTGATGCCTGCTACGCTGGCCTCACATATATCATAGTTGATCTTATAACTGATTTAAAACATTGTCTGTGACAAGTTACCCTAACTACTCATAACTAAAAAAAGACTTGAGTTATCATACTCTCATAATACTACTATCTGGGAAGAGAAGATTCAACCAGCGAGAATATGTTAACATTTACAGCCTGCTTCAGCCATCCCTGAGTTACTGAACACAAGATCACAATGTCTAGATTAGTCAAGATGCATAAACTATATGTTAGCTATAACCTCAAGTAAGATACAAGACTTCCAAATTGTTGTTATACCAAAGGAAAGGCAAGCCGCCCACAACCTGCAACCCCCGGAAATTACCAGGGCGCCCCAAAACGACCACCACACCAGAGCCAACAGAACTAGGCACAACCCTACAGCCGGGGTCACCTACAGCAGGCGCACCAAAGACCTAACCCCGTACGGCACCAAAAACCACCAGAGGCATCGCCGACCATTGGGGCCTTACAATACCGAAGCCCGTTTTTTAACCGCTCTCTCTCAAACAAACGGAACGGGCTCGGTAAAGGGAAATTCCACCGAGGACAGGTGTACCAACCCCCCACCAACACAGATCAAACAAGCCGCAGATAACTACTTTGCATACGAGAGAGCGGTTCCACGGTCCTACGCTGCCAGATGTGACGTCACCAATACAAGCTGACCCAGGGTTGGCCGACGGGCAGGTCAACCCAGCCAACCAGGACGACGCAGCGCTGACCCCCACACACTCACCTGTAGAGTGGACCTGGGAGGGGATACGGAAGCAAATATTGCGGGTCTTACCTTTGCTATCCCCCCTCCCCCCATCGCCGGAGCGACAAGGGCTTATGTCAGTGTTAGGAAAGGCCAAAGGTGCCCTTTTTCCGTGAATCCAATCAAGGCCTTGGAAGACCTAAGGAGTGTATTGAAACTCAGACCAGGTTAGGGAAAGTATCTCACCTTCCCTCCTGACCTGAGTGTCCAAGACCTCCCTAGGTGCTTCAAAGACCAAAGTCTCAGTGTGGTAGGAAAATTAAGGAGTATATGTCAGCATCACTGCAAAAGCCATTCGTTGTTGGATGCAAAGAGTATATAATTATCTCTGTCAGCCTCACTGCAGAAGTTATCCGTGGTCTGTCCATCATGCCACCTTTTATCATAACTTCCATTCGATCAGTTGTTGTTTAAAGTCAAACCCCTCAGTACGCTATCAGTAATTAATATCGTTATCCTATGAGTAGATTGTCACATGTTGGAACTACCACTCAGTTGCCTCACCGCTGCATACTCATAGATAACTAACTCTGCCTTATCTTATATCATAATAGAGTCCAGCTAGATTACCCTCCCCTTACATTCCAACCACACTCACGAGCATCATTCTTGATTATTTAATATATAATATTATCATCCTTGTCTAATTTTGTGTACGACGTGTATATATATTACATGTCCTATTTCCTTGTTCATGTACAGGTAGAGAGAATAAAGTTGATACCTGATTGCTTGCCAATTGTATTCTGTTAGTTCGGGTAACCTCTTAACCCTTAAAAAGCGGCCCACCACTTAAGTCGAGTTAAATAAAGCTGGACTATGTGGCGGCGCTCGACATAACTCGAGTGGCAATTTCAGCACGTAATGTGGCTGAGAGAGAGACAAGTGGTGGCAGGAGACTAGCGAGCGTATGACTGCTCCAGACCACCGCGGCGAACCTACTGACACAAATCTCAGCTCCCTCCTCCCTCTCTCACTCGCTACATACTCAATTATGTACCGAAAGTACCGAATTACCTGCTTTTTGCACTCGCGTTGCACGGTTATTGCAAGAAAACTATCCATCATACAAGGATCGTTATGGTGTCATTCGAAAGCTCTGTTTATGCCCTTTCAGGGATAGATACTTGTTTTACGTTCTGGGTCTTATTTAGGCATGAAAATGATCACGTAAACAGCCCTATTTTGGCTAAAAACACCCCGCTGGGCGGTACACATAAATAAACCGCATAGGCCGCTCGTAAGGTGTTAAAGGTAGACCCAGTGTATATAAAATACCTCATTCTATTTCATGCCATGTTGGGACTATTAGTCTATTACGTCCTATAATTCTACTCCTATTAAATATAATAAATGTGTGAAATCTGATTCGACTATTCACTCCGAAACCTCTCCCTTAGCAAGTAAAGACCCACATACATACAATACAGTTTATGCAGCCCTAACTCCTCCACATCTATAACAAGGGCTGGTATCTTAACCCTTGTCAAACGGGGATATTTGTAACTTTTACTACCTGGCAGGTGGGCATATTTACCCTAAACGAGCTTCATTCCATGCTCTTTTTCATGCATAAACAAGAGCCAGAGCGTAATACAATTATGTATCTGTGAAAGGGTGATATTAGAGCTTTCCAATGACACCTGAATCACCCTTGTACGACCACGGGTTCTCTTGGAACGATCGTGCAACACGAGGGGAAAAACCCTAAAATACGGTAATTTCCTGAGTTTTTTCCTGGTCTCGCGAGGCCGTGGATGTGTAATGTTATGGTGGGACCTCAGTCACGGCACTCGGTCCGTGCCGAGCGGTCAGAGCCCGCCTATCGTCCTCCCAACGCGTGGACTCTCTCTCAGAGCCGATAATGTGCTCAACATCCCTTCCGACATATGTTGGGCCCCGCAGGGGTGGCCATGGTTCTCTGGCCCGACATATGTCGGACCCCGCGGCTTGAGTGTTAATTTTACCCTGTTCTAGGTTAGCTATATCTTCAAATAGAATTTTGGGTAAGCCTTATAAGCCTAAGTGTTTTCTTATTATTTACAATTGTGTTTTGGTATGTTTTGGTATACGCGCTGAACTTTTCTCAGACATTTTTCGTTTGCATTTGTTATTGGAACATTGGATACCTTTAGACGATTTTATTAAACTTAACAGGGAATATCCCCAAGTTTAAAACGTTGGAAGTTACACATTTACATCCCCATTCTCATATTAAGCAATTATTCTTACCCTAGCCAGTCACCCCTGAAAATTCGTAGATCTTTGTTTAGTTAGTATGCAAATATGATCATATATCCAATTTAGTACAGTAGATATTACATAGCACATATTATTTAAAAGATATTGAAGATTTTTATATTTTTCAATGTCTTTGCAGATGGCAGATGGCACAGTTACGTTGGATGAGACCGAGATAAAGGAGGCTGTGTCTAGACTGAAGAGTAGGAAGGAACGTGGCAGCTGTGGCATTTCTGGAGAACTTCTGAAAGCCGGGGATGATTCCATGATTCATGGATTGGAAGTTGTCCTAATATTTTGTTTTGGTGGAGAGATACCATTCCCCCTTGTTTAGAATAGAGGCTTGGTCATCCCTATCTGGAAAGGTAAAGTGAACCGACTGGACTGCAACAACTACCTTGGTGTTATGCTGCTCAGTGTAGCAGGCAAGGTCTTTGCTCATATGTCACTGATGCCAATTTGGGGTCAATTGCTAAAAGGTCAAGAACCTGAGAAATCTAGTTTTTCACCCAAAAAGTTGACAATTGACCAAATCTTGGCACTCTAGAACCTTTTGGGGCTGCCTGAAGTTTATGTCAATATCAGAAAAGGAGTTGACTCAGTGCACTGCGAGATACTCTGGAAACTTCTCCATCTAATCCTACTACTCCTGTGGGATATCTGCAGCAATTACTGACCTGGTGTCTGAACTATATACAGGTACAGAGAGTGCTGCCAACTGTGGCAGGCAGGCCTCTTCCTTATTCCCGGAGAACTCAGGAGTGAGGCAGAATTCTGGGCTGCCACCCTCACTTTTCAATACTTGTATGGATTGCTTACTGGACTGGGCAGTCAATTGAAGCCACTGTGGAGCATCGGTCAGTAATTTCAGAGTTATTTACCTTGACTTTGCGGATGATGCAGTAATCCCAGCGGAGTTGCTGTAGATTCTCACACTTGCTCTTAAGGCACTACATTTTTTTTTTTTTTTTTTTTTTTAAAGAGACAATGAACGGAGGAAGGAAAAACACAGATAAAACAAAAAGGTCCATGTGCCTAAAGGCATCCTCCATTCATAAAATGTTTGTAACAACTGGATTTAAACATTTGTAGATTGTAAGTTTGTGGAAAGCAATTCGAGGAAGTGAATTCCAAAGAGTAGTAGCTCTGGGGATAAATGAATTCTGATAAGCAGAAGTTCTGCATTGTGGAGGAGAAAGTGTAAATTCATGGGCGCTCTCAGCTGCCCTAGTTATACGGGGAAAGATGCGGAGAGGCGGCACAATTGAAGCAAGCTCCTCGGAACAATTGCTGTGAAAATATCTGTAGAATAATGCAAGGGATGCAACGTTTCTTCGTATGGATAATGTAGGAAGGTCCTGTGTGATTGCAGGGTAATTGATTAATCTAATAGCTCTATTTTGAATTTTGTCCAACTGCCTCAATGCAACCACTCCACTTCCACCCCACAGAGGTGAACAGTAATCCATCTGAGAACGCACATGACTTTTATATATCACGGCCAACTGCTCGTCAGTGAAGAATTCTCGAACTCTGTACAGGAGTCCCAGTTTTTTAGAGGCATTCTTAGCAATGCTTCTAACATAATGTGTCCAGCTCAAGTTAGTAGTTAATGTTACACCAAGAATGTCAATACTAGGGGAAGTGGGAATATTTACACCATTAACAAATATATGGGAGTCAGTGAGATTCTGTCGGTTAGAAAATTGAATGTATTTGGTTTTCTGTGCATTAAAGGAAACTAGATTCTTTTGTCCCCATCCATTAATTCTAGAAAGGTCCTGGTTCAGAGAAATTGCAGTGTTTATTTTTGAATTTATAAGATCGGGTTGGGTGAAAGAATTGGTAAATGTGAAGGAACTGTGGAGTGTTGAGTCATCTGCGTAGGAGTGTATTGGATTATGATTGGTAGATATGAGATCATTGATATGAATGAGGAACAGAATTGGGGCCAAAACTGATCCCTGGGGAACACCAGCATTTATTGAGTGAAATTGAGAATAAAGGCCATCTACCATTACACATATTTTTCTGTTATGAAGATAAGAAGAAATTAGTGGAACTAATGATGCAAGGCCGTAGTGTGACATCTTCGACAATAAGGATTGATGCCAGACTCTATCAAATGCCTTTGATATATCCAGTGCTATTGTATGTGTTTCACCATGTTGGCCTGTAGCTTGGTTGATTTGATGCGTAAGAAGGCTAAGAATGTCTGCAGTTGATCGACATCGTCTAAAACCATATTGCCTATCACTGATTAATTTATTATTCTCAAGATGCTTAACACCTTAAGAGCGGCCTATGCGGTTTATTTATGTGTACCGCCCAGCGGGGTGTTTTTAGCCAAAATAGGGCTGTTTACGTGATCATTTTCATGCCTAAATAAGACCCAGAACGTAAAACAAGTATCTATCCCTGAAAGGGCATAAACAGAGCTTTCGAATGACACCATAACGATCCTTGTATGATGGATAGTTTTCTTGCAATAACCGTGCAACGCGAGTGCAAAAAGCAGGTAATTCGGTACTTTCGGTACATAATTGAGTATGTAGCGAGTGAGAGAGGGAGGAGGGAGCTGAGATTTGTGTCAGTAGGTTCGCCGCGGTGGTCTGGAGCAGTCATACGCTCGCTAGTCTCCTGCCACCACTTGTCTCTCTCTCTCAGCAACATTACGTGCTGAAATTGCCACTCGACCTATGTCGAGCGCCGCCACATAGTCCAGCTTTATTTAACTCGACTTAAGTGGTGAGCCGCTTTTTAAGGGTTAATTATGTGATTATTTAATATAATTTCAAAGACTTTACCAAGAGTGGAAGTTATAGCTATTGGTCTGTAGTTTGATGGATCTGAAGAGGCACCTATTTTAGGAACTGGATGGATGTTTGCTTCTTTCCAGGGTACTGGGAAGCATGAGGTATGAGTACACAGACGGAAACATTTTGCCAATACAGGAGCGAGCACCAAGGAGCAATTCTTAAGTACTATTGGAGGAATTTCATCTGGACCAGGAGCCTTATCTACTGAGAGATTCTGCAAAATAGTTTTGACATGTGTGTGGATCTTAAGTGAGGGAATTTCAGGCGAATTAAAATTAAGTACAGGGACATCTTGATTTATTTCATCTAAGGTCGAGTTGGTGGAGAAAATATCCGCAAGAAGGTTAGCTTTACCTCGTGGGTCACTTACAAGATTGCCAGTCGGAGATTTTAATGGTGGAATGGATGAAGCAGTAGTGAAGTTGGATTTAAATGAGTTAAGAGTAGACCAAAATATTTTGTTATCATTTGGATTATTTAGAAGTTTATTTGCCTGTTTGTGGAGAAAGTTTGATTTAGTTAGGTTTAATACAGTTTTGGCATGATTTCTGATGTTTCTAAAGTAATTAAAGGCTTCATGAGTTTTTGATCTTGTGTATGCATTGTAGGCTATTGCTTTTTGTTCAGTTACTCTAGCACAATTATGGTCAAACCATTTAGGTGAATTAGATCTTTTACTGTACTTCTGATGAGGAATAAAAGTTTCCATTCCAATTTTTACAAAATCTTGTATGTGGCTCAGAGTGGAGTGTGCATCATTAGAAAAGAAAGAGGTCCAGGGAATATCAATAATGAAACCTTGAAGACCCTCCCAGTCTGCCCTATCGTAATGCCATTTAGTCACCAAAACAGGTTCAGAGTGGGAAGGTGTGGTAGGTGATAGACAGGTGGCCTGAATCAGACAGTGATCAGAAGATCCAAGCGGGGACCTCACTGTAACATCATAATTTTCTGAATTGGTTGTTAAAAATAAGTCCAGTAGGTGGGAATTATGATTAGGATTATCTGGTACACGGGTTGGTTGGTTGACTAGTTGAGTGAGATTAAATGAGTCTGCAAATAGCTCACATTCAAGACCAGCATCATCAGTCCTGGCTGAATGAGTGAGCCATTCAACATTATGGACATTAAAATCACCCAACACAGTGATTTCAGAAGAAGCATTTAAGTTGAGGACACTGAGTTGTGAGGACAGAGAATCAAAAAGACTTTGCTCTGGAGGAGTATTTGGGGAACGGTAGATGCAACATATGTATTTAAATTTACCAGCAGAAATTAATTTGTATATAGAATAATCAAAATAGGGACAATTGAAACTAGTAACCTCCTCCAGGGCAATTTCAGATTTTGCGAAGCAACATACACCTCCTTTAGGTCTGAAATTTTGGAGCAGTTGATAACCTGGAAAATTAAATCTAGACGTGTCAGATGTGGATGTTACTTGAGTCTCTGTCAAAAAAAGGAGAGTAGGGGATTCTGCTTGTAGAAATTGGTGTACAGAATTGATGTTAGAGTGAAGTCCCCTTATATTGCTAAAGAAAAAGCTGCACCGACGAGCAGCTTTGGGACGTTGCAATGCTCTTGACACAGTCGCATGATGACGACCGGGAGGGCCCTGTGTCAATGACCCAACCCTGCCGGGGGTGGATATCCGAGGGACCACCAGGTTTGCTCTTAACAATTGTACTGCCATATTTATTGGGTAAGGTGTATGGTGTTACATGTATGATATGTAGTGGGAAGAGTAGTGTTTTATGGATAGAGGATAGCAATGTAGGGCAATGTCGTGAAGTTGGATGTGTATGTTATATAAAGAGGGTTTTCCTGATACCCCTGATGTGTGAGGCAGAAAGATATGTATCCAGCTACCAAGGCCTGGGAGAGAAAATGGAATTCAGGCTATTCCCTGAGTCTCCCGAAATCTTGGCGGTAGTACTTCCCTGGGCGGGGCTGCCTACCCCTACTACCTACAAAATGAGTCAGAGCCCCTGGGTCAAAAGGTCTCTTGAACTAAGACTATATGGTATTGTTGTATTGTAATGATTAATGTAGAAGTTGGTAACAAGATTGAAAGATTTGGCAACACTGTAAATGGAGCGGGAGTTGAGAGGGACCACAATAAAAGGCACATGTAGCCAAACGTCTCCTTGGACTTTCTATTATATTTTGGCCTACAACCATACAACAGTTCAAGCATGGTGACTTGTTGGATAAAGCAGTACAGTATATACTTGCATATGATGAGAACATAGAGGTCTTGGATAAATTCACTTATTTTGGAAGTGAGATCTGTATCAGCAATCAGGCCACATTGTTGTTTGTTGTCTAAGTCTAGCATATGGGGTTACAGTTTCACATGGGGTTCACAGTTTCACACCACAAACACGAAAAAGAAACTGACACCCAGACTTAATGCCCTCAGATCACTTGCCCACACGAGATTTGGACACAACAAAGAAACCACCACCACAGTCTACAAACAATACATAAGATCAGTTATGGAATACGCAAGCCCGGCCTGGGCTTCTAACCTAGCTGAAACACATCATAAGACCTTGCAGACTATTCAAAATAAAACCCTTAAAATCATCACAGGATGCACAGCTACTACACCCACAGATCACCTACATCAAGAAACCAAAGTCCTAAAAGTCAAAGATCATCTAGACATGAGAGGCACTCAATTCCTGGCAGAAGCCTCCACGAATCAACACCACCCACTACAGTACATGGCAACACACCCACAGACACCAAAAAATATCAAAACAACACCCAGCACACGCTATCACACACAAATACTGTCTTCTCTCTCCCTCCCTGCCCACCCCAAACCAACTTCCGGAAGCACATCCATACTCATATCACTCGCCATTCCATCCACTCACTCATAGACAACACGCAGCTGCAAGCACGACCTCCCGAAATCCATCCTTCTGAATCCTCCCTTCCTCGCGAGGACAGAGTCCACCTGGCCAGGCTGAGATGTGGACACCATCCAGCTCTTCTGAGCTATCAGAAGAGACTGGATGACTCCGTCGTCGACACCTGCCCGGGTTGTAACACAGCACCCCATACCATAAAACACATCATAGAAGACTGCATTTCACACAACCACTTACGCCAACAACACAATTTACACTATTTGAGAGCTCTGTGGGAGAGCCCGACCGTGGCCATGGCCTTCCTTAAGAACTCGTGGCTGTTCGGCCAGGCAGCTTAGGGAACAACAACAACAACAACAACGGTTTCACTTAGAAGGAGTATATGGCGATGGCAATTTCTATTTAGGAGGACCAAGCTGCAGAACTTCGAGACACTGGTGCTCCCTGGCTTGTTATATGGTTGTGAGACATGGACACTCAACAGTGATCTGGAGAGATGCATCAAATCCTTTGGTACCAAGTGACTACGTATGATCATGGGGTACCATTGATTTGACCACATATATTACATGTCATATTCAGTAATTATTATAGAAATCATTATTTCAACTCTCATATAATTTTAAGATGATTTACTTCTTACAGTGTACTGTGTATTTAAGCGAGGGACTGTACAATTTGAAGGTTAAATCATTGTAACTTCCTCCTTCTAGTTCTACCTATGTCAGACTCTGCTATTCCTTACTCACACACTTTTGAGCTCACCCAGGCACTGCTCATGTGATCGGAAGTAGTCATGGGATTTTCCATCAGTTCAGGAGGGGTGTGTGGAGAGGTAAGAAGAGAGGTATGAAAAAGATTTTGACTAGACTGAGACATGAGACATGGGCAAGATCACAGCCCCGGAGATTCCCTCCAGACATAGGGAATTCTCCTTGTAATATTTTAATCATCATTTGTTACTTCAATAAATCAACGTGGCCGGACAAGATAGTTTAAATCCCCTTTACCTATAAGTACATACATACATACATACATCAAATTTTAAGACTGAGTGTTCCACACATAAGTGCAGTTTCAGTCTCTTGTCCTAATGGTGGCATTCCAGGCAACCCTGTTAAAGGCTGCTTCACTTGTCAAGTTCTTGGATTTGAGATCGGCGCGTATAGTCCGATCCCAGGTCTTCCTCGGTCCACCCCTTGGTTCAGCTCCCTCCACAATCACAGACCTGCATTTTTTCACCCAATTTTGTTCATCCATTCTCTCCACATGTCCATACCATCCCAGTCTAATTTTTTTTTTTTTTTTTTTTTTTTTTCTATATTCCAACTTACTTCCTCTCGGGCATAGGCTGAGAGCCTTAACATTCACCGCTTTACAATGAACAGTGAAGCCCGTGAGGTCTTGTTCCAGTCTAGGGAGTGAGACATGTGAAGCACGTAGAGTACAACGAGCACCTGCCATCTTGCCTTCACATGAGGCACGGTGCTCACTCATGGCCCGAAACGACCCCATCTCTGAAGCCACCTCGTTCCCGTGCTTCACTGTCTCAACCCCTACACTCGGACTCTCACACTTACACACACACAACGCCACCTGTTGAGTAGATAACTCACCAGGCATTGCACCCCTATAGCATATTTTGAATATGGGAATATTCATACAGTGCTATTTAATCAGGGAACAATGAGGGTATTTTATTGACGTTTCGGTGGGCTTGTGGTAATGCACTGATACCAGGTACAGCACAAATTCCATCCCAATAATATCTTCCCATTGATACATCGGGATTTGAACCCGGGACCTTTGGATTACCAGGCCAGTGGCAAGACCACTTCACCACACCTCCCCTTGTACTTGTACGCATCACCTCGCTAATACTCTTTATACCTAAACGTCTCCTCAGCTCAACATTTGTTATTCTATCCTGTAGCCTGGCCCCACACATCCATCTCACCATTCTCATCTCATTACGCTCCATTCTGTTGACATCCTCTACTTTAACGGCCCATGTTTCTGAGGCATACGTCATTGCACTTCTAACACATGAGGCATACACCTTTCCCTTCAGGGGGAGAGGCATTCTTTTCATGGTCCGGATTGGCATCAATTCTCTGAACTTCCCCCAGCCGCACCTAATTCTAGCAACAGTGGCAGCCTCGGCCCCACCACCGGCAGAGATGGTATCTCCTAGGTAACAAAACTTGTTCACCAGCTCCAAAGACTCATTTCCAAAATTCACAGCCACAGGATCATCACTTAACACATGCTCGCCTTTGCACACTACGCACTCAAATTTCTCTATTTCTGACTTATCCTTCGGCAGGGGCCCCTTTATTCTACTACAGCGCTTACTCCCATTGTGTACCCAACATCGACAGATGCTACATTGAATTGAGTTAATGCCCACTCCCTTTCCACACACTGCACATGGGTATGCACCGCTCTTTTTCCACATTGCCTCGTCTCAATCTACAATGCATAACCTTGGTTTTGTTAATATTGACTCTTAAACCCTTGCTCGCCATGCCCTCTCTCCACTCTCTGAATTTGGCCTCAGCATCCTGCATACTGTCAGGTATTAGGACTAAATCGTCTGCATAAAACAGTTCCAACGGGAGTCCGCCTCTAAAAACTCTAGACAGCGCCTCCAAGACCATAATAAAGAGGAGGGGGCTTAACACTGAACCCTGATGGACTCCAACACGGGCTGCGAACTCATCACTCAGTATTCCCTTCACCCTCACCGAACTTCGCGAATCCTCATACATCTTTATTATCACACGCACCAGCCACTCAAGTATCAATATTATATTTATTAGGTATAAGGATTATGGTGGCAGCATTTACTATTACTTAATATGAATAGAACATAGGAGAAAACCAATCTACCAATCTATGAGAGAATCAGAACGCAGAGAAGTTACCCAGTACTTCAATCAACTTACTAAACTACAATAAACCAAATCTAATAACCCATTAAAGGAGAATCACAAACGCCTTGCTAACATGGTGGCAGCGGTGGGAGTCTACTCTCTGATACTGATTTGAGACATATTGAGTGCATAGTTGGTGAGTGCCAGCTGTAGCTGTATTAACATGTGGTATAGTTGGTGAGTGCCAGCTGTAGCTGTATTAACATGTGGTATAGTTGGTGAGTGCCAGCTGTAGCTGTATTAACACGTGGTATAGTTGGTGAGTCCCAGCTGTAGCTGTATTAACACGTGGTATGGTTGGTGAGTGCCAGCTGTAGCTGTATTAACACGTGGTATAGTTGGTGAGTGCCAGCTGTAGCTGTATTAACACGTGGTATATTGGTGAGTGCAGGCTGTAGCTGTATTAACATGTGGCTCACCTAAGTGTAAGTAGCGGGGTACCCCAGGGATCGGTACTAGGACCAATTCTCTTTCTAATTTATATCAATGACATAGATGAAGGTCTCACCTGTAAAATCTCTAAGTTTGCTGACGATACAAACATTGCAAATAGCATACTCTCAAAAGAACAAGTTGACGATATGCAACACAATCTAGATAAGTTGTCATGTTGGGCCCAAATTTGGCAAATGAGTTTCAATGCGGATAAATATAAAGTACTACATATCAGATACTGAAATGAGAAAGCAAACTAATCGATGAATGGCACTCAGCTTAAGAGTGTTGACAGAGAAACCGATCTGGGAGTAACAACATCGAGTAACCTAAAACCGAGTCAACAATGTTCAGAAGTTGCTAAGAAGGCAAACAAAATAATTGGCTTTATAGGCAGGTCATATGAGCATAAATCCAAAGAAGTTATCCTATCTCTTTACAATTCCTTAGTCCACCCTCTTCTGGAATACTGCGTTCAATCCTGGTGCCCTTACTACCAAAAAAATATAAACAAGCTAGAACGAGTTCAACGTAGAGTTACAAAAATTATACCTAGCCTAAAGAACAAACCATACGAGGAGCGTCTTAGAGAATTAAATCTATTTCCTTTAACACAGCGCAGATTAAGAGGCAATTACTTAATTCAAGTGTTCAAAATCATCAAAGGCATCGACAATATGAACTGTAGTAAGTACTTCACTATCGACCAGTCTAATTTCACGCGGGGAAACAGTTGCAAAATTATTGGTAAATCTTTTAACTCACACAAATCTAAGAACTTCTTCTTCAATCAAGTTGTCAACTTGTGGAATGGGCTTCCCGAGACCTTATAGACTGCAGCACCGTTGATTCTTTTAAACTTCGCCTAGACAAATATCTTGCATCAAACCCGAGTCTAACTGCGTTTGTAAAATGAATATTTATTTTATTCCCCCCTCAGATTCATCGAAGGACTTAATGCGTATATATATTACTAAGACGTTACTCTCTTTTTCCCAGATATACGAAAGATCCTTATAACTGTGTTATGTTATTACTAACACATCTGTCCCCTACCAACTCCCTAATCCTGCCACGGACATTAGTTCCAGGGCAGTGGTTTCCTTTCCAATGTCCCTTACCCACTCTAAACCACTGTTTGGACACTTGATCCGCAGTGTTTTGGAGGACAAGTAGCCTAGAGAGGTCACTAGATCTGTTGTTGCTTGATTTCCTTTGTACTCCTTCAAGTTGATCCTGCTTATGTGGTGATTTTGCTGAGTGGAGGAGACCACGGGGAAGACCCCACGATTCATGGCTGTGGAAATTCGAGCATTTATATCATGAACTGCTTGGGATGGATCAAATTAGGGCCTGGTACCTCATGCGGAGACTTCCGGGAGTGGAGTCAAAGGGTGACTGCTATTACGGGCCGTCCTGGAGTAGGTCTTCATTGATTGATTGATTTATTACATGTCTTCATACCTATATTTACTTAATGAAAATATAGCATGTACAAGAATGTATTAGAGTGATAATACTTTTCATATCTCCAGTTCTCACGGTATATTCTCTCAATTAACACCTCAGTTTCTTTCCTTATAATCTCCTCCAGATACTTTTCCTCCACTGTATCTGGTTTTCCTCCACTGTATCTGGTTTTCCTCCACTGTATCTGGTTTTCCTCCACTGTATCTGGTTTTCCTCCACTGTATCTGGTTTTCCTCCACTGTATCTGGTTTTCCTCCACTGTATCTGGTTTTCCTCCACTGTATCTGGTTTTCCTCCACTGTATCTGGTTTCCCTCCACTGTATCTGGTTTTCCTCCACTGTATCTGGTTTTCCTCCACTGTATCTGGTTTTCCTCCACTGTATCTGGTTTCCCTCCACTGTATCTGGTTTTCCTCCACTGTATCTGGTTTTCCTCCACTGTATCTGGTTTCCCCTTCTACTTTCCACCATTACATTCCTGCTACCAACTTTCCTCTTGTCAATACGTCCACTGCTGTTTATATTACCCTTTAACTTTCTACAAATAAATATCTCTTGTCCACTTTCCAATTATCATTTGTATTGTTCTGACAGTTCTCCTTTCTCCTCTTTGTTACCTTGTCCCTTCCTACTTGTTTATTAACACCACCCTCAACAAAAATAAAATACATATATATATATATATATATGCTGTATATACTGTATATATATATATATATATATATATACCGGTATATATATATATATATATATATATATATATATATATACAGGGTGTTCAGAAAACATGTGTACAAAATGAAATGGGTGATAGGGAACACAGAATTAAACATTTTGTACTCCATGGAGGTATGTCCATAAATGCTTCCTTGCGGTGCTACAGGGTAGACAGTTTCAACGTAATTTCCATAAATTTGTACCCTAACTTCTCTGTGAGTAATCCCTATTATCCCTTTACATACAAACATGGTAATTTAATGTACACAACAGTATGAACATTACTTTATTGATGTCAGTACACTGCACAAACAAAAGAACATTAAATTGAAGAGAAGATTAACAATCATTAATCATCAGTCAGAACTGTTTACTGAACGAAGATGTCTTATGGCATACTGTTTTGTATATTAAATTACCATGTTTGTATGTAAACGGATTACTCACAGAGAAGTTAGGGTACACATTTAGGGAAATTACGTTGAAACTGTCTACCCTGTAGCACCGCAAGGAAGCATTTATGGACATACCTCCATGGAGTACAAAATGTTTAATTCTGTGTTCCCTATCACCCATTTCATTTTGTACACATGTTTTCTGAACACCCTGTATATATATATACATATATATATATATATATATATATATATATATATATATATATATATATTTTTTTTTTTTTTTTTAAGAGACAATGAACGGAGGAAGGAAAAACACAGATAAAACAAAAAGGTCCATGTGCCTAAAGGCATCCTCCATTCCTAAAATGTTTGTAACAACTGGATTTAAACATTTGTAGATTGTAAGTTTGTGGAAAGCAATTCGAGGGAAGTGAATTCCAAAGAGTAGTAGCTCTGGGGATAAATGAATTCTGATAAGCAGAAGTTCTGCATTGTGGAGGAGAAAGTGTAAATTCACGGGCGCTCTCAGCTGCCCTAGTTCTACGGGGAAAGATGTGGAGAGGCGGCACAATTGAAGCAAGTTCCTCAGAACAATTGCTGTGAAAATATCTGTAGAATAATGCAAGGGATGCAACGTTTCTTCGTATGGATAATGTAGGAAGGTCCTGTGTGATTGCAGGGTTATTGATTAATCTAATAGCTTTATTTTGAATTTTGTCCAACTGCCTCAATGCAACCACTCCACTTCCACCCCACAGAGGTGAACAGTAATCCATCTGAGAACGCACATGACTTTTATATATTACGGCCAACTGCTCGTCAGTGAAGAATTCTCGAACTCTGTACAGGAGTCCCAGTTTTTTAGAGGCATTCTTAGCAATACTTCTAACATAATGTGTCCAGCTCAAGTTAGTAGTTAATGTTACACCGAGAATGTCAATACTAGGGGAAGGGGGAATATTTACATCATTAAAAAATATATGGGAGTCAGTGAGATTCTGTCGGTTAGAAAATTGAATGTACTTGGTTTTCTGTGCATTAAAGGAAACTAGATTCTCTTGTCCCCATTCATTAATTCTAGAAAGGTCCTGGTTCAGAGAAATTGCAGTGTTTATTTTTGAATTTATAAGATCGGGTTGGGTGAAAGAATTGGTAAATGTGAAGGAACTGTGGAGTGTGAGTCATCTGCGTAGGAATGTATTGGATTATGAGTGGTAGATATGAGATCATTGATATGAATGAGGAACAGAGTTGGGGCCAAAACTGATCCCTGGGGAACACCAGCATTTATTGAGTGAAATTGAGAATAAAGGCCATCTACCATTACACATATTTTTTCTGTTATGAAGATAAGAAGAAATTAGTGGAACTAATGATGCAAGGCCGTAGTGTGACATCTTCGACAATAAGGATTGATGCCAGACTCTATCAAATGCCTTTGATATATCCAGTGCTATTGTATGTGTTTCACCATGTTGGTCTGTAGCTTGGTTGATTTGATGCGTAAGAAGGCAAAGCATGTCTGCAGTTGATCGACATCGTCTAAAACCATATTGCCTATCACTGATTAATTTATTATTCTCCAGATGCTTAATTATGTGATTATTTAATATAATTTCAAAGACTTTGCCAAGAGTGGAAGTTATAGCTATTGGTCTGTAGTTTGATGGATCTGAAGAGGCACCTTTTTTAGGAACTGGATGGATGTTTGCTTCTTTCCAGGGTACTGGGAAGCATGAGGTATGAGTACACAGACGGAAATTTTTTGCCAATACAGGAGCGAGCACCAAGGAGCAATTCTTAAGTACTATTGGAGGAATTTCATCTGGACCAGGAGCCTTATCTACTGAGAGATTCTGCAAAATAGTTTTGACATGTCTAGTGTGGATCTTAAGTGAAGGAATTTCAGGCGAATTAAAATTAAGTACAGGGACATCTTGATTTATTTCATCTAAGGTTGAGTTGGTGGAGAAAATATCCGCAAGAAGGTTAGCTTTACCTCGTGGGTCACTTACAAGATTGCCAGTCGGAGATTTTAATGGTGGAATGGATGAAGCAGTAGTAGTGAAGTTGGATTTGAATGAGTTAAGAGTAGACCAAAATATTTTGTTATCATTTGGATTATTTAGAAGTTTATTTGCCTGCTTATGGAGAAAGTTTGATTTAGTTAGGTTTAATACAGTTTTGGCATGATTTCTGATGTTTCTAAAGTAATTAAAGGCTTCATGTATTTTTGATCTTGTGTATGCATTGTAGGCTATTGCTTTTTGTTCAGTTACTCTAGCACAATTATGGTCAAACCATTTAGGTGAATTAGATCTTTTACTGTACTTTTGATGAGGAATAAAAGTTTCCATTCCAATTTTTACAAAATCTTGTATGTGGCTCAAGGTGGAGTGTGCATCATTAGAAAAGAAAGAGGTCCAGGGAATATCAATAAAGAAACCTTGAAGACCCTCCCAGTCTGCCCTATCGTAATGCCATTTAGTCACCAAAACAGGTTCAGAGTGGGAAGGTGTGGTAGGTGATAGACAGGTGGCCTGTATCAGACAGTGATCAGAAGATCCAAGCGGGGACCTCACTGTAACATCATAATTTTCTGAATTGGTTGTTAAAAATAAGTCCAGTAGGTGGGAATTATGATTAGGATTATCTGGTACACGGGTGGGTTGGTTGACTAGTTGAGTGAGATTAAATGAGTCTGCAAATAGCTCACATTCAAGACCAGCATCATCAGTCCTGGCTGAATGAGTGAGCCATTCAACATTATGGACATTAAAATCACCCAACACAGTGATTTCAGAAGAAGCATTTAAGTTGAGGACACTGAGTTGTGAGGACAGAGAATCAAAAAGACTTTGCTCTGGAGGAGTATTTGGGGAACGGTAGATGCAACATATGCATTTAAATTTACTAGCAGAAATTAATTTGTATATAGAATAATCAAAATAGGGACAATTGAAACTAGTAACCTCCTCCAGGACAATTTCAGATTTTGCGAAGCAACATACACCACCTTTTGGTCTGAAATTTTGGAGCAGTTGATAACCTGGAAAATTAAATCTAGATGTGTCAGATGTGGATGTTACTTGAGTCTCTGTCAAAAAAAGGAGAGTAGGGGATTCTGCTTGAAGAAATTGGTGTACAGAATTGATGTTAGAGTGAAGTCCCCTTATATTACTAAAGAAAAAGCTGCACTGACAAGCAGCTTTGGGACGTTGCAATGCTCTTGACACAGTCGCATGATGACGACCGGGAGGGCCCTGTATATATATATATATATATATATATATATATATATATATATATATATATATATATATATACTGTACAAGTGCCACACCCAAAGGCACATCATAATAGGAAAGAGCTAAGGGTGTATCACTAGAGAGCTAAGGGGGTGTCACTAGAGAGCTAAGGGGGCATCACTAGAGAGCTAAGGGGGCATCACTAGAGAGCTAAGGGGGTATCACTAGAGAGCTAAGGGGGCATCACTAGAGAGCTAAGGGGGCATCACTAGAGAGCTAAGGGGGTATCACTAGAGAGCTAAGGGGGCATCACTAGAGAGCTAAGGGGGTATCACTAGAGAGCTAAGGGGGTATCACTAGAGAGCTAAGGGGGCATCACTAGAGAGCTAAGGGGGTATCACTAGAGAGCTAAGGGGGTATCACTAGAGAGCTAAGGGGGTATCACTAGAGAGCTAAGGGGGCATCACTAGAGAGCTAAGGGGGTATCACTAGAGAGCTAAGGGGGTATCACTAGAGAGCTAAGGGGGTATCACTAGAGAGCTAAGGGGGTATCACTAGAGAGCTAAGGGGGTATCATTAGAGAGCTAAGGGGGCATCACTAGAGAGCTAAGGGGGTATCACTAGAGAGCTAAGGGGGCATCACTAGAGAGCTAAGGGTGTATCACTAGAGAGCTAAGGGGGTATTACTAGAGAGCTAAGGGGGTATCACTAGAGAGCTAAGGGGGTATCACTAGAGAGCTAAGGGGGTATCACTAGAGAGCTAAGGGGGCATCACTAGAGAGCTAAGGGGGTATCACTAGAGAGCTAAGGGGGCATCACTAGAGAGCTAAGGGTGTATCACTAGAGAGCTAAGGGGGTATCACTAGAGAGCTAAGGGGGTATCACTAGAGAGCTTTTATCATCAATGGTAACAAAAAATTGCATCATTTCTGGGATCTGTTAAACTGGTGTTGGAATATAAACTGGATACAGATAATCTTAAGATGCAGACTATTTATGAAGTTTACTCAATAAGTTGCCAAACCAGTGTTACAGATTTATGGAGGGAAAAATAGCGGCCATGTTATACCACCATAAGAGGAAACATGATATCAAAGAATATTGTGAGGGAGTTCCTGATTGGTGGGTGTTGGAGGTATTCATTGTGTGGAAGGCTGGTTCACTGTAGGCTCACCACTCACACCCTATAATTTATCCTCTCTCACTCAACCTCACTCATGCTGAAGGGGGGAGGGTTCACTTTTTTGTTCTCATTTATTCAATATGTTTCTAGTTTCCTCCCTAGACCTCAATCAAACTTTAAGAAACATCCATTAGATCCCTCTTGTAGATAAATTTTTGCATTTTTCGGTAGAAAATTTTTCCGGCCGAAGGCCGGTTCTTCCAAAATTACAGGCCAAGGAAAAAGATCGTCACCTAAATAGCACGAAAGGTCTTAATATTGACAAAGAAATGGGCGAAAGGTTTTAAAATCGACAAACTAATGGGGTAAACATCTTACAATCTTAAAACTAATGGGGCTAAACATGAGAAAGAAAGAAGTCTAGAAAAACAACCCACCCCCCCTTCATTCGCTCACAACTCTCCGATGTATTTTTTGTTGTTGTTTAACCTACCGGTTCTTAACTTCTCTCTCTGCCTCTTTTTGCCCGCCCTCCTTCCACCTCTAGACGATGTGTTGCCTCTCCCTGGACCACCAACATTCCCTTCCAACTTGCACTTTCTCTTTACCCCAACCTGGTTTGCTACCCCTTGTACTACTCTCGCTCTCTCTCTCTCTCTCTCTCTCTCTCTCTCTCTCTGGTGGGTGGGGAGAGAGCCTTCTTCTTTATTATCCTCTTCTACACAGTACTGCCAACTAATTGTAGAACTAAGTCCTGGTTGCTTCATCGTGCCCACAGCCACAGGGTCTGTGTAGTATGTGTCTATATGTAACTATGTAACAAGCTCACTCACTCTCTCTCTCACACATACATGCACTATCCCACACTCAATCACTCACGAATAAGCACACACACACACACAAACACACTCTCTCACATAAACACACTCTCTTTCTCTTATTTACACACACACACACACACACACACACACACACACACACACACATACACACACACACACACACACACACACCACCATTTGCAGTAGGAAAATTAAGGGCCATCTTTCATATTTCTCTTTCGCTAGCTCTTATGTTAAGTCCAGAAACATGGAAAAAGTTAGCAGAGTTAAAAGTGGATATAATTAAAGAGATTAAGCAACAGTATTTAGAGATCTGGTAGAAAGTCTGAACATGGATTTAATTATGAATGACCTTATGTATATAGTAAGTCTGACTGTTGTTTTTTCTCTCACGCCAAAGAGTTCGGGCGAGGCACCTGGATGGCATGGGGATAACTTGACCTGGGGAGTAACATAGGCCGGGTCCCATGAGCCTTAGAGACCTATCACTGCTGCTTAGTATTGTTGATGCCCACACCAAGGAGTCTAGGGTTGAGACCCTTATGGGGTTCGAGACTGTTTAAAGGTGAACGGAATGAGCCGAACACTTGCTCGGTCGGCCTACAATGCAGGTAGTAGCCGCACAACTTAGGCTGGGTTATGTCAGCTTCCGAGTACGTTTAGAGACAAATGAAGCAAGCACTTTATTGCAAGGTGGAGCTCACTTACCCTTGCTCAATCTCCTGCTCACCAACTACGCCAGCACTAACTGTGCGATACAGGCCAGGTCCCGTCGGCCTTCAAGACCGTCTAGAGTCTAGACTCTAGAGGCTAGTTATGCTCGCCTTTGCATTGTTATCCGCGCTAGCGAGGCTTGTAGCAAAGTATAGTTTTCCTTACAACTCCCCCCCCCCCCCCCCTCTATATCCCTATCCCCCTCCTTATCTCACACACATACTCTCTCTCTCTCTTCGTAAAGTCTCCATATTTGCCTTCCCCTCATTACAAATTCTCCCTAAACTATATTCATCAGTATTTTCTCCTCCTCTCCTCTCCATAAATCTTCTTCTTCTCGTCGTGAGTTTGTTATCTGATCTTCTGGCCTTTTTTACTTTCCTCCGGAGTAAATAGACAATAGTGTAAGAAAGGAAACTGGCAAAAAGACAACACATAAATACAAAATAATTAAAATATTCAACACATGTGAAAAAGGAAAAATGTGAAGAGGGAAAACTGTAAAAAGTGGAGGTGGTATAGAGGAGAAATTGGAAAGTAAGAAAAAGTAAAAAACTAAATCAGAAGTTAAGGGAGAGAAAGACAAAACAAACAGGGAAAACGAGAGAAGAAAGAAAGAAGGATTTAAGAAATGAATTAATGAATGACTGTTAGTAAATGGAACACTTTTATGTAACAAAGAATAATATAAGAACTAGACAAAAGGGAAAATGAAAGCATGATAAATATAACAAAGGTCAGACTGCACACAATTATGTATAAGAAAATTATATATAGAAGTAGAGAAGGCAAAACAAGAAGAAAGAAACGCTTTAAGAAAATAAATAACACAAAATATAATGAACAAATATAATGAACAAATATAATGAACAAATATAATGAACAAATATAATGAACAAATATAGAGCGGAGAATTTGGGGATTTATTTATTTATGTATTATTATTTTTATTATTTTTTTATTCCGGTGCCAAAACAAGGTATATTGACTTATATTCATATTAATCCGTCCATATGTCTAAGCCATCTTACAAGGTATATTGACTTATATTCATATTAATCCGTCCATATGTCTAAGCCATCTTACAAGGTATATTGACTTATATTCATATTAATCCGTCCATATGTCTAAGCCATCTTACAAGGTATATTGACTTATATTCATATTAATCCGTCCATATGTCTAAGCCATCTTACAAGGTATATTTATATATTAATCCGTCCATATGTCTAAGCCATCTTACAAGGTATATTGACTTATATTCATATTAATCCGTCCATATGTCTAAGCCATCTTACAGATAGGCAAAATAGATACAGTATATTGAAAATTAAAATATATGATATTAAGATACTATAATGATTACTTTCAAAATGTTATGGAAATCAGAGGAATGCAGAGTAGATAAGCTGGAAATACAAAAATGAAAAGAAAGATAAAATATCCCAAAACTGGATGAGATACACTTAATTATAATAAAAGATACCGTGCAGAGACAAAGTTGACAGATACAAATATTAATATATAACAAGCGGATTTAACACAAATATAAGAACAAAATCAAACATGTGCCAGGAGAGAGTGAGAGAGAGTGCGAAAGTGAGAGTGAGAGAAGAAGAAGAAGGAGAAACTAGGGTAGAAAGTATAATCAGCAGCTTCGAGAGGGAACAAGAAGAATACAAATGTTAACAAGTAAAACGAGAACTGGGAGCCTAAAGGAAACAGAAGATGCTACATAGACTAAACAAGAACCCACAATAATAAATAAAGACCAGGCACAGATGGATAAACACGGAAAAGATGTACAAGGGAAAGAGAAAGGAAAGAGTTAACCCCTTCTGTACCAGCGACGTCTTTTGTATTTTGTTCTAACTATATTTAGACGATTTTGTGCAGTTCAAACAGGATCTGTGGTAGTAAAATGAGTTAAGTGAGATATTTGGAAGCCCGTCAAATGCTGGATACAATTGTCTAGTTACTGTCACTCTAGTAGCAGCCAAGATAATGTTAATGGGACGGCACCGGTACTGAAAGTGTTAAAGAACAGTGAAAGTGTTTAAAGAACAGTAAGGGGCGGTTTCTTGGACACCTCTCTCCTTCATGTTAATGGGACGGCACCGGTACTGAAAGTGTTAAAGAACAGTAAGGGGCGGGTTTCTTGGACACCTCTCTCCTTCATGTTAATGGGACGGCACCGGTACTGAAAGTGTTAAAGAACAGTAAGGGGCGGGTTTCTTGGACACCTCTCTCCTTCATGTTAATGGGACGGCACCGGTACTGAAAGTGTTAAAGAACAGTAAGGGGCGGGTTTCTTGGACACCTCTCTCCTTCATGTTAATGGGACGGCACCGGTACTGAAAGTGTTAAAGAACAGTAAGGGGCGGGTTTCTTGGACACCTTTCTCCTTCATGTTAATGGGACGGCACCGGTACTGAAAGTGTTAAAGAACAGTAAGGGGCGGGTTTCTTGGACACCTTTCTCCTTCATGTTAATGGGACGGCACCGGTACTGAAAGTGTTAAAGAACAGTAAGGGGCGGGTTTCTTGGACACCTTTCTCCTTCATGTTAATGGGACGGCACCGGTACTGAAAGTGTTAAAGAACAGTAAGGGGCGGGTTTCTTGGACACCTTTCTCCTTCATGTTAATGGGACGGCACCGGTACTGAAAGTGTTAAAGAACAGTAAGGGGCGGGTTTCTTGGACACCTTTCTCCTTCATGTTTAGCCGCATTCCGTTTGAGCTTCTCAGACATTCGTCTCATTAGTTTAGCGATTTTAAGATCTTTCGTGCCATTTAGATGTCGAAATTTCCTGGCGAGCGACAGCGAGACTGCATTTTGAAGGAACTGGTCTTGGGCCGAGGCATTTTTCTACCGACAAATGCACAAATTTCTTTCGGAGGGGGTATTTTTTTTGTTTTTAAGTTTGATATTCTAGGGAGGAAACTACAAAAAAAAAAAAAAAAAAAAAAAAAAAAAAAAATATATATATATATATATATATATATATATATATATATATATATATATATATATATATATATATATATATATATATATATATATATATATATATATATATATATATATATATTCAAAATATATTAATAAATAACTAAAAATCTCTTCCCTACATAAATCCAGACAGATACCATGGGATGCATAATATGAACGAGAAGAAAATCTTTCAAACCAAAGATGACAAATATGGAAAATACAGAAACATTCACACATTGAATAAGAACGAGCGGAATGACCAAAGTTGAAAATACAGAAACATTCACACATTGAATAAGAACGAGCGGAATGACCAAAGTTGAAAATACAGAAACATTCACACATTGAATAAGAACGAGCGGAATGACCAAAGTTGAAAGTTACTAAGGTGGGAGGGGGGGGGGGGGAGAGCTTAATCCATGACCTGTCACCTACATCTATCTTATAAAAATACCTCCCAGACCCCCCTTCGAGATAAATATATAAATGTGCCGGCCAAAGGCCGGTTCCTCCTAAATTGCAGGGTCGCTTTCGCTCGCCAGGAGCGGAAAAACATCGACACCTAAATGGCACGACAAACTGACAAAGAAATGGGGCCAGATGTCCTAAATTTGACAAACTAATGGGCCGAAGGCCTTAAAATCTAAAAACTAATGGGGCTCAACATGAAGGAGAAGGGGGTCCAGAAAATAACACCCCTTTATGCGAAAATATACCGTGAGTATTGAGGTAGTTATCTCTCAAACAAGGATAAAGAATAATAGTTAGAGCTTGCTGAATATTTAAATATGTAACTGATAGACATGAGGATATGTTATCTTTAGGTAATGCGTGATTATGACACCTAAATGGGCACGAAAGGTCTTAATATTGACAAAGAAATGAGGCGAAATGTCTCAAAATCGCCAAACTAATGGAACGAATGTCTTACAATCTCAAAAATAATATGGTAAACATTAGGGAGAAGGGGGTCCAGAAAAATAGACTACTTCCCCCTTAAAGTAATTTAAAATAATGAAAGCAGGAGACGGAGGAGGAAGAGGAAGATGAGGGAAAGGGGGAGACAGACACTTGCAATAAAACCAAACACCATCACCAAATCTGAAAGGAAAGTACACTCCTGAAAGTAGAAGTTACACGAGGAGGAAGGGAAGGCAGAGTAGGTGAAGAAGAAGAAGAAGAAGAAGGAAGGCAGATGAGGAGGAAGAAGAAGAAGAGAAAGCAAGGCAGAGGAGGAGGAAGAAGAAGAAGGAAGGCAGAGGAGGAGGAGGAAGAAGAAGAGGAAGCAAGGCAGAGGAGGAAGAACAAGAAAAAGAAGAAGGAAGGCAGAGGAGGAGGAAGAAGAAGAGGAAGCAATGCAGAGGAGGAGGAAGAAGAAGAGGAAGCAAGGCAGAGGAGGAAGAACAAGAAGAAGAAGAAGGAAGGCAGAGGAGGAGGAAGAAGAAGAGGAAGCAAGGCAGAGGAGGAGGAAGAAGAAGAGGAAGCAAGGCAGAGGAGGAAGAAAAAGAAGAAGAAGAAGGAAGGCAGAGGAGGAGGAGGAAGAAGAAGAGGAAGCAATGCAGAGGAGGAGGAAGAAGAAGAGGAAGCAAGGCAGAGGAGGAAGAAAAAGAAGAAGAAGAAGGAAGGCAGAGGAGGAGGAGGAAGAAGAAGAGGAAGCAAGGCAGAGGAGGAAGAAAAAGAAGAAGAAGAAGGAAGGCAGAGGAGGAGGAGGAAGAAGAAGAGGAAGCAATGCAGAGGAGGAGGAAGAAGCAGAAGAAGCAAGGCAGAGGAAGAAGAAGAAGAAGAAGAAGAGGAAGCAAGGCAGAGGAGGAGGAAGAAGCAGAAGAAGCAAGGCAGAGGAAGAAGAAGAAGAAGAAGAAGAGGAAGCAAGGCAGAGGAGGAAGAAGAAAAAGAAGAAGGAAGGCAGAGGAGGAGGAGGAAGAAGAAGAGGAAGCAAGGCAGAGGAGGAGGAGGAAGCAGAAGAAGCAAGGCAGAGGAGGAAGAAGAAGCAAGGCAGAGGAAGAGGAAGCAAGGCAGAGGAGTACAAAGGAAATCAAGCAACAACAGGTCCAGCGACCCCTCATGGCTGCTTGCCCTCCAAAACACTGCTGGTCAAGTGTTCAAACAGTAGTTTAGAGTGGGTAATGGAAAAATGGAAAGGGAAGACTGCCCTGGGACAAATGTCCGTGGTAGGATTAGGAAATGTTAATAGGGGACAGTTGTTAGTAATATAATGGAGGAAAAAAAAACATACACTTTATTCATTTACAAATGCAGTCAGTCGTGGATTTAACTCCTTACGAGCAGCCTAGGCGGTAATTTCTATGTACCGCCCAGCGGGGGGTTTTTACCATAAATGGGGTTGGTTCCGTGCTCTTTTTCATGCATAAACAAGACCCAGAGCGTAATACAAGTATGTATCCCTGAAAGGGCGTAAATTGAGCTTTCCAATGACACCCGAACCATCCTTCTACGATCACTGGTTGTCTTGTAACGATCGTGCAACCGAAGGGCAAAATCGCTAAAATACGGTCATTTTCTTACATTATTACGTGTGTAGCAAGTGAGAGAGGGTGGGGGAGGGTGCAATAAATCTCAGTAGCTCCACGGCGGCCGTGGCGAGTGGTCAGGTGGTAATCTATGCTCCTCCCACCGCTCCGCTCTCTCTCAGAGCACATTATGTGCTCAAAATTGCACTCGACAATAGCCGGGCCCCGCCACATAGTCCATATTTATTTTACTCGACTTAGCCGGGCGCCGTCAGTTAAGGGTTAAGGCAAGGTGTTTGTCTATGCGAAGTTTAAAAAATCAACGGTGTTGTAGTCTATGACATCTCGGGGAAGCCCATTCCATAAGTTGACAACTCGATTGAAGAAGACATTTTTAGACTTGTGTGAGTTAAAAGATTTACCAATAATTTTACAACCGTCCCCTCGCGTGTAATTTGATTGGTCGATGGTGAAATATTTATTATAGTTCATATTGTCGATGCCTTTGATGATTTTGAACTCCTGAATTAAGTCGCCTCTTAATCTGCGCTGGGTTAAAGGAAATATATTTAATTTTCTAAGATGCTCCTTGTATGGGTTGTTCTTTAGGCAAGGTATCATTTTGGTAATTCTACGTTGAACTCTTTCTAGCTTGTCTATATCTTTTTGGTAGTAAGGGCACCAGGATTGAACGCAATATTCCAGGAGAGGGCGGACTAAGGAATTTTATAGAGTTAGGATTACATCTTTGGATTTATGCTCAAATGACTTGCCTATAAAGCCAATAATTTGATTTGCCTACTTCAGTGTCTCTATCTGCACTCTTAAGCTGGGTGCCATTCATTGAGTAGTTTGCTCTCTCATTTCGGTTTCCGATATGGAGTACTTTACATTTATCCGCATTGAAACACTTTTGCCAAACTTGAGCCCAATGTGACAACTTATCTAGATTATTTTAAATATCTTCAACATGTTCATTTGGGAGTACGCTATTTGCAATTTTTGTATCGTCAGCAAACTTAGAGATTGTACAGGTGAGACCCTCGTCTATGTCATTAATGCAAGCTAGGAAGAGAACTTGCCTCAGTACCGATCCCAGGGGTACCCCACTACTTACAGTGATCCATTTGGATGCTTTACCGTTTATGACTACTCATTTATGAGTCACTGAGCCAATTTTCTATCCATTTTAACACACCGTCTTGTATTTCATGTGCTTTTAGTTTTATCAATAAACGTTTGTGGGGAACTTTGTTAAAGGCCTTTTGAAAATCAAGGTATAAATATCTACAGCTTAACTCTCATCATATAGGCTGAGGATATCGTGGAAGAAGTCTAAGAGGTTTGTTAAACAGGAGCGTTTATTACGAAAACCACGTTGTGTATCTTTAAGTATGTTGTTTTCCTCTTAGTGATTTACGAGTTTGTCTCTTATGAGTGTTTCTAGCATTTTACAAACAACTGAGGTTAAGCTAATAGGACGATAGTTACTAGGTAAGGATGTGCTGCCTTTTCTTTTTTTAATATAGGTGTTACGTTGGCGAGCTTCCACTGATCAGGCATAGTCCCAGACTGAAGGATTTATTGAAGAGCAATGACAGTGGTTTGGAGAGCTCATACTTAGCTTCCTTTAGAACTCTAGGCGAGATCGTATCAGGTCCAGGCGATTTATTTACCTTGAGTTTATATAAGCATTTCAAAACTTCTCTCTCTGTAATGCTGATACTGCTTAGAACGTCAGAATTATCTATCTGAACCAGCGATGCTGTAGGGATATTACTGAGGCCTTCTGTTGCAAAAACTGATGTAAGGAAGGTGTTGAAAGCTTTACTCATTTTTGCTTCATCTTTAGTGTATTCTTCTTTCTCATCGACTAACGGTCCAATCCAATCGTTGAAGTAACTACATTCTTCATCCTGATGTAACTATAACATTATTTTGGGTTTGTCTTACTTTGATTTGCAACATGTAATTCTAGCGTGTTTTTACTTTGTTTGATTAACTTTTTGGCTTTGAGTCGTAGATCTACAAATATAACTTTATTTTCATGGGTGTCAGAGATTTTTTAATTATCATGAGCATTCTTTTCAGCAAGCAGACAATCCGCATTGTCTTTATTCCACCACTTAGGCTTATTATTATGTACTGATCTTCGTTTTTTTAATGGTATACACTCATGTACTGCATTCGAAGGAGTGGAGGTGAAAAATCTTCATGATTAGTTTAGATCATTGTTAATCATAGAACTCCAGTCGATTTCCTACATTTATGTTCATGGCTGTCCTCGGTCCTCATCCCTGTCGGTTTTGGATTTGGGTCTTGATGAAGATTTATCCAAATTTGTGATTTTTGACGGATTAGCATTTAAGTCCCTCGCAGGTTGCCTTCCTCGCTGTCTTCGGTCCTCCATCCTCGTTGTCCTGTGTTGACTTGATTTCTTTTCCGAAAATCCTTCACTACATGATTGAGAAGACGTCCGAAACGTGCTGCTCCCACCTATGGTTCAGATGAACTCCACTGTCCGAAAACAAATAGTCATCGTAGTAAAAATTGTTCCATGTGTCGACGAATCCCACGTTCTCCTTCCTGCAGAGGTTAGCTAAACGACGATTTGTGCTGGTGGCTATGTTGTAAATTCGGCTCTCTACACCGAGCCGGGGGACGATTCATGAGACGATGATCCTTGATGACTTCTCCTTAAACGACTTGATCAGCTGTTGGTACTTGAGAAGCAAATCTTCTGATAGGGTTCGCTGTACGTCATTGGATCCGAGGAGGAAGAAGAAGAAGAAGAAGCAAGGCAGATGAGGAAGAAGAAGAAGAAGAAGCAAGGCAGATGAGGAAGAGGAAGAAGAAGAAGCAAAGGCAGATGAGGAAGAGGAAGAAGAAGAAGCAAGGCAGAGGAAGAGGAAGAAGAAAAAGAAGGGAAGGCAGAGGAGGAGGAAGAAGAATTAAAGCAGAAGGCATCATACTTATATAACACAAAAAACCCGTAATTTATGAAGTGAAATACATAACAATAAACACAAGCATTGCAAAGCACCGAAGACTTCCATCAAATACTGTCATATACTGTCCCGTTAATGGGGGGGATGGTTGTATTTATTTCCTCCTTTATATAATGTTATTACCATTTGTTTAGTTTATATCTGTTATTACCATTTGTTTAGTTTATGTATGTTATTACCATTTGTTTAGTTTATATATGTTATTACCATTTGTTTAGTTTATATCTGTTATTACCATTTGTTTAGTTTATATATGTTATTACCATTTGTTTAGTTTATATCTGTTATTACCATTTGTTTAGTTTATATCTGTTATTACCATTTGTTTAGTTTATATCTGTTATTACCATTTGTTTAGTTTATATCTGTTATTACCATTTGTTTAGTTTATATCTGTTATTACCATTTGTTTAGTTTATATATGTTATTACCATTTGTTTAGTTTATATCTGTTATTACCATTTGTTTAGTTTATATCTGTTATTACCATTTGTTTAGTTTATATCTGTTATTACCATTTGTTTAGTTTATATCTGTTATTACCATTTGTTTAGTTTATATCTGTTATTACCATTTGTTTAGTTTATATCTGTTATTACCATTTGTTTAGTTTATATCTGTTATTACCATTTGTTTAGTTTATATATGTTATTACCATTTGTTTAGTTTATATCTGTTATTACCATTTGTTTAGTTTATATATGTTATTACCATTTGTGTAGTTTCCTCCTTAGACCTTCATCAAGCTTATAAAAATACCTCCCAAGACCATCCTTCAAGATAAATTTGTACATTTTCCGATTGAAAAATGTCCTGGCCGAAGGCCGTCTCCTCTAAAATTACAGGCTCGCTATCGCTCGCCAGAGAAAAAATCTACACCTAAATAACACGATAAGTCATAATATAGACAAAGAAAAGGGGCGAAAGGTCCTAAAATCGCCAGAAGAATGGACCGAACGTCTTAAAATCCTTCCCCCCCCCCCCCACACACATACTTCTTACTGCACATATTGTACCTGAGAGCAGCCCCCAAATCCAGCATAGCATACAGCCTGAGAGCAGCACCCACCTGAACACATCATGGTGCCTGAGAGCAGCACCCACCTGAACACATCATGGTGCCTGAGAGCAGCACCCACCTGAACACATCATGGTGCCTGAGAGCAGCACCCACCTGAACACATCATGGTGCCTGAGAGCAGCACCCACCTGAACACATCATGGTGCCTGAGAGCAGCACCCACCTGAACACATCATGGTGCCTGAGAGCAGCACCCACCTGAACACATCATGGTGCCTGAGAGCAGCACCCACCTGAACACATCATGGTGCCTGAGAGCAGCACCCACCTGAACACATCATGGTGCCTGAGAGCAGCACCCACCTGAACACATCATGGTGCCTGAGAGCAGCACCCACCTGAACACATCATGGTGCCTGAGAGCAGCACCCACCTGAACACATCATGGTGCCTGAGAGCAGCACCCACCTGAACACATCATGGTGCCTGAGAGCAGCACCCACCTGAACACATCATGGTGCCTGAGAGCAGCACCCACCTGAACACATCATGGTGCCTGAGAGCAGCACCCACCTGAACACATCATGATGCCTGAGAGCAGCACCCACCTGAACACATCATGGTGCCTGAGAGCAGCACCCACCTGAACACATCATGGTGCCTGAGAGTGAACTCCCAACACCTACACATTATGGTGCCTGAGAGTGACCTCCCAACACCTACACATCATGGTGCCTGAGAGTGACCTCCCAACACCTACATATTATGGTGCCTGAGAGTGACCTCCCAAAACCTACACATTATGGTGCCTGAGAGTGACCTCCCAACACCTACACATTATGGTGCCTGAGAGTGACCTCCCAACACCTACACATTATGGTGCCTGAGAGTGACCTCCCAACACCTACACATTATGGTGCCTGAGAGTGACCTCCCAACACCTACACATTATGGTGCCTGAGAGTGACCTCCCAACACCTACACATCATGGTGCCTGAGAGTGACCTCCCAACACCTACACATTATGGTGCCTGAGAGTGACCTCCCAACACCTACACATTATGGTGCCTGAGAGTGACCTCCCAACACCTACACATTATGGTGCCTGAGAGTGACCTCCCAACACCTACACATTATGGTGCCTGAGAGTGACCTCCCAACACCTACACATTATGGTGCCTGAGAGTGACCTCCCAACACCTACACATTATGGTGCCTGAGAGTGACCTCCCAACACCTACACATTATGGTGCTTGAGAGTGACCTCCCAACACCTTTCTTTTTTCTTCTGCTCTCACTTGGAAAGACCATATTACCAGTATCGCTAATAGTCCAGTCAAATTAGCTGATATTTCCCCGAACCCACCACTAATTGCAACAGAAACGAAACCTGTTGGGATTTGTTCAGTAGGGTACCCTTCATGATATACTAAAAGTCCCACAATTTTTTTTGAGTGGATCAATATTTTTATCAGGGTTGAACTTTTGGATTTCTGGATATTTTTGGATTTTTTATTTTTTTTTATTTTTTGTTGGATTTCATTTTTGGTGCATGTATGACATCAGTATAGGTAGTAATATTCATAACTACATGTATGTTTTCCCATAATAGTCCAGTCAATGTACACCAGGACCCACCACTAATTGCAACAGAAACGAAACTAGTGTTATTTGTCTTAGAAAAAGGTTCCTTATAACATACTAAAAGTCCCAAAGAATCGTCGGAGTGGAACATGGTGAAATAACAGAATGAAAAAGCATCACTATTTTGCCACTTTTTTAACTTGGCGCAACTTCAAATGGTCATAACTTCTTAACTAATCAAGATAATCCCCCCAAAAAAAAGATCTTTACCTATGTTTTCATGGTTAATCTTTCCAATAAAACTGTTAAAAATTAGTTACCCCCCCTAAAGTTCAAAATTAGTTACCCCCCTACCCCCACCCCCTTCCGCACACACATAGCATATAATAGAACTCCTAATCCCAGTTACCTTTTCAGTCAGATTTCGCTGTCATCTCCATCCTCAGCACTGTCATAGTCATTGTTCTGACATATACCTCTGCACCCAGAACAAGCAGGTGAGCATTGAAGCCCATGCCGGCGGCATCTACAGCGCAGCGTCCCACAACCTGACCTGCAGGCACACCACACTAGAGTCAACAACGACTGGTGCAGGGGCATGGTCAGAGATGATTGGTTTAAACGTTCCATCTGAGAGCTTCCAACCCCAGTCTTCAGCATTCAGTGTGTTCCCCTGCCACTCTTGGACTTGGTGGTAGACACGCAGGCTATGGTACTTCGTAGCTGCTAATGTTGGTGGCAACATGTTAGGAAGAACTGCCTTACTTCTCGTGGTGACAAGGGCTTGGAATCGGCGATATCTAACATCATCGAGGGAGTCGCTGGGGTTCCACTTATAGACAATGGCCATTGCCTTCTCACCAGCCGTGATGATGTCGTCCTTTGTTGCCCTTTTACTCCTGAACACCTCTGCCTGTTCCCGAAATGCCTCCCTGTCTTGAATAAGTTTGAAACCTGCCGCCTTCCCGATCCCAAAAACCCTGGATGTGGTATCACACCCCAAGAAAGCATGCACAAAGAGAATATGCCTGCAAACCTGGACCCCAAGCTTATGCTTGATCGAATTAACACCCATGCACCTGACTTCTGCTCCTTTCTTTGGTTCAGGTCGGAAGTGGATGTCATGTTTGTTTTCTCCTGCAAGGTGGATGAGGAGAACAAGTAGGTCTGTGTCATCTCCGACTAACACAGTTTCTCTGTCCTCAGAGATTCTCACTGCAGTTTGGACAATAAGAGTATCTGCATCCCCTCTGGCATGGATAACTTCACAGCCTTCTTTGGCCAGGGCATCTCCCAAAAGTTCAAGAAAGCGTTGCTTGTTCTCTTTGTTTGAGAGGAATTCCTTCTTTTTTAACTGGAGTTTCGTGGACAGATGGAATGTCACCTTCCTACCCTCACACTCCACTCGACGCTGATGTGTGCTGTCTTTTGTTGAAGGTCCCACCTCATAACCATCAAACACAACCACTGCCTGACCATAGTGTTTTGTAACATATCTGGTATAGTCCTGCAATATCTTGTCGTATGTTTCACCAAGTTGCCATGGAATGCGATGGAGAAGAGCATCTCCATCAAGGACGTATGTGATATTTTGACATGGTGCTGGGTTGTGTGGTACCTCGGACCAGATGGCGTCAGCTAGTTGTGCCTTCACAGCTTTCAGGAGCTTTCCCTTCCCTTCGAACAAGGCAGGTGGGTAGTTGCAGAGCTCATAGGTGAGGGCATTCGGAAGATCATTTGCCTGAGATCCTGCAATGATGTGTCATTGAAACAGAAGAAGAGGATCAATCTGTACTTCCTCATCACCTATCTTGACTGCAGACTTAGAGTCAAAAGTCACAGCTTGGGCTTTCCTTTTGAAACTGTACTTGACCACATGTTGTCCAACCATTTTATTAAGAATGTCATATCCGATCCTTTTTGCATCATCCACATTAACCTCGGAACCAGCCGAGATTCCGCTGACTATGTTGCGGAGGGATGAGTCTGCTTCGAATGGAGACCTCCAGTCAATGGAGGACAGCAATGTGCTACAGTCACTACTGTCCCTTGTTTGCCGAGCTTGTGATATGTCTTTATGCTGTTCACTCGTCTGGTATGTGATGGATGTCAGCTGTTGCATTGCCATGTTTACTTCTGCACAAACTGGCCTTGAAAGACACCAGACCAGTCTTTGGGTTTCCGTCATTCCCCTCCCTCTGGTGAGACCTCCACTCGTCTTCAGACTTCTCATAAGTGCCTGTTCGATCACCAGGTCTGGAGACAACCCTGCCCAGAAGCGGTCACTCCTCCTGACTACATGTAGTCCCTGGGTGAACTGTTGGTAGACATTGGGGTGTGTGTCTTCCAGTTTTGTCATTTTCTGCAGATAGAGGTGCAATTACTTTGTGTACAAGTTATGGCCGGAGGCAGCTAAGTACAGAAGCATGGCTTGCATCGTCTCCAGATGGAGGGACCAATCTCCGATTCGTTCTGATTGCATGAATGACCTCATGATATCTATCATCTCCATATATTGCAGCCACAGACGTGCTGTACGGTAGCTCGATTCCAACATATCCTTGTGTGTCTCAAGTTTCTGTTGTAGATCCTGCAGGTACAAAGATGATTCTACATCACTGAGCGTGATTTCAGCAGAGAGGAGATCATCATAGAGGTTCCCTATTGTCTCCAATTCCAGTGGCACATTGTCATTAGATAAAGACAACTTGATCCCCAACAGGCTGCTCAAGAGAAGTGTGTGAAGGACGGAATTTACAAGGAGATGACCACGAATGGCACGAGCAACTGCGTGTCCAGTGAGAATATGGGTAACAGTGTTCCCAGCGAAGATCACTTCCAAGATATCTTGAAGGCCTGTTCCTCTCATCAAGTGCCCAATGCTACCCAGAAAGCTCATTAGTGCGTGAAATCCCCCAAGTCTTAAAATAATCGGATGCAGATCACTGTCCTCTCCAGCACTTTCCACAATTTGAGTTGCCTTGAACCACAACGGCTGGTCAAAAGTGAGCACTGGTGTTGCTCCATAGCGCTTGGCATGCTCTGCAACGAAGTGTAAAGTTGAGTTGACACACGTCATGTCACTCGGGTTCATATCAATCATGGGAAGGAACATGGTGGATGACTGTCCTGGGTGGTCTCCGTTGTTTACCATTTGTATGTATCCCGACCATGCTGGTCTTGGTAACCGGACTGACAGGGACATTTTCCACAGGAGATCTACCTTGGGGCTTTCCGTGTGTTTGGGTTCCTCTGGTAGAGCTTTATACTTGATATTAGCAAGTTCATCACCAAGTGATATGAATTTCTTAATGCTGATGTGTCCTACAGCAGCGATCTCCTCTGCTGTCACAGACACACGTTTTACCACAGAGGTGACATCACATTTGGGTGTTACAACTGCCATAATACCCATTCCGTGGAATGTCCCAGAGCCGTCAAGAGTCCTAGTGTCATGATCTACGTTGTCGGCCACATATTGAACAGACTGCCCAGGGAGGAACTCTGGAATGTCCAATCCCTGGTTGACAGCTGCACTCCATTCATATTTTTGCACCTCTGAATATGAACTACAGAATCCATGGGCATTCAGTGTGTCAATCAGAAATATTGAGGCAAAATGCGAATGCATTTGCACACCTACACCTAATTGCAATGGTGCAGTCATAACTCTGGGGCGGGCAGCCTGCATTATCGCTTGCCCCAATGAGCACATCTTGCACCGTTTATTTTTTCCAGCAAAAACGGTGTAAGCTTAGTGACTCTGGAATATAGTTAGTAGCTTCTGAGATATCACTCATAGAAAGACTAGTTGGGTAAGTGTCCTTCAGTTGTACAACTGACTTAACATCACTTTTAATGAGGTTGGCCGCAGTTTCTATCAGTCTCAACTTCTCCGCTTCTGGATCACTATCCTTGGGCTGTTTATAGAAGTCGTTCAGGATCACAGAAACTGTACCTCGGAATGTCACAATATTTTGAATACCATTGATTTCAGTTATTATTATTCTATCTCCAAATTGATCAATAAGTTTCTCTTTCATGTGAGTAAAACCATAAGGTTCCAGATTGGTGTCCTCCAGGAACTCCTTCATTTTGTTCATTAGAGCATTAATCGTCATCTGTTCTTCGTCGTTCTCCTCCAGGAAAGACGTCACCCTTTGAAAAGCATCAGCCCTAACTGTATCCGATGGTCTCCCTACTTTCCGCTTTTTTGACAGGCTCTTAATATCAACGAACTGAGGAACCCCTTTTCCTGTTCGGAAGTTCACACTGCAGGCTTGGTGGTATACAGCATCAGCTGCATGGAGGTCTTGTGCAAACAACACCCTGCCTTTTACCTTCTCTGCCCAGTCATCCTGACCGGTCATCACAAACCTTAATAATAGTGCTGTCAAAACCTAATGTCAAAACAGGAATTAAGTCAAATTGTTTTTTCTTTCCGCCATATTTGTTTCCTGTTCCACAGAACAAACAGTGGTCCTTGTATGAAAATGATTCTTTGGAGCGAAGAGTGGGCACTGTTTCACTGTCTGAAGAACGTTTCCGCTTGAACTGTTCTATTTCACTCGGATGACAAAAAAAAAATCTACATTCTGCGTGAACAACATCACCCGGTTTCACCACAACACTGGATTCACGTTGAATACTTGCTTTTGCTATGCCTTCGCAACCTTTATCACCCAGTGTGACTGTTGCTCCCTCTGTCAGTTTCTTCTTACAAAAGACGCAGTCTGTCATGATGACCCTGAAAAGAAAATGGTTGAATATTAATATAGGCCTAAAGACAGACCTTATGGGAAAACATACATGTAGTTATGAATATTACTACCTATAATGATGTCATACATGCACCAAAAATGAAATAAAAAAAACATTAAAAACAAAAAAAAAATAAACAAAAAATCCAGAAATCCAAAAGTTCAACCCTGATAAAAATATTGATCCACTCAAAAAAAATTGTGTGACTTTTAGTATATCATGAAGGGTACCCTACTGAACAAATCCCAACAGGTTTCGTTTCTGTTGCAATTAATGGTGGGTCCTGGTATACATTGACTGGACTATAAGGCAGCCTCCCAGAAGCTGGGTGTGCTCAACCGCCTCAAGGTGTTCTTTACCCCTGCGCAGCTTCTTGCTCTGTACAGGGGCCCAGTGCGTCCTTATATTGAGTATTGTTCACATGTGTGGGGAGGATCCTCTCACACCGCACTCCTAGATAAAGTAGAAAGGAAAGCCTTTCGTATCACTAACTCCCATCCACTCACCACCTCTCTGCAATCTCTCTCTCTTCACCGCAATGTTGCATCTCTCTCGCTATTCTATTGCTACTACAATAATCAGTGTTCCTCGGAACTTTCCCAGTGTTTACCACCTCCTCTACGTAGGGTACGTAGTACCCGCCTTGCAACACAATCCCACCCCTACTCTGTGCAACTCTCCAACCCAAGAGTGAAACGCTATTTGCAGACTTAATTTCTTCTATTCAACCGCTGAGCTCTGGAACTCTCTCCCAGGATCAGTTTTTTTCTCTTCCTATGACTTTAAATATTGCTTCAAACTCCGTGTGTCCAGGCATTTTTAGCTCGAACGTCCCTTGATTTCGGCCCTGTCACTCTATGAAATCTGGGGGAGGCACTCGCTGCAGGCAGTTATGCCTTTTGTCTCCCTCATTCACATAGAAAAAAAAAAAAAACTACACATTATGGTGCCTGAGAGTGACCTCCCAACACCAGGAAGGAGGACCGAAGACAGCGAGGACGGCAACCTGCAAAGGAATTAAATGCTAATCCGTCAAGAACCGCGAATTTGGATAAAGCTCCACCAACACGACCCAAATTCAAAACCGCCAGGGATAACGACCGAGGACCGAAGACAGCCATGAATGTAAATATAGATCCGACCAGAACCAAAAAATTTGATTAAAGAACGTTCTGTGTGTTCTAAAACCGCAACTTTAAAGGTTTTCTATGCAAACGCTCGTAGCATACGCAATCAATTTTCAGATCTAGTGGAACTAGTGATTACAGAAAATTATGATGTGATTGGCATAACAGAATTTAGGCTCAATACAGAAGATAGAGACTTTTTAGCAGAGTATTCACTTCCCGGTTATGTAATGTTTGAGAACAGCCGAATAAATATAAATGGAGGTGGCGTTTTATTTTATATCAAAGAAAGTCTTAACCCGACCCTCTTGGCAAAACCTCAAATTGTGAACGTCGACACATCTTTTGTGCTAATAAAGAATAATAAAGGTACAAAAATATTACTTGCATTAATATACAGACCTCCAGCTCAATCAGTGCAAACTGACCGAGAAATTTATGAACAAATTGCAGATGTAAGTAACTCACAAGATACCATATTTGTTGGCGACTTTAATTTACCTGTGACCAAGTGGGGCGATACTTTTACTTCACACTCCAGACATGACTTGTATGCGAACTTGCAAGAGAGTTCACTCTATCAATTTGTTTGATCGCCGACCCGTGGTAATAACGTTCTTGACCTTGTACTTGCAACAAAAGAAGAATTAATAGAGAATTTGAATGTTGGTGATGAATTCAGTAACAGCGACCATCGTACAATAACTTTCACTTTAAAGTTTACTAGTAACGAACCAAATAGTAGCATCGAAAAAGTCCCTAATTTCAAGAAAGCAAACTTTCATAAACTTAGACCTATGTTTAAAGAAACTGACTGGAGCTTTTTAATTAACAATAAAGACATAAATACATCTTGGGAATTATTCGAAACCACTTACCTAAAAGCAGTGCAGGACTGCATACCATCGAAAATACGGCATACGGGCTATAATAATAAGCCCAAATGGTGGAATAAAGATATTTCAAACTGTCTGCTTGCTAAAAAGTTTTCTAATGATAGATTAAAATCCTTACAAAATGACGAAGAACGGGTGAAATTTGTAGAGCTACGACGCAAAGCCAAAAAGTTAATTAAGCAAAGTAAAAAGACCCTGGAGTTACATGTTGCGAATCAAAGTAAAACAAACCCGAAAGATTTTTATAGTTATATCAGAAAGAAAAAAGTAGTTACTTCAACTGGTGGACCCTTAGTCGATGAAAATGGAGAATACACCAAAGACGAAGTACAAATGAGTAATACCCTCAATACTTTCTTTGCATCAGTTTTTACAACGGAAGACCTCGGTGATATCCCTACACCATCGCCGATTCAGATTAATAATTCAGATGTTCTAAGCAATATCACCGTTACAGAGAGAGAAGTATTGAATTGTTTAGATAAACTCAAGGTAAATAAAACGCCTGGACCTGATACAATCTCACCTAGAGTCCTAAAGGAAGCTAAGGATGAGCTCTCTAAACCACTGACATTGCTATTCAATAAATACTTGCAATCTGGAACTATGCCTTATCAGTGGAAGCTAGCCAAGGTAACACCGATATTAAAAAAAGACAGCAAATCCCTACCCAGTAACTATCGTCCAATTAGCTTAACCTCAGTTGTATGTAAAATGCTAGAAACACTCATAAGAGACAGACTCGTAAATCACTTAGAGGAAAATAACATACTTAAAGATACTCAACACGGCTTTCGTAAGAAACGTTCCTGTTTAACAAACCTCTTAGACTTCTTCCACGATATCCTCAACCTCTACGATGAGAGTAAAGCTGTAGATATTATATACCTTCATTTTCAAAAGGCCTTTGACAAAGTTCCCCACAAACGCTTACTGCTAAAACTAAAAGTGCATGGAATACAAGACGGTGTGTTGAAATGGATAGAAAATTGGCCCAGCGACAGAAAGCAAAGAGTAGTCATAAACTGTAAGGCATTTAAATGGACCAATGTAAGTAGCGGAGTACCCCAGGGATCGGTACTAGGGCCAATTCTCTTTCTAATTTACATCAACGACATAGATGAGGGTCTCACCTGTACAATCTCAAAATTTGCTGACGTTACAAAAATTGCAAATAGCGTACTCTCAAAAGAACAAGTTGACGATATGCAACACAATCTAGATAAGTTGTCATGTTGCGCCCAAATTTGGCAAATGAGTTTCAATGCGCATAAATGTAAAGTACTACATATCGGATTCCAAAATGAGAAAGCAAACTATTTGATGAATGGCACTCAGCTTAAGAATGTAAACAGAGAAACCGATCCGGGAGAAACAATATCGAGTAACCTAAATCCGAGTCAACAATGTTCAGAAGTTGTAAAGAAGGCAAACAAAATAATTGGCTTTATAGGCAGGTCATTTGAGCATAAATCCAAAGACATTATCCTAACCCTTTACAATTCCTTAGTCCGCCCTCTTCTGGAATACTGCGTTCAATCCTGGTGCCCTTATAACCAAAAAGATATAGACAAGCTAGAACGAGTTCAACGTAGAGTTACCAAAATGATACCTAGCCTAAAGAACAAACCATACGAGGAGGAGCGTCTTAGAGAATTAAATCTATTTCCTTTAACCCAGTGCAGATTAAGAGGCGACTTAATTCAAGTGTTCAAAATCATCAAAGGCATCGACAATATGAACTGTAGTAAGTACTTCACTATCGACCAATCTAATTACATGCAGGGAAACGGGTGCAAAATTATTGGTAAATCTTTTAACGCACACGAAGCTAAAAATTTCTTCTTCAATCGAGTTGTCAACTTATGGAATGGGCTTCCCCGAGATGTTATAGACTGCAGCACCGTTGATTCATTTAAACTTCGCATAGACAAATATCTCGCATCAAACCCGCGACTGACTGCGTTTGTAAATTAATAACTTTATTTTATCCTCCCCTCAGGTACTAACCCATCTGTCCCCTACTAACTTCTTAATCCTGCCACGGACATTAGTTCCAGGGCAATAGTTCCCTTTCCAATGTTCCCTTACCCACTCTAAACCACTGTTTGGACACTTGATCCTCAGTGTTTTGGAGGATAAGCAGCCTAGAAGGGTCACTAGACCTATTGTTGCTTGATTTCCTTTGTACTCCTTTGTACTTTGTACACCTACACATCATGGTGCCTGAGAGTGACCTCCCAACACCTACACATTATGGTGCCTGAGAGTGACCTCCCAACACCTACACATCATGGTGCCTGAGAGTGACCTCGCAACACCTACACATTATGGTGCCTGAGAGTGACCTCCCAAAACCTACACATTATGGTGCCTGAGAGTGACCTCCCAACACCTACACATTATGGTGCCTGAGAGTGACCTCCCAACACCTACACATCATGGTGCCTGAGTGTGACCTCCCAACACCTACACATTATGGTGCCTGAGAGTGACCTCCCAACACCTACACATTATGGTGCCTGAGAGTGACCTCCCAACACCTACACATTATGGTGCCTGAGAGTGACCTCCCAAGACCTACACATCATGGTGCCTGAGAGTGACCGCCCGTCACCTACACATTATGGTGCCTGAGAGTGACCTCCCAACACCTACACATCATGGTGCCTGAGAGTGACCTCCCAACACCTACACATTATGGTGCCTGAGAGTGACTTCCCAACACCTACACATCATGGTGCCTGAGAGTGACCTCCCAACACCTACACATTATGGTGCCTGAGAGTGACCTCCCAACACCTTTCTTTTTTCTTCTGCTCTCACTTGGAAAGACCATATTACCAGTCTCGCTAAAGGGGTTATCACACTTGCCAATATTTCCGTGGTCTCCACGATTTCCGTGGTTTCTGGTCTATTTTCCGTGGTCTTGCCGACAATCCATGCTTCCCGAGCAACTTGGGAGATCTTCGTCTATCCACGGAAATGTTCGGGCGTGCATTGGTAGGCTATGTCATGGAAATACATTTCTTATGTATAAATATATAGTAATATACATATATTCCATATAATTATTGTAATGCCCTCGAAAATGTCCCGCACCCACAATAATACTAACCCGAGTTGACGTCAGGTATAGCGTAAATTAGTCGTAGATGGTAAGTCCAATAAACTCATCTCGAGAGACTACCACCGTGGTTCTTAAAAATCGGACTAAGGTTGCTATACTTTTGTACGTCCGTGGTAGTACAGTGGGTTAGCGCGCGGGCCTGGTGGTGATGGTGGTGCGTCACTAACCAGGGTTCGAACCCCACCCAAGGCATCTCAAAACCTGTGGGTTTTTAGGGGGGTTAATTTCCCTTCAGAGGTTCGTACCCCGCGCCAGGTACCAGGAAAGGTTGATCCTAAAGGTAGCCTGGGGATAATTCCCATTCCTATTTAACCTGGAAAAACCTAGCATTTCATTGGTGGCAGCTAAGGAACGTGACCAGGTAGCTACGTGGAGCACCCGTCACGCGAACCCTAAAAACCATATTGAGATGGCTAAGGTAAAAAGGCTACGATAACCTACGACCTTACGAGGCTAGGGACTAGCCTAACTAAAAAGGAATGTGGTGTAATGCCCTCGAAAATGTCCCGCACCCACTAACCCGAGTTGACGTCAGGTATAGCGTAAAATAGTCGTAGATGGTAAGTCCAATAAACTCATCTCGAGAGACTATCACCGTGGTTCTTAAAAATCGGACTAAGGTTGCTATACTTTTGTACGTCCGTGGTAGTACAGTGGGTTAGCGCGCGGGCCTGGTGGTGATGGTGGTGCGTCACTAACCAGGGTTCGAACCCCACCCAAGGCATCTCAAAACCTGTGGGTTTTTAGGGGGGTTAAATTCCCTTCAGAGGTTCGTACCCCGCGCCAGGTACCAGGAAAGGTTGATCCTAAAGGTAGCCTGGGGATAATTCCCATTCCTATTTAACCTGGAAAAACCTAGCATTTCAATTATTAAACTAGATAAGTTTAATATATCTAATAATAATGTGATAGGTGATATTCGAACCTTAAGAGCTATAAAATATCACATGGAACATATAAAATCATGCATATAAACAAGCAAGGGAAGAAAAACCGTCGCTGCCTGTTTTAAATGTGATAATGCGTAAATCATAGCCTGTGATTGGCTAAGAGGCATGAGCCCGGCTCAGTCAGTCAGCTACTCTCTCGCTTACTGCTTGAGTTTATAATTTCTTATCTCGCTTGTGTTTACTTTATGATATATACGTTATTATTGTGTTTCCTGTGATTTTTAATAGCTCTCTAGATTCGGATAACACTGTAATTTATTAAGTAATCGTCAAAATTACTTAAAAATATATAGTTTAATGAATAAATAAGGAACAATACAGATAACAAATAAATTATCAGGGTGCTGATAAAATAGCCAATCATGAGCGTGCTGCTGCTTCCACTGACTTTCACTTTTATCGACAGACGACAGACGTGGATTCAGGTCGCTTGTTTTAGGCAATAGAGAGCAATATAATCATATTTGCAATGTTTTTTATATATGCTCATTGGGATTGAGATGTATTAATAGCATGACGGGAAGCTAAAACGGCCGAAATAAGACCAATTAATTTCGAAGTGAGAACGAAAGAGTGTACGTATTTCCGTGGATTATCTAGGTGCATGTGTGATAGGGAAACCACGGTATTGTCTTGTCGTCTAAACTATGAACGAAGATCCAAAAACCACGAAAAAATAGCCAAATGTGATAACCCCTTAAGGCAGCCTCCCAGAAGCTGGGTGTGCTCAACCGCCTCAAGGGGTTCTTTAACCCTGCGCAGCTTCTTGCTCTGTACAGGGGCACAGTGCATCCTTGTATTGAGTAATGTTCACATGTGTGGGGAAGATCCTCTCACACCGCACTCCTAGATAAAGTAGAAAGGAAAGCCTTTCGTATCATTAACTCCCGTCCACTCACCAACTCTCTGCAATCTCTCTCTCTTTGCCGCAATGTTGCATCTCTCTCGCTATTCTATCGCTACTACAATAATCAGTGTTCCTCGGAACTTTCCCAGTGTATACCACCTCCTCTACGTAGGGTACATAGTACCCGCCTTGCAACACAATCCCACCCCTACTCTGTGCAACTCTCCAACCCAAGAGTGAAACGCTATTCTCAGACTTTCTTTTATTCAACTGCTGAGCTATGGAATTCTCTCCCAGAATCAGTTTTTTTCTCTTCCTATGATTTAAATTCCTTCAAACTCCGTGTGTCCAGGCATTTTAGCTCGAACGTCCCTTGATTTCGGCCCTGTCACTCTATGAAATCTGGGGGAGGCACTCGCTGCAGGCAGTTATGCCTTTTGTCTCCCTCATTCACATAGAGAGAAGAAAAAAAATACACATTATGGTGCCTGAGAGTGACCTCCCAACACCTACACATCATGATGCCTGAGAGTGACCTCCCAACACCTACACATTATGGTGCCTGAGAGTGACCTCCCAACACCTGCACATCATGGTGCCTGAGAGTGACCTCTCAACACCTACACATTATGGTGCCTGAGAGTGACCTCCCAACACCTACACATCATGGTGCCTGAGAGTGACCTCCCAACACCTACACATTATGGTGCCTGAGAGTGACCTCCCAACACCTACACATTATGGTGCCTGAGAGTGACCTCCCAACACCTACACATCATGGTGCCTGAGAGTGACCTCCCAACACCTACACATTATGGTGCCTGACAGTGACCTCCCAACACCTACACATCATGGTGCCTGAGAGTCCACACCTACACATTATGTGTGATCCAACACACACATCATGCTGCCCGATATCAACCCCAATTCCTTCAAATCATACTGCCCAATAGTGGCCCCCCCACCTCCCTCCCCTTACACACACATCATGCTGCCCGAGAGCCGCTCCCAAACCCCATAAATAATACTTGTCAATGACTGACCCCCCACCCCCTTGCACATCATGCTACCTAAGAGCGGCACAAACTCCCCCCCATCATGCTGCCCGAGAGTGGCACCAACTCCCCCCCCCCCACATTATGCTGCCCGGGAGAGGCACCAACTCCCCCCCCCCCATTGCCCAACTCCCCCCCATCATGCTGCCCCAACTCCCCCCCCCATTATTCTGCCCAAGAGAGCACCACCCCCCCCCCCCCCCCATCATGCCCGAGAGTGGCGCCAACTCCCCCCCCCCCCTCATCATGCTGCCCGAGAGCGGCACCAACTCCCCCCCCCCCATCATGCTGCCCGAGAGCGGCACCAAATCCCCCCCCCCCATTATGCTGCCCGAGAGCGGCACCAACTCCCCCCCCCCCCCCTACATTATGCTGCCCGAGAGAGGCACCAACTCCCCCCCCTCATTATGCTGCCCGAGAGCTGTGCCAACTCACCCCCCCTCATCATGCTTCCCGAGAGCGGCTCCAACTCCCCCCCCCGCCCCCATCATGCTGCCCGAGAGCAGCACCAAATCCTCCCCCCACAGCATGCTGCCCGAGAACGGCACCAACTCCCCCCCCCCCCCCCTCTCCACATCATGCTGTCTGAGAGCGGCGCAAACTCCCTCCCCCCCACATCATGCTGCCTTAGGGAGGCACCAACTCCCCCCCCGTAAGGGACAGGGCCAAAATCAAGGGACATTCGAACCAAAATGCCTATACACATGGAGTTTGAAGCAATTTAAGTCATAGGAAGAGGGAAAGACTGATTCTGGGAGATAGTTCCAAAGCTCACCTGTTAAATAGAAGAAAGTTTGAGAATAACGTTTCACTCTTGGGTTGGAGGGTTGCACAGTGTAAGGATGGGATTGAGTTGCAAGACGGGTACCACGTACCCTACGTAGAGGAGGTGGTATACACTGGAAGAGCTCTGAGGAGTACTGATTATTGTAGTAGCGATAGAATAGCAAGAGAGATGCAACATTGTGGCGAAGAGAGGGAGAGTTTGCAGAGAGTTGGTGAGTGGGCAGGAATTAATGATAAGAAAGGCCTTCCTTTCTACTTTGTCTAGGAGTGCGGTGTGAGATGATCCTCCCCGCAGATGTGAACAATACTCAATACAAGGACGCACTGTGCCCCTGTACAGAGCAAGAAGCTGTGCAGGGGTAAAGAACCCATTGAAGTGGTTGAGTACACCCAGCTTCTGGGAGGCTGCCTTAGCAAGACTGGTAATATGGTCATTCCAAGGTAGAGCAGAAGAAAAAGAGACACCAAGAATATTGAGAGAAGATGAAGGATTTATTTTTGTATTGTTGAAGAATAAGGGATAGTCCGCTGGGAGTTCCGAACGGGTAGATAGATGGAGAAATTGGGTTTTGGAAGCTTTAAAGGTAACAAGGTTTTCTCTGCCTCAATTGGAAATAGTAGTTAGATCAGAAGATAAGTGTTCTATGGATTCATTACATTTGTGTTTGAGGGATTACTGTCTGGGGTGTTCTGGAAAACTAATTGAGTAGTGTAAGGTTGAGTTGTCTGTCTTGTATGAATGGACGGGACTTAAGGTACAGTTGAGAAGATCATTTATGAAAATTAGAAAGAGAATAGGAGATAGGACAGAGCCCTGAGGAGCACCGGAGTTGATAGGATGAGGAAGTGAGCAATGGCTGTCCACAACCGCAGCTATGGAACGGCCGGAAAGGAAATTAGAGACAAAGGCACAGATGGAGAGTTAGAAACCGAAGGAGGGCAGTTTAGAAATTAGAGATTTGTGCCAGACTCTATGGAAGGCCTTCAATATGTTTAGTGTAATAGAAAAAGTCTCACCGAAGTCCCGAAAGGAGGATGACCAAGAGTTAGTAAGATATGAAAGCAGATCACCAGTAGAGCGACCCTTAACCCTTTCGCTGCGGGTGACGTTCTGGAATGTTTTGGCAAGTTTCAGCAATTTCCAGGCTTTAAAAGCCTGTAAAAAACGTAAAAATCGAGTGACAGTGGGCGGGAGCGTGAGGGGCCCACCTCCGACCCTCAGAGCACCGAGCGGCTCACTGAGCTAGGCTGTGTCTCGCACGGGTCTCTCTCTGTCTCTCTCACCAGTGTAGCCAAGCGAGCGAGTGTTACATAATAGCGGGGTTCCCGCGTTTCACTGGGACCACTGCGGATGAACCAGACCACGTACATGGTCCGTTCTGGTGTCATTTTGAAACTATTTTTGTCTAGTTTTCGGCAGAATACACTTCATTTAATGCAGATGCTTGATTTATCATTCAGGAGTGCCTGAATATGCCCTAAATAGCCCAAACATAGCCGCAGCCAAAGGGTTAAGGAAGCCATACTGGCGATCTGAGAGCAGATTATGAGAAGAGAAATGCTTAAGAAATTTGGAAGCAAATATAGTTTAAAAAACTTTAGAAATACAAGAAATGAGAGCAATTGGATGATAGTTGTAGGGTTGAGAGCAGTCACCCTTCTTTGGGACAGGTTGAATGAGAGCAAACTTTCAGCATGAAGGAAAGACGTTAGAGGAGAGGCAAAGACGAAAGAGTTTGCCTAGGCAGGGAGTCAGCACGGAAGCACAGTTTTTAAGTACAACAGGAGGAACACCGTCTGGACCGTACGCTTCTTAGTATTAAGCCCAGAGAGGGTAGAAAGCACATCTTTAGAAGAGATTAGGTTATTAGGCATAAGTAGGAGAAAGGAGGGTGGAGAGGGAGGAATAGCACTGGAATCATCCAAGGTGGAGTTTCTAGCAAAAGTTTTAGCGAAGAGTTCAGCTTTGTCAGAGGAAGAAGTGATGGTTGTGCCATCAGAGCGGGAAAGGGGAGGGAAAGACGAGGAAGAGAAATTGTTGGAGAGGTTTTTGGCTAGATGCCAGAAAGCTTGGGAAGAGCTAGAGTTGGATAGTTCAGTGCATTTATTATTGATGAAAGAGTGCTTGGCAAGTCGAAGAACAGATTTGGCTTGATTCTGGGCAGAAACATAGGAAGAATGAGATTCTTGAGTTTTTAGGCGTCGGTACCGTTTAAATGCTTCCTCCTTATTGCGGACAGCAGTAGAACAGGCGTGAGGAAACCAAGATTTTTTGCGTTAGACTGAGAGAAAGAGAATGGAATGCATGCATCTATTCCTGATAGGATTACCTCGGTAATACGTTCAGCACTCTCCGAGGGTGCCCGGCCAGTAGAGTGAGAGGAGAGCCATTGGCGGCGGTGAACGTTGAAATCTCCTAAGATGGTGATTTCTGAGAAAGGAGAAATGGATAGAATTAGTTCCACTGTAGAGTTTAGATAGTCAAAGAATTAGGGAAAGTCGGTTGAGTTAGGGGAAAGATAGACAGCACAGAAATATTTAGTAAGAGAATGACAGGAAAGTTTGAGCCATAAAGTTGAGAATTCAGAGGAGTCGAAATCGGGAACACGAGAGCAAGTGAGTTTGTTGTGCACATATGCACAACATCTGCCTTTGGCTTTGAAACTAGGATAGAGAAAGTAGGAGGATACAGAGAAGGGGCTGCTGGCAGTTGCTTCAGACACCTGAGTTTCGGTGAGGAAAAGAAGATCAGGTTTGCAGGAGGAGAGATAGTGTTCAATAGATGGAAAATTAGAGGAAAGTCCACGAATATTGCAGAAGTTAATAGAAAAAGTAACAGGCCGAGGTCCAGGTAATGTTGTAGGGTCGCCAGGGGAAGGTCGGGCGGGTGTGGGGGCATTTGTGGTCACCCCCTTCCCCCCCCCCCCCTCTGGGGACTCCGAGGCTGGGCTAAATATGCCCGAGAACGGCGACAACTCCCCCCCCCCCCTCATCATGCTGCCCAAAAACGGCACCAACTCCCCCCTCCCCCTTCACATCATGCTGCCCGAGAGCGGCCCCAACTCCCCCCTCCCCCTTCACATCATGCTGCCCGAGAGCGGCCCCAACTCCCCCCTCCCCCTTCACATCATGCTGCCCGAGAGCGGCCCCAACTTCCCCCTCCCCCTTCACATCATGCTGCCCGAGAGCGGCACCAACTCCCCCCTCCCCCCTTCACATCATGCTGCCCGAGAGCGGCACCAACTCCCCCCTCCCCCTTCACATCATGCTGCCCGAGAGCGGCACCAACTCCCCCCTCCCCCTTCATATCATGCTGCCCGAGAGCGGCACCAACTCCCCCCTCCCCTTCACATCATGCTGCCCGAGAGCGGCACCAACTCCCCCCTCCCCCTTCACATCATGCTGCCCGAGAGCGGCACCAACTCCCCCCTCCCCCTTCACATCATGCTGCCCGAGAGCGGCACCAACTCCCCCCTCCCCCTTCACATCATGCTGCCCGAGAGCGGTACCAACTCCCCCGTCCCCCTTCACATCATGCTGCCCGAGAGCGGCACCAACTCCCCCCTCCCCCTTCACATCATGCTGCCCGAGAGCGGCACCAACTTCCCCCTCCCCCTTCACATCATACTGCCCGAGAGCGGCCCCAACTCCCCCCTCCCCCTTCACATCATGCTGCCCGAGAGCGGCCCCAACTCCCCCCTCCCCCTTCCCATCATGCTGCCCCAGAGCGGCACCAAATCCCCCCTCCCCCTTCACATCATGCTGCCCGAGAGCGGCACCAACTCCCCCTTCCCCCTTCACATCATGCTGCCCGAGAGCGGCACCAACTCCCCCCCAACATCATGATGCTGGCCAATGACTGACCCTCCACCCCCTCCTGCACATCATGCTGCTTGAGGGCAGCTTTCCAATCCCCTCCACTTCAAGCTGCCTGAGAGCAGTCCCCCAATCCTTGCTAATCATGCTGCTGGTGATCAACACCAAGCCCTCGCACATGATGCTACCGAGACATTATAAGATATCCTAATCAACAAGAAGAACAACACGTCGAGTGACTATACTGGGAGGTTTGACGACCTCCCTTATAACCAAATAAGGAAAACCTCTTATTTGGTAGCAGTCTCAGAGTATCTAACGTAGGGCTTATGATCTCAGCCGCTACCACAGCGGGCCGATTTATCGGTACTCACGCGAAGTAACCAAATAATCTCTAGAGTTGCACCTCAATTCACTACTAGGCACGTTGTACACACTCCGAGACGACTAGGAAAGAAGAGATAGCGAAGGAGAGAAAGAATTGTTATAGTTACCCATTTAATCTAGCTGCTCTCCTCTGAGCCATGCTACATGTTCTATGAGCCTGTGCCAGGACCTGCCAAAGTATCGAGGTATCAAGTAATCAGTTTAGATTGGATGGGCAGGGGATCGGCATAAGGGCGGGATACTCTGTCGTTGGATACTCCGAGACTGCTACCAAATAAGAGGTTTTCCTTATTTGGTTATAAGGGAGGTCGTCAAACCTCCCAATTTAGTAGCAGTCTCTACTTTTCCAACGTAGGGCTTGAATCCCAAATTGGAGGCGGACATCCAATAAACCATAAACCCCAAGCCGTAGCACAAGCAGAGGACCAAGAAAAGACACAAATAAACAAATCAGTTTATTATCAGAAAAAGAGCGGAACAGTACGGTGCATATTAAGGAAGTACATGTTACCAGTATCAGTCTAGGGTCTTAAAAGTGCCGCAGCAGGCTAAGGAATAGGTCATGTCGACCGGAGAATGGCACACCAATATGGGAAGAATGAAGGCAAGTTGTACATGAAGACAAGAATCTGAAGGCAAGGCACAGTAGGCGGAAGATCTCCAAGGACACTCTTTAATTACAAAAACCGGGTATGAGGCATAGACATACCAAACAAGTAACCCCTAGACAGTAGAGTCTATACATAAAGAAGTAAGAGAGAGAACCTTAATACTAAACAGGGATGACATACATGTAAAATGAAAGAGAGAAAGGCATTGTACAATCATACAAATTCCCCCCCCCCCCCCCCAGTGTAGGGAAAGGAAGAAAATACAGTATGGGATGAGAAGAGACACAGGATGGAGATGAATCACGTGACACATTGGCCTAACGCAACACAAGGCACACCTGGCCTGGAAGTGGACATGGACAGGTATGATGAGACAAAAGTGCTGTGGGAGGACCATAACCCTGTGTCGGCTATATCCGAAAGTGAGGAATTGTTGAGAAACCTCACAGTCGCTGCATAAGAGCGGACATCATGAGCGGAGCCCTTCGTAAGGGGATTACTCGCAGTAATGACATGGCGTAAATGAAGTCCCACAGCACGTTTGCCTAACCGTGTCCCTGTCTTAGGGGCCAACCAGAGCGCCGTCCCCGACGTCGGCACAGAGGCACGCACATACGTATGCAAGGCTCTTACCGGGCATAGCGGATGATGCGTGCTCCCACATTTTAAAGCTGGTACAGTAAACGGCTTAAAAATGTGCGCCTCACGTTCATTCGTGGCCACAAAATGAACGGAAGGGGCCAAAGTGACTGACCCCAAGGAAGGCGAAAAACTCATGTAAGTCGGGGCCCTCGACATGGCAGCCAACTCCGAGACCCTCTCTCCTGTAGCCAACGCTAAAAGAAACAAAGTTTTATCAAGCAGATGAACAGGTGTAGGGTTAGTGGTGTAGATGGGTGAGGTAAGGAGCCTGAGAGCCTTCGCCAGAGACCATTGAGGCGGTATCTGGCGTGGGGGCGGTCTGAGCCTAAAGCAGGCTTTCATGAAAAAAGACAGCTCCTTGTGAGGGAGCACCAGCCCCGTCAAGGTCTCAAAAGGCTCCCTAATAGCGGACAGGTGGTTCTTAATGGTGTTGTACATGTATGTGCGTGTCACAAACAAGTGATTAAGGTAATGGAAGACTAACGCAACCGACGGAACTGTTTGTTCGGTGTCATTGATCCATTTAGTGAAAGTATTCCAATGAGACTCGTAAGTCTTCCAAGTAGCCTTAGTCCAGTGCTGATTAAGCATATCAGTCAAGCAACGTCCATATTTCGGTAACCACCCTGCCTCACAAACATCCACGATGCGAATGCCAACGAGGTCCCTAGGTCTCCAATCTGTCCCAAGTGGAAGGCTGAGACAGACAGGGGAACGGGACTCGGGCACCATCGCTTCAGCTGAGCGTACCAGGCTTGGGCCGGCCAGAGGGGCGCGATTAACCAAACCTTGCCACGGTACTCTCTCAGCCTGTTGCACATAAGCAGTGCGTAGGGCGGTGGAAAAGCGTAAATCGACTGCCACCTGCTCCAGTCCTCGCTGAAGGCATCCGGCCCCCCCGCCTGAGTACAAGACCAGCGGGTGAGGTAGTCCGGCAGCTTGTTCGTCCCAGAGGAGGCGAACAAGTCCACCTGCGGATGGCCCCAGGAGGCTGCGAGGTCGTCGAAAACGCTTTGTCTTAATGACCATTCTACCTTGGTGCTCTGTCCTCTCGACAAAGCATCCGCCCAAAGATTGGCCGTCCCGGGCAGGTAAGTCGCATGCAGGGTGATGCTGTAATGATCGGCCAGGTAAAACAATTTCTCCGCCAGGTCTTGGAGCACAACAGACCTGGAGGAGCCCTGCTTTTGGATACAATGAACCGCGGACATGTTGTCCATTCTGAAGGCCACCGACTTGCTCGTGAGGGCTAGTCCGTGATCCCGCAGGAAGAACAACGGTACCAGGGCAACGGCAACGGTACCAACGGTATCCAGGGCATTGATGTGGAAGTGTGAGAGCCCCGACCACCTGCCGTGGTTTTGATATCCCATGTCTGATTGATAGCCCCACCCCACCTCGCTCGACGCATCTGTGTCTACCCAGATGGTCGGCGGAGGAGCAGTCCAGGGCACAGCCGCAGAGAGCGTGCCCCGAGCGACCCAGTGTGTCAGTCTCAGATGTATTGAGCGCGGTACCGTCCACAAACGGTAAGGGGGCGAGATAGGGAAGCGCCTGTTGCCCAGCTGAATGAGGCGTTTTAGTCGGAGCCGGCCCAAGGGCACGGTCAGAGACGCCCAATTCAAAGACCCTAGTAGGGAGTCCCAGATTTGTTTTTGTGTTATCGAGACCGAGTGCAACACAACAAAGAGCTTCCTTCGAAGTTTCGCCGCATTCACTCGACTCTGGGAAACGGTGGCGCTTTGGAGATCCCAGTGCAAGCCCACCCACGTCACTTCTCGTGACGGTGAGAGGCAGGACTTGGGAATGTTTAGTTTGAACCCCAGGTTTGTGATATGTCTGACTACAGTGAGCGTGTCTTGTACACAGTGTGTGAGAGAGTCTGCGGAGATGAGCCAATCGTCCAGGTAAAACAGGATCTGAATCCCTTGTAAGAGCAAGGGGGTCAGAGCCTGCTTCACCAGTTTGGTGAAGACCCGCGGTGCTATGTTGAGGCCGAATGGTAGTCTGGTGAATTGGAACACCCGTTGATCCGACTGCAGTGCTAGGCAGCCCTGGAACCGAGGAGCCATCGGCACATGCCAATAAGCATCCTTCAAATCCAGGGTGACCACCCAAGACAAGGGCTTGAGTGCCAGGCGTACCTGGTTGATGGTGAGCATGCGGAAACTGGTGTTCACAATGTGAGAGTTGAGGACTGAGAGATCTACCACCGGTCTCATAGCAGCGCAGTCCTTCTTTGGGACCAGAAACACATGAGACAGAAATACCTTTTGTGTAGAAGATATTTCCTTGATAACGCCTTCCTCGTGCATGGACATGATCACTTGGGCCACTTCCTGAGACACTGGTCGCTGTCGGGGAGGGCACCTGAGAGGAGGCATGGACCTCCACCTCCAAGTCAGACCCTTCTTAACCACCCGACGCGCCCACGACTGGCGGGCCCATTGCCGGTAGTGGGGGCGGAAGAAGCCAGTGCGGGCGCCTTGTGTCAGGCCCATCACCGCTTCGACGAGATGGTCGGGCGAGGGAAGAGGGGACTGGCCAGGAGGAACTACGCGTTTTTTGGCGTGGAGCCCCTCTTGGACTTATCGTAGTGGGAGCTAGAGCCACCACGTCCTCCTCCAGACGTCCCCCCGCCCCGCCGAAACGATGGACGAGCCTCGCGCTCCGGCCTATCCCCCTCCAGGCTGTGTCTGGCAGCGGAGGAACTGGGGCCCTGCGCCTGCCAGCGCCTCATCCCCTCTTGACGGGGACGGCGATACGGGGACCGACGACCACGGAAAGCGGGTACACCACGCCCCCTGTGAGCCAGTCCCCTGGCCACACCTCTAGCCTGGCGCCCTCTGCCGGCGACAGACCTGCCCCCGCGTCCGCGGGTGGAGGAGGATGAAGTGGGCTTCGCCACCACCTTCCGTTGAGCAGAGTATGTGTCACTCTGCGCCAGTAAGAAAGCCCCTTGCCAAGCCTCCTCAGGGAACAGTCCAGGGGTCAGAAGGTCAGTCAGTAGGAGGCGGTTGCGGACGTCGGCAGGGGCCTTTTTACAGAAAGCCACCCGAAGTTGTTGACGGCAACGAGTGGCTTCATGGAGGGAGTGGCGGATGTCCTGAACAGGGTTGAGGGCAAGCTGCAGGGTGATCCGTCGGACATGCTCAAAACCTTGGCGATGATCAGCCGATTCCAGCGACTCAATAAGGCGGAGGTGAACCCGCGCCAGTTCCAACTGAGCAAGAAGAGTTGAAAGTTGGCACGGCGCTCGCTGACGGAACTTAAAGTCCCGGTCCAGTGGTGCCTTCTCCGGTGCCGTGAAAAAGGAACACGGAAGGGGGCCCACCGACAGTTTGGGAGCATTAAGCCACTCCCACACAGGCAGAGGGAAGCCCGAGGAGGTAAGGAGCATGCCCGACAGAAAAGATGAATCCATGGATGGGATGGCCGGCAAGGTCTCAGCCATGGACTGACCAAACTCCACTGCTTCACGGATCCATTCACCCCAGGGACCCGGACAGACGTGCGGGAGTTCGAGCATCAGGACCCCGTCCCAATCTCGCACATTCCTGAGGTACGCCGTCCCTGAGATGGCAGAGAGGGAGTGGACATCCGCAGACAGGTCTTGGCGGGAGTAGTCAGCCCAGGGCTTGGCGGCAGTGCAAGGCAAGACCGACGGATGATATGAAAATACCGCATGTCTTGCCGGTTAGGGTACACCCTCACATCGACCTCAGGGACCAGACCCTGTGGAGTAATGGCCCTGAAGATGTTTTTCTCATTCACCTGTATAGCCCAGCCCTCCGGCACAGCCCGCTCTCCGGCCGGCAGGTGGACCGCCCCCTCAGGGTTGGAGGCGATCACAGCTCTCCAAGCAACAGAATCCCCATACAGGGATGGCATCTTGACTTTGGGGATCTTAAACTTGGAGAGAGGCGGCACGGAGAGGGGGTGAGAGAACAACCCCAAACCCTGGCCCGGGATAACAACGGGCCAAAGAGGAGTCGTAGGTGGTGTTGGAGGTGCAGGTGATGAAGTAGATGATGTCAACGGTACCACGACCGGGAGAGCAGACCGAGATGGGATGTGGTCGGCAACAGGTGGGAGAGGAGCCACAAGCGGAGTCTGCAGAGGCACCGGGTTAGTAGTACCCAACCGGGAGACCACTGCATCCATGGCCGCCGTGACAGAGGAGAGGATGTCTGCCTTATTGGAGGCCATCTCAAGACGAAGAGACGCCAACTCCGCCCGTAACTCCGTCTCCGCAGCAGGAGGGAAGGACGTCTGTAGAGGAGACAGGGAACCAGCCTCACTGGGCCCACAGGCCCCATGGTCCGTGAGCGGGGAGAACTCAGGGGACGGTGGAGAGGACTGTGCCGCCACGTCGGGGTCCTCCTGGCCCGAATCAGGTGCACCGTCCGTATCCTCGTCCTCCAGCCGATCAAAATCCTCAACCTCCATCTCAAGAACATCTTCTAAATGGTCAGGGAGACGAGGAGGAGACTGCTGGCCACAAGGGATCGAGGCGTCGGAACCTCCAGGTTGAGGAGGAGGCGTGGAGGGCATCGCCGCCGGTACCACCACAGCTGGGCCCGCCGTAGGGAAGAGGCAGGGACCCCTCACAGGCTGGGAGGCAGGCAGAGGCTCGAACTCCACCCCACCAGTGGCTGAAGACGGAGCAGGATGGAGAACGACCTCCTCGGCAGGCGGGGCAGGACGGCGTTTGGCCCTGAAGACCGTGGAACCCTGCGAAGGAGGGGGGCTCATCCTGAGGTGAGGAGAAGCAAGACGGGGTCGATCAGCAGGGGATGGAGATCGGCGACGTTTCTTCCTGCCAGAAGTTCCAGAAGTCATGGAGAGGTCGGAGGGAGGCACACGATGTTCATGACGCCTGGGGGCCCGCTCCCTGGAATGCGCCCTCCCGCCCGCCTGACCCGAACTCCCGGGAGGGGAGCCCCGAGCCGTATTAGGAGAGCGAGAGTGACGAACAGTAGGGGAGCGGGAACGGCGTGCAGCATCGGAGGTAGGTGGGATCCCTAACAACACCCGGACGTCATCCTCACGGAAGGAAGGAGCCCTGTGCAGGACCCTTTGGACGTGACGGGAGATGACGTCTCATGATCGGCGTAGAGATGTCCTGGCCCGTTGTCCTTCCGCCGACGTAGGGAGAGTCTCGAGTAGTTGAAGAGCGGAGAGACACACCCCACACCGGCGGGGATCGTAAACATCCTTCCCATAGCAGGCCGTGTGGAGGCAACATTCCCGGTGATCCCGCAAGGCCGTCCGCTGACACGTCGGCCGAGAGCAGGGAGGAGCCGGCATCACAGCACTGAAAAATGGGGAAGCATTACCCACCAGTAGAGGTGAGACAGGCAATATGAGTCAGTAGAGCCAATTCAGCATGTAAGACTCAGTAAGACAATATCCAGGAAGAAGCTATGTAGCAAGTATAACAGGAAAGTCAAAAGAAAACACCCACACCAGATACCCTCAACACCAGGGCTGGGACAAGCCCCTTAGCGAGGCCCAACCCTGGGAACAGGTCCTAACCAAAATCGTGGGGAAAGTGGCACCCTTCGAAATACCTGAGAACCTCTGTGAGAGCGGAGGGAGGAGGCGGCGAAGCGGCGGCGGCGTAGGGACAGCCGGCAGTAGAGCGGGCACCAGCTGGAAGGAAAAGGTCAAGTGTGAGCAACCCAACAGTACCCTATAAGTGTAAATAGGGGCGGGGAGGGAATCCAAAACACACAGGACATCGCCACTTTGGGCCGAGTCCTAGGACTTTTCAGGTGGTCTTAGGGTCCACCCAGTATACAAGGAGGACGCCCGTAGGGCGGGAACCAGGTACAGAAGGAGGACACAAGGAACAGGACATAAGGGATAGGAAAACAGCCAATCAGCCATGGTCCAAAAAGCCCTGTCCAGGTACATGAAGAGGGGGGCAGAACAGGGCGCATAAACCAAGTCAAGTGAAAAGCTATGTGGCCTAGGCCTTGACAAGGCACAGGGCACCTCAAAAAGATAAAGGCGCTTCTAGGGCGGATTTAAAAAGATGAAGGAGCTGAGGACACCAGAAGACCCTTGCCTGTGTGGCGAAAAAACGTGAGTAAACACGAAAATCGAGTCAACTTGTCCAAGCATATCCTCCCTGTGAGCGGGGCCCCTATCGCGTACAGTTTCCAGACATCCCCCCCCCCCCCTTTTCAGTGATCAAGTAACCACAGGCAGGGGAAGAACAGAAACATGGATTTGTAAGAAAAACGAGAATTTAACCGAGAGCTACGAGACCGAGACTTCCCAGTCAGTGGAGACAAAAGGAAGGCAGAAGGAAAGGACCTGTGTGGATCATTCCAACGGCGGGCAGCTCAAGGCAAAAACCGATTAGCTTAAACACACAATTAATGATAAACTTAACAAGAGCGTAGAAGACCAACCAGCAAGTCAGTAGAGACAAGAGGAAAACAGAAGGACAGAACTATGTGGCCCAAACCGACGGCGGTCAGCTCAAGTTAAAAAACACAGGCCTAGCCTAGTTACACAATTCACATAAACGAGAAAAGACTAGGGCAGCGTCAATCCCTAAGTGAAAAAACCTAGTAACATAGCTAAACACTGCCCGAGAAGCCCCACAAGTACGTTAAATTAATAAAATAAAAGGAGGATAGCCTAGGGCTTGACCAACATTTTCACCAGAACCATGTATCCACGAGTCAAGTAGGCCCGGGGAAACGAAAAGGAACTGACAAAAGCGTGAACCATGCGAACGAAATACAAGACCACCAACTATGGACAAGTTTAATAAACAAGTCAGAAGGGCTATAGGTCAGTTGAGACCAAAGCAGCATGTTTGTGAGAGAATAAAGGCTATGTGGCCTATGCTCACACAAAGCAGAATCCAGAGAAACTTCATGCTCAAGTCTTGTAAAACATCGACACGTAGTCATATGAAAAAACAATAAAACAAAAAGTCACAAAGGGCAAGAAACACAATGCATCCCGCGGGAAGCATATCCCCCGCCCCCCAAGGTACGTTAAGGGTAGTTAAAGTGAACATGAACCCGAAAAGTGAGGGTAGAATAGACACACAACGACCGCTACGCGGCGTTGAGGACCAACCACCCCGAAGAAAACAAATAAATAAACACGTCTCCAGCACTACGCGCACACCCATAAACACGCCATAAAGCCGTAGTAAAGTGCTGCCTACATCACTGAACATCCTTCTAAAACCTCAACAGCCTGAAAAGGCTCACACTCACTAAGAGTTGAAGCGAAGGGGATGCAAAGCAGGCACTCGCGAAGCACAGACAAAAAAGGCGTGTGACATCGACGGTGGGCGCGAAGTGACTGATACTTTGGCAGGTCCTGGCACAGGCTCATAGAACATGGAGCATGGCTCAGAGGAGAGCAGCTAGATTAAATGGGTAACTATAACAATTCTTTCTCTCCTTCGCTATCTCTTCTTTCCTAGTCGTCTCGGAGTGTGTACAACGTGCCTAGTAGTGAATTGAGGTGCAACTCTAGAGATTATTTGGTTACTTCGCGTGAGTACCGATAAATCGGCCCGCTGTGGTAGCGGCTGAGATCATAAGCCCTACGTTGGAAACGTAGAGACTGCTACTAAATTGTATATTATATACTACCTTTGCTGTGTCTCCGTCGGAACTCCACGGATACAAAAGTAGGAAAAGATAAACTATGAATATATATGAATAGAAATATCCATAACTAGAAGGAAAGTAAATATGAAAGTAGAAGTTAACCCGGTGAGACCCAGCGTCGCACGTGTTGCGTCGGCAGTGTTTGATCACCAACTCCCAGCGACGCATCACGTGCGTCCGACATATAAAAAACACTTACGTGGCTCGTAAGGTAGGAAATGGCGGGAGAATAGGAGGGGGAGGTACCGTAGTGTGTGTGGGAGCCGGGCCAGTAGGTGTGAGCGGGCCGAGACAGCCGCGCGGCTGGTGGTGGTGGGCTTAGTGGGGATAGTTTACACCCTTAGTTCACCACCACTTTGAACCTTCATTACTCCGGTCGTATGGGAGCTAGAGGCTTGAGATTTATGTGAGACACTCCTTAGGATGTATGCCGTACAATGCCATACTCAGTTTTTACCCTAGTGCTCCCGGGCGGGTGGTCATGCGGGGGAGACGAACTATTGAAACTCCCCCCCCCCCCCAAATGACCGAAATGATTTTGTTTTTATTTTTGTCTTCATTTCTCACCATTCTCTTCCATTTTGTCTCAACAAATTTTTGTGAGGCTCGCCCCCCCCCCCCCCAACCCCCCACCGGCCCACCTCCCCCCAAAAAAAAATGTCAGAGGTGATTTTTATTTTTTGTTTTTCATTTCTCATCCTTGTCTTCCATTTTAGCAAACAAAAAAAAAATAAGTGAAAATGGCTTGGGACTGGGGTGAACAAAATATTATAACTAGCCGGGGCTCAACGGGTTAAAGGAAGATTAAAAGGAGGAGGAGGAGGGGAAGGTGGAGTGAAAGGAGTGAGGAGGAGGATGAGAGGTGGAAGGAAGGGGAGGGAATGCCACTTGCCAGATCTGAAGCTCGCTGAGTCACGTCTATAATACTTTCACTACTGGACAACCACCACCACAACCACCACCACCACCAAACAATTAATTCAAACATTTTACACCCATTATTTATATTAGGATTGTTTTGCTTTCTTCTGGTCCTCTTTTCCGCTATCATGACTGGCGAGTTATCAGAAACATTGGGGTTTGTAAAGTTGATATGAACAGTGGCTAGTGTATGCAGAGAGGATTACACACACACATACACACATAAGAGATGGTTGAGTGAACAAAGTTCTCATCCAGTGATCGCCAGAGGATCACTTGGCAGGTCATTCACCTAACTGGAACATTATAATTACCTTACATAGCAATGTACATTACAGTATATTATATTACAGGTACTGTATAGTAAACGACTACTGTAGTTATTATATTCTACATTAAATATATATATATATATATATATATATATATAGTTAGAGAGATAGAGAGAGGCAGTAGTTATATCCAGTAACCCAGTACGTTTAAGCAGTAATAATGTTAACGGTATAAACGTTAACGTATCCCACCCTGGCTTTGTTGGCTACTCTCTCGCTCTCTCTCTTTCTCTGCAGCTGCACTTTCCTTTTATTCCACGATTCTTAATTTGAGATTCTGCTATGTCTATTAGATTTAAGTCCTGATCACCTCACTCGGATTGTAAAGCCTGTGTGGCCATTGTATCCAAATAAATCAATGTAAATCAATCTATCTCTCTCTCTCTCCCTCTATCATCCCACTTTTTTTTTCTATGTGCATAAGGGAGACAACAGGCAGAACTGCCTCCAGCAAGTGCCTCCTCCAGAGTTGAAAGAGTGACAGGGCCAAAATCAAGGGACGTTCGAGCTAAAATGCCTGGACACACAGACTTTGAAGCAATTTAAGTCATAGGAAGAGGGAAAGACTGATTCTGGGAGAGAGTTGCAGAGCTCAGCAGTTGAATAGAAGAAAGTCTGAGAATATCGTTTCACACTTGGGTTGGAGAGTTGCACAGAGTAGGGATGGGATTGTGTTGCAAGACTGCTACTATGTACCCTACGTAGAGGAGGTGGTATAGACTTGGAAAGCTCCGAGGAACACAGATTATTGTAGTAGGATAGAATAGCCAGAGAGATGCAACATTGCGGCGATGAAAGGGAGATTGCAGAGAGTGGACGGGAGTTAATGATACGAAAGGCTTTCCTTTCTACTTTGTCTAGGAGTGCGGTGTGAGAGGATCCTCCCCACACATGTGAGAAATACTCAATACAAGGACGCACTGTGCCCCTGTACAGAGCAAGAAGCTACGCAGGGGTAAAGAACCCCTTGAGGCAGTTGAGCACACCCAGCTTCTGGGAGGCTGCCTTAGCAAGACTGGTAATATGGTCCTTCCAAATGAGAGCAGAAGAAAAAGAGACACCGAGAATATGAAGAGAACATGAAGGATATATTTTTGTATAGTTGAATTGTAAGGGATAGTCCTCTGGGAGTTCTGAACGGGTAGTAAGATGGAACAATTGGGTCTTGGAAGCATTAAATGCAACAAGGTTTTCTCTACCCCAATTGGAAATAGTAGCTAGATCAGAAGGTAAGTGTTCTATGGCTTCATTACGTTTGTCTTTAAGGGATTGCTGGCATGGGCATTTTGGAAAACTAATTGAGTAGTGTAAGGTAGAGTCGTCTGCGTATGAATGGATGGGACTGGATGTACACTCACGCGTACTAAAAGTTGCTCAGGGTTGGGTCCTTCCTTCCCCTACTCCACCCTGGGTAGGTGGAAGGGGGGAGTCGGGTCCAAGTCTATCCCCACCTTCAATCCCCAAACAATCCCCAACTCCCCCACCTTCCTTCTCTAGCGGGTAGTTAGTGATTAGCGACGATCTTTCTCATGTATTGCACATTATTGTCAAACCATCATTGCCAATGCTTTCAATGGTCAACATTTAAAATATATTAGGAATTTATTGATACAATATACTGTATAATTGCATTCTCAAAACGAGTCTCTATACACAACGTGGGTTACGAGAATCCCGGCCTTAGTGGATCTCTCTCTCTCTCTCTCTCTCTTTTAACACGCAGACTACAAGGTCAGTTCATTCAAGTTTTCAAAATATGTAATGGGTTAGATAATGTGTATTATAGCAAAATGTTTAGCCTCAATATTAATACGATACGCAACCATGGCTGGCAGTTAGAATTGAAAAGGTTCAGCAATAGTATTTGTGGAAACTGTTTCCCATTTATGATCTGTTCTACCTGGAACAAACTTTCCTCAAAAGTTGTAAACATTTCCTCAGTTCAACAGTTCAATAAGACAGTAGATAGTATTTTGCACACTCTGTAGTGCACTGAAAAATGTCTCTCCTTCCACTTCGAATATTTCCCCGCAAGGTCTTTTGAGATACTAACTATTTCTTGTAACTCCTTGTAACTCTCTCACAGCGCACACTTTCTACATCCAAGAGTTAACGGGTCTGAATATGGTTTATTTCTCTTCATTTGTGTGTGTGATGAATGTTGCCTGTATTCGATACACATACATTAGAGGAAAGTTGATGATAAAACTGTCTATTAATCCTATTAATTATTTGTGGGTTTGTAGAGGTGAGAGGCTGGGATCACAGAGAAAGAGAAAGGGGAAGTTATAGTCCGTGCCTCCCCCCCACCAATTGACCAAACCTAGTTTTTCTTATAGCTAGATACCTATAGTGTTATTTTAAGGATGTTAACATTGAATAAACTGGGACTCACTAGTGATTTCGGGGTGTTATTCACAATACATCACCTGAAAATTTAGTCACTCAATTTTGGGGTAGATGAAATTCAAATAACCACAACTCGAAAAGCATTTGAGCTAGAACAATAATTCACCCATCAAAATGTAGGTATTGGTAAGCCCTTTCAGGTGCTATGCAAACTATTTACATTCGCCTATTATTAAGGTCAGGAAAGGTCAAAAGGTCATAAATGTTTCACTTCAGGCAAAATCTGGGAGCAAGTTATTTACTACTACTCTGTATGATGGAAATAGGTCAAATTACATGATTATTGCTTAAATTGAGTTTAAAACATATATTTAGACTTACTTGGCCAACCCATGTTCAAGGATTACTTAATGTGAAAGAATATCAACAAATGAAATTATTCCAATCATATAAATTTGAGAAAATCACCATTATTTTAGTAAGAGGTATTAAAATGGTCATTAGCTGCCAACCAAGTTCCCTAGATACATAAACCACCAATCAAATCTTTGATTTTACATTCTCCTTTCATTCAGTTTTCACTATACACAATTTAAGCAATTAAGTAATTCGTTAAAGTTGGAAGGTTTATGAAATTTCCTGTCTGCACAGTTATTATGTCTACAACCGGCATTGCTAACTGTATGGATTAACAGTATATCTAATTGTTTAGCCTATCAGTGCTCAGTTGTCTACCTGCATTCCTCCAAAAGAGAGGCTGTTGGCTCAATCTCCGCTTAACCAGGATCAGGAAACTAAGATATTGTCATCTCAAAACAAAACAATATCAGGTGCGTAACAACTCAATTGGTTATGGATTCTCCAATTTTATGAGAAACATTACTGAAATCTAAAGTAAGGAAAATCTACATACATAAGGATATTATCCTAATTTTAGCCAGTAATCTTCATATGCCATGCTTACATACAGAATGGGATTGTGTGTGATTGACAGTAGGGCATATTCCTCTGAGTTTACAAAAAATACTACCGTAAATGCTACCTATCAAGTGAATAATGCACTAGGCCAACCATTCATAGGTAATAATTTGATTTGATAAAGCTGAGTGTGTGTTTTTGTTTCAGTCTACACCACCATAATGCCGAAGAGGAAGGCGAGCAGTGAAAGGACGATGACAAAACCACATAAGCCGGGCAATTGCATTCTTCATACGGATAACTCAAACATGTCCGGTTTTGTATACTTATCAGAAGTTGATGACCCTGAAGCAAGGTTTAAAAGCATGTGCAACATTCGAGATCAACGCTTGCCACATCCCATTGGCTCGGTATATCAAATGCAGACAATATGTGAAAAAATTCAAGCTAAATTTGGAGATTCCGATGGATATCATCGTGATTGTTATCAAAGGTTTACCATGAATCTTAGTCGTTTAAAACTTGCTGCTCAATCATCAGATCCAGAGAATCGGAGGTCAAGTCAAAGAAAGAACTCTGGTGATAACAGACTGTTTGAACCAAAAATGTATATTTTGTTGACAGTTTGGTCGTAAACAGGTAAAAAAGGAAAACACATGGACAACTGAGGGTCTCTCCAGTTTTGAACATGGTGGAGGACAGATAATCATTAAGTTGGCTGAAGAACGAGATGATGAAAACCTAGCTCAGCGAATTCGTGGAAAGGGTCACAATACTTGTCAAATGTAGTACTGTGATCGTGAAAAATCGCGTACTCACAATGAATTTGAAAGAGAACAATTGCGTGACATGGAGGAAAGTAACTCAGTGTTTAAAAAAACTCTGCAAAGTCATTGACAGGAAAATTATACTTGACAAGGAAATCAAGAAAATTACAGAACTAAGAGACTTGTATGTTGGATACCTATCAAAAACATCAGTTGCAAACCCTAACTATAAGATATATAAACTGAGATGTAGGTTGATGAACCATGATGTGTATGGTACCAGAATCTCCTTTGTCAGTTTGGGTAGATCTGTATGTATTGTATTCAGCAGTGATACGAGTAATGCAGAAGCAGTCCGTAATGGGTATCTCCTTGGATGTTCAGACATGATTGATGATGTTGGCATTTTTCTGAGAATTGTTATAAAGGATGCATTCAAAACATCTGATGAACTTCTTTGGCCACCAAGTGCATCGTACCTGCAGACAGTTGAAAATCCGGTACCTGAGAAATGACAGCGTTTTCTCACCACACTAATTGGTGGCCATGGGTCTTCCATGGGTTCACAAAAGACAGAGAGGCCTGTGTCTTCCATTAGGCAAGACCATTGCCATGCTGTAACTAACGGTCAGTGAAAGTTGCCAAAACACATACTTGTGTGCATGACTTTACGACACCTATTCAGAAGTGCCCAGTTAAACACACTTATTAATAAACTTGGACATGCAGAGAGCTATTCCTTTTAACTTTAATTCGAGACGGCACTTGCTACAGCCTTGAAAGAAACATCTAGTCTGCTGACACTGCAGATTATTCGCAATCCATCTGTACCATCCTTATTTCACAGTGATTTTGATAACTTTGACCAATATGTTAATGGCATTTCCGGAAGAGGGTCCATCCACACATCACATGGGATAATAATACAAAACATCCCCTCAATACCCACTGATGCTAAGGATGATCCTTCAGTTATTCCTGTGATCCCTAGAACTGGTCCAGAAGTGCATCTGCAGAAGTTAGTCAGAAATATGCAGAGACTACATTTGACTTGGCAGTATGCATGAAGGCTTACCCTATCATCTGCAACAGTCCCAACTATTACATAGCTTCTTCGTAATATGGTAATTTGGTCAGACAATATTTTCATCACTGGACTCTTCCTTTCGCTGATGAAACAAGGATCATCTGCTAGCGATTTTAAAGTTCGATATAGTTGTAGTTTGACCTTGTTACGACCAAACTGTCGACAAAATATACAGTTTGGTTCAAACAGTATGTTATCACCAGCGTTCTTTCTTTGACTTGACCTCCGATTCTCTGGATCTGATGATTGAGCAGCAAGTTGTAAACGACTAAGAGCCATGGTGAACCTATGATAACAATCACGATGATATCCATCGGAATCTCCAAATTTAGCTTGAATTTTTTCACATATTGTCTGCATTTGATATGCCGAGCCAGTGGGTTGTGGCAAGCGTTGATCTCGAATGTTGCACATGCTTTTAAACTTTGCTTCAGGGTCATCAACTTCTGATAAGTATACAAAGCCGGACATGTTTGAGTTATCCGTATGAAGGATGCAATTGCCCGGCTTATGTGGTTTTGTCATCGCCCTTTCACTGCTCACCTTCCTCTTGGGCATTATGGTGGTGTAGACTGAAACAAAAACACACACTCAGCTTAATCAAATCAAATTATTACCTATGAATAGTTGGCCTAGTGCATTATTCACTTGAAAGGTAGCATTTACGGTAGTATTTTTTGTAAACTCAGAGGAATATGCCCTACTGTCAATCACACACAATCCCATTCTGTATGTAAGCATGGCATATGAAGATTACTGGCTAAAATTAGGATAATATCCTTATGTATGTAGATTTTCCTTACTTTAGATTTCAGTAATGTTTCTCATAAAATTGGAGAATCCATAACCAATTGAGTTGTTACGCACCTGATATATATTTTTTGTTTTGAGATGACAATATCTTAGTTTCCTGATCCTGGTTAAGCGGAGATTGAGCCAACAGCCTCTCTTTTGGAGGAATGCAGGTAGACAACTGAGCACTGATAGGCTAAACAATTAGATATACTGTTAATCCATACAGTTAGCAATGCCGGTTGTAGACATAATAACTGTGCAGACAGGAAATTTCATAAACCTTTTAACTCTAACGAATTACTTAATTGCTTAAATTGTGTATAGAGAAAACTGAATGAAAGGAGAATGTAAAATCAAAGATTTGATTGGTGTTTCCTGTATCTAGGGCACTTGGTTGGCAGCTAATTACCATTTTAATACCTCTTACTAAAATAATGGTGATTTTCTCAAATTTATATGATTGGAATAATTTCATTTGTTGATATTCTTTCACATTAAGTAATCCTTGAACATGGGTTGGCCAAGTAAGTCTAAATATATGTTTTAAACTCAATTTAAGCAATAATCATGTAATTTGACCTATTTCCATCATACAGAGTAGTAGTAAATAATTTGCTCCCAGATTTTGCCTAAAGTGAAACATTGATGACCTTTTGACCTTTTCTGACCATAATAATAGGCGAATGTAAATAGTTTAAATAAAACCTGGAAGGGCTTATGAATACCTACATTTTGATGGGTGAATTATATTTCTATCTCAACCATTGTCAGAGTTGTGGTCATTTGAAGTTCATCTACCCCAAAATTGAGTGACTAAATTTTCAGGTGATGTATTGTGAAAAACACCCCGATATCACTAGTGAGTCCCAGTTTATGCAATGTTAACATCCTTAAAATAAAACTATAGATATCTAGCTATAAGAAAAACTAGGTTTGGTCAATTGGTGGGGGGGAGGCAAGGTGGGCCCCTCCAGCCCACGGACTATTAGAAGACGAGTCCTGCTACTCAAGGACTCTATATTCAAACCTTACTAAAAGTTCACACCGACTTTGATAGTAAGTTGTATCGAGTTCTACATTTAATTGATCGACAAAAGTGTAAAGGCCACATAGAATGAAATGCAGAAAGTTTATAATATGTATGGTATTGAATAAATGGGAGCAACTGATTGAAATGATAGACGAAACAATCATTAACAGTCGCAACACTATTCCAGCCAATCTTTGCCTTTAGTCCTTTCCTGTTATGATGTAAAAGCCCGACTGTGTGAGTAATTTGAAAACCTAGGAGTAGATCGTAAGGGCACGTTGGTGTGTATTGCAATAATGGTGAACATAATATCCTCAATACTGTATGAGATTGGATTTAATTACGGTATTATTATATTGAAATCACATTAAGTCTTGATGGTAGAAAGTAGTGGAATGAGAGAGAGACATACACACACGCAGATATATATATATATATATATATATATATATAGAGAGAGAGAGAGAGGGCAAGAGAGAGAGAGAGAGAAAAGAAGCACAAGCCCACTACAGCCAAGATTCGTGTAACCCACATTAAGTATAGAAACTCGTTTTGAGAATACAATCATACAGTATATTGTATTTATAAAGTCCTAATAAATGTTAAATGTCAGCCATTGTAAGCATGTGCAATGATGGTTTGACAATAATGTGCAATACATGAGAACAATCGTCGCCCAATCACTAACTGCCTGCTAGAGAAAGAAGGTGGGGGCTAGGGTTAGTTTGGGGGTATAAAGTGGGGGTAGACTTGAACCGGACTACCCCCTTCCACTGTCCCAGGGTGGAGTAGGGGAAGGAAGGACCCACCCCTGAGCAACTTTTAGTACGCGTGAGTGTACAGTTGAGAAGATCATTTATGAAAATTAGAAAGAGAATGGGAGATAGGAAAGAACCCTGAGGAACACCAGAGTTGATATAATGAGGAAGTGAGCAATGGCCGTCCACAACCGCAGCTATGGAACGGCCGGAAAGGAAATTAGAGACAAAGGCACATATGGAGGGATAGAAACCGAAGGAGGGCAGTTTGGAAATTAAAGATTTGTGCCAGACTCTATCGAAGGCCTTCGATATGTCTAGTGCAATAGAAAAGGTCTCACCGAAGTCCCGAAAGGAGGATGACCAAGAGTTAGTAAGATATGAAAGAAGATCACCAGTAGAGCGACCCTTAACACCTTACGAGCGGCCTATGCGGTTTATTTATATGTACCGCCCAGCGGGGTGTTTTTAGCCCAAATAGGTCTGTTTACGTGATCATTTTCATGCCTAAATAAGACCCAGAACGTAAAACAAGTACCTATCCCTGAAAGGGCATAAACAGAGCTTTCGAATGACACCATAACGATCCTTTTATGATGGCTAGTTTTCTTGCAATAACCGTGCAACGCGAGTGCAAAAAGCATGTAATTCGGTACTTTCCCCATATAATTCAGTATGTAGCGAGTGAGAGAGGGAGGAGGGAGCTGAGATTCGTGTCAGTAGGTTCGCCGCGGTGGTCTGGAGCAGTCATACGCTCGCTAGTCTCCTGCCACCACTTGTCTCTCTCTCTCAGCAACATTACGTGCTGAAATTGCCACTCGACCTATGTCGAGCGCCGCCACATAGTCCAGCTTTATTTAACTCGACTTATGTGGTGAGCCGCTAATTAAGGGTTAAGGAAGCCATACTGGCGATCTGAGAGCAGATTATGAGAAGAGATATGCTTAAGAAATTTGGAAGCAAGAATAGTTTCAAAAACTTTAGAGATACAAGAGATGATAGTTGGAGGGTTGAAAGCGGTCACCCTTCTTTGGGACAGGTTGAATGAGAGCAAACCTCCAGCTAGAAGGGAAGACGTTAGAGAAGAGACAGAGACGAAAGAGTTTGCCTAGGCAGGGGGTCAGCACGGAAGCACAGTTTTTGAGTACAACAGGAGAAATAGAAATAATAATTGTTATGCCCTGATTTTATACAGGATTAACGATTGCTTGGGTGAGTTCTACAAGACTGGAATATTAGGTTTCATGTATAAGGAATCAATAGAACACATAAATATAATTTCGGAATGTGGTTTGTAATACAGCTTTATTGAATTAACACACTCACTGGTATAGAAAAAGAATCAATTCACTGTGGAAAACATAGGTAGGAGCAATAGATTCAGTATCAAGCTTGGTCTTGCTATTCTCCTAGCACAATCGTGGATCTGGATGGAGCGTGCACTGCCACTTTCAACACTCAGGTATTATTCTTCTGAGATAAGGACAAGATACAAGATGAGAAGAAAGTCACTCGAGAGGCACTGGTTAAGTTCTCATAGTATCTAGTAAGGTTCGTTGATTATGCCTAAGGCTTAGTTATTTTATTTATATGTTGGGCTAACGTCAGGTTTCAACTTCACAAGATCTGGTAGAGTAGATAGACAACTAGAATTGTATACTTTTTGACTGTTAATGCATATGTTGGAATTCGCCACTGAGATTAATTCAGTTTACGACCTATCCCACAAGCTTTTGGGATCTCAGAATATCTATACCATAATATCCAAATTAGGAAGAACTCGTTAAGTGGCTGAGGGTAAATATTGTCGCGGTAATTATCTCATAATAACTTTTACTGGTACGAATTCTCGGCCAATGAACAGGGAACTCTAGGGATCGAACTTGAAACACTCGTCGCGGTTAGCAAATAACTTCAAGGTGAGCATAGGCAAATACAACGATCTGGTGATACAGTATCTCCGCACTGATACAATGATAGTTTATCGTGCACTGTTGGGTTATCTTCTTAGAATCTCGATCTGATGTCGTCGAGGGCTTCTCGGCTACTCCGGGGCCGTCCAGGGGGTCCAGTTGTGTGGAGAAGTTACAGATGGGCCATCAACCGTTGATGAAGTTCCGTTAAGGTACTCTCGGGGCTAGGATTTTTAATGTTATGCTTCAGGCTGAGGCCAGACTAGCATCCAATCGGACTAACATAAGGAGGGCCTGCTCAAGGGCTCTTCTTAGCTGTCTCTAATCCATATGAGAGGTTCAAAGAACTCAGGTGGTTTTACCCTTTTTGTCACAAACTCTGTGGGGTGCCACAGACGGAATGTGCCAAGGATCTATTCTTGCTAAGCGCTCCTAAGAGTGTCTCGCATAGACCCTTCTAACACAAAAGATCTTTCTGTCCTAGATCCCTGTGAGTTAAGTACAAGTTGGAGGTCTAAAATAATAAAGTATTGAAAGGTAGGGATGCCTTCGTCTTTCAATAATTCTATTAGGTTAGGTTAGGCACTAATATAAATAACTATATTAAATCCTGGGTGGCCAGAAATAATCAGTTATTAATATGTAGTTATTTTTGTACTCTATATAAATGGTTATAAAACTCAAGTGGAAGAGGTGATACCAGCAATGAGTACTTAATCACTTATTGGGGTAGATATATGTATTAGTAAAAGGTCTCTATATTAACTGGTGGGTTGCCACAATTAATAAATATCCAAAAGAATATATATATCAATGTCACTGATTTTAAACACAGACTCCGGGGTGCCGCTCGTCTTATAGGTTGTTGTTGTTGTTGTTGTTGTTCCCCAGGCTGCCTGGCCGAACAGCCCCAAGCTCCCGAGCAAGGCCAAGGCCATAGAGCGCCCCCACAAAATCCTCCCTGCTTACCACTAACAAAACCCAGGTGACCGAAGCCACTCTAAGGCAGGGAGCTTAGGAGGGCGTGGAAACGCCCGAGAAACCAAAGCCCCACCCAAGGCCCTGTGCCCCTCAGCAATTATGAAGGGAAAGTTGAGGGGCAAGGGAAAAATGTGACGCTTTGGCTCCCAATCTGCCAACTTTTAGGTTGGCAGTAGGGAGGTCGATCCACGGAAAAGACGCCGTCACTTGAGATCTAGAAGATATATAAGTAAAAGGAACAGTCAGAGTAAGCTATGGGTATGGCAGAGATCGCTCAGCTCTCACTCTGATAGACCAGCCCATCACCACATGACTAGAACCCAATCCTCTCAGCATCAGCTAGGAAAGGCCCTAGAAAGCCGCCTTTGGCGGGGTGATAGCTCCCCTACTTCAACTCCTTTCGGAGTTGGGCACCCGCCACGTCTTATAGGTAATCTTGAGTGGTGAGTTAAAATAGTCTTCAGTCAGAGAGCGGGTTGCCGTTCATCAGAAGCGATATTCGCACTTACCCAGCTCTTCTCCTCTCAGGGGTTATATAGCAGGGCTGCCCAGTGTTGCCTGGGCTGGTGGTTGATGGGTTTGTCATTTTGGGCTATTCAGTCAGGTAGCAGGGGAGTTTTTGCTTTCTAGGAGGAGCCTTACGGGGGGGGGGGGGGCTTACTTCAGGGAGTGAAGAGGAAGTGAATGCACAATTTTTGGGGCTGGGGCTAACAGTCTCTTCAAGTTGGCAAGATGGTGGAGGTGCGGGGAATGCTGGAGTCGGGGTGTTGCCGTTGCTGGGGGTGGTCCTTTTACTCCGGGGGTGGGTGGCTAGATATGGGGTTGCTGTGGAGTCACTGTCTGGGTAATTGGCTCCTCATTTCCGGTGCCCTGGATTAGATAACAGTGTTAGTCTATACACCGGACATATAAGAACAAGTAATGGAAAGGATGTTGGCAAGAGGCCCCTTTGTTGGTTGTTGTTCGTGGAGGCTGGGGGCGGAGTACCTCGCCTCGTGGAGGCCAGGTGGCTAATTGACCGACTTTTATAAGTAAGTTACTTTTTAAGGAAGGAAATGAGTGGGGGGGGGGGATGTATAGCCCTCCCGTTACCTGTAGTCCCTGAGTAATGAAGTGACAAGTAATGAACTACACTCAGACGTACCCGCACGTGTGTATACGTGGTTGTTAACCAGAGTTCCTCTGGTGGTCCTTTATGTCGGGGTCAAGGGGGGGCGGAGCAGGTGGAAGTCCCTCCGAGACCTGACACGGCTCGGCGGCCTGGCCTTCGAGTTAATTGGTTTGTTGTGGTCAGCAAAATCTGGTTCAGGCTGGAAAACACTAAAACAGGAATATATTGGCGAGGCGAGAGAGAGAGAGGGAATATATATAGTCAGAGATAATGATCCAAGAGAAGGCAGGACATGCGTAATCAGGGTGGTAGTGCAGTTATCATTATATCACATTGATCGACTCTGGTAGTCACATACCTGGCACAAACACAACGCAAGGAATTGTCGCTTCGTCGTGTGGGTGAGGTCATGTTCTAAGTCTGGCACAGCTTATACCTCGCTTGGTTACTAAAAAGGAAGGAGATAGACCAATGTGAATTGTATACTAGAAGGGGGTGTCTGATGAGATGTGTAGAAGGGGGGGGAAAGAAGATTGGAAAAGAAAACATGCACAATGGGTTACGTAATGCAATGGTTCGTAGAACATACCACGTGAGGCTATGAATAGGTATTGGTTAGAAGGGTAAAGAACAAATACTTAGGTTAGTGTTAGTGGGTTAGTCAGCATCATGGGGTTAGTATGTTAATAAGGGAAACAACAATAAAATCATATGGGCCCCCAGTGGGTTGCGGGGTGGCCTAGGGTAATTGCATAATCCAATCTCCGAATCACTCTTCGGGATTTGCTAGGTTAATATTAAGGGGTTAGTATATTACGAAAGGAGACAACAATAAAGATCATATGGGCCCCCAGTGAGTTACGGGGTGGCCTAGGGTAATTGCATAATCCAATATCGGAATTATTCCTTGGTTTTGGTTGGTTGATGTAAGGAGGTTGATACTATTTTGTAGCCCAGCCTCGGAGTCCCCAGGGGGGGGGGGACCATAACTGCCCCCTCACCCGACCGACCATCCCCTGACGACCCCACACAATTACCTGGACCTCGGCCTGTTACTCTTTCTATTAATTTCTGCAACATTCGCGGACTTTCCTCTAACTTTCACTCTGTTGAGCACCATCTCTCCTCCTACAAACCTGATCTTCTCTTCCTCACCGAAACTCAGGTGTCTGTAGCAACTTCAAGCAACCCCTTCTCTGTATCCTCCTACTTTCTCTATCCTAGTTTCAAAGCCAAAGGCGGATGTTGTGCATATGTGCACAACAAACTCACTTGCTCTCGTGTTCCCCATTTCGACTCCTCTGAATTCTCAACTTTATGGCTCAAACTTTCCTGTCATTCTCTTACTAAATATTTCTGTGCTGTCTATCTTTCCCCTAACTCTACCAACTTTCCGAAATTCTTTGACTATCTAAACTCTACAGTGGAACACATTCTATCCAATTCTCCTTTCTCAGAAATCTCCATCTTAGATTTCAACGTTCACCACCGCCATTGGCTCTCCTCTCACACTACTGATCCACCTGGTGAACAAGCCTACGTCTTTTCTATCCTAAATGACCTAGAGCAGTTAGTTCAGCAACCCACCCGTATCCCGGATCGCATCGGAGATCGGCCCAACATTCTTGACTTGTTTCTAACTTCTAACCCTTCTTCTTATACTGTCGATCTTTTCTCTCCTCTGGGCTCCTCCGACCATAAACTTATCTCTGTCACCTGTCCTATCTCTCCAGTACAGCCACCCGATCCTCCTAGCCGGCGGCGCTTGTGGCACTTTGGCGCTGCCGACTGGGAGGCTCTTCGGCAGTACTTCTTTGATTTCCCATGGAATGATTTCTGCTTCCATGGCCGAGGACCCTCGGAGAGTGCTGAACGCATTACCGAGGTAATCCTATCGGGCATGGAAGCATACATTCCATTCTCTTTCTCTCAGACTAATGCTAAAAAATCTTGGTTTACTCACGCCTGTTCTACTGCTGTCCGCAATAAGGAGGAAGCATTCAAACGGTACCGACGCCTTAAAACTCAAGACTCTCATTCTTCATATGTTTCTGCCCGGAATCAAGCCAAATCTGTTCTTCGACTTGCCAAACACTCTTTCATCAATAATAAATGCACTGAACTATCCAACTCTAGCTCTTCCCAAGCTTTCTGGCATCTAGCCAAAAACCTATCCAACAATTTCTCTTCCTCGTCTTTCCCTCCCCTTTCCCACTCTGATGGCACAACCATCACTTCTTCCTCTGACAAAGCTAAACTCTTCGCTCAAACTTTTGCTAGAAACTCCACCTTGGATGATTCCAGTGCTATTCCTCCCTCTCCGCCCTCCTCTCTTTTACTTATGCCTAATATCCTAATCTCTTCTAAAGATGTACTTTCTACCCTCTCTGGGCTTAACACTAATAAGGCGTATGGTCCGGACGGTGTTCCTCCTGTTGTTCTCAAAAACTGTGCTTCCGTGCTGACTCCCTGCCTAGGCAAACTCTTTCGTCTCTGTCTATCCTCTAACGTCTTCCCTTCATGCTGGAAGTTTGCTCACATTCAACCTGTCCCAAAGAAGGGTGACCGCTCTCAACCCTCCAACTATCGTCCAATTGCTCTTATCTCTTGTCTTTCTAAAGTTTTTGAAACTATTCTTGCTTCCAAATTTCTTAAGCATTTCTCTTCTCATAATCTGCTCTCAGATCGCCAGTATGGCTTCCTTAAGGGTCGCTCTACTGGTGATCTTCTTTCATATCTTACTAACTCTTGGTCATCCTCCTTTCGGGACTTCGGCGAGACTTTTTCTATTGCACTAGACATATCGAAAGCCTTCGATAGAGTTTGGCATAAATCTTTAATTTCTAAACTATCCTCCTTCGGTTTCTATCCCTCCATCTGTGCCTTTGTCTCTAATTTCCTTTCCGGCCGTTCCATAGCCGCGGTTGTGGACGGCCATTGTTCACTTCCTCACCCTATAAACTCTGGTGTTCCTCAGGGCTCTGTCCTATCTCCTATTCTCTTTCTAATTTTTATAAATGATCTCCTTAACTGTACCTTAATTCCCATCCATTCATACGCAGACGACTCAACCTTACACTACTCCATTAGTTTTTCAGAACGCCCCAGCCAGCAATCCCTCAACGACAAACGTAATGAAGCCATAGAACTCTTAAATTCTGATCTAAATACTATTTCCAATTGGGGCAGAGAAAACCTTGTTAACTTTAATGCTTCCAAAACCTAATTTCTCCATCTATCTACCCGTCAGGATCTCCCAGCGGACTATCCCTTATTCTTCAACAATACAAAAATCAACCCTTCATCTTCTCTCAATATTCTTGGTGTCTCTTTTTCTTCTGCTCTCATTTGGAAGGACCATATTACCAGTCTTGCTAAGGCAGCCTCCCAGAAGCTGGGTGTGCTCAACCGCCTTAGGGGGTTCTTTTCCCCTGCACAGCTTCTTGCTCTGTACAGGGGCATAGTGCGCCCTTGTATTGAGTATTGTTCACATGTGTGGGGAGGTTCCTCTCACACCGCTCTCCTAGACAAAGTTGAAAGGAAGGCCTTTCGTATCATTAACTCCTGTCCACTCACCAACTCTCTGCAATCTCTCTCTCTCCGCCGCAATGTTGCATCTCTCTCGCTATTCTATCGCTACTATAATAATCAGTGTTCCTCAGAGCTATCCCAGTGCATACCACCTCCTTTACGTAGGGCACGTGGTACCCGTCTTGCAACTCAATCCCACCCCTACTCTGTGCAACTCTCCAACCCAAGAGTGAAATGTTACTCTCAAACTTTCTTCTACTCAACAGCTGAGCTCTGGAACTCTCTCCCAGAATCAGTCTTTCCCTCTTCCTATGACTTAAATTGCTTCAAACTCCGTGTGTCCAGGCATTTTGGCTCGAACGTCCCTTGATTTTGGCCCTGTCACTCTTTCAACTATGGGGGAGGCACTCGCTATAGGCAGTTATGCCTTTTGCCTCCCTCAAACACATAGAAAAAAAAAAAAAAAAAAAAGGTTGGGAATATATGACCTTTGAGAAGGGTTTGGAAAATACAACCTTGGGGGGGGGTTGGAGGTTGACGTCCGTGGTCGGCCATCTTGGGGCGGGTTGTCCCCGCAGTTTGTTGAGGGGGTAATCCTCCGGGACTTGGCAAGGTGACCATGGTTCGGGGACTGTCGCGGAGGTGCGGGGCCGCACGCTCTCCTGCTGTCTTGGGTGAGTGTCTGTGTGTCTTTCTCGACCAGGTTTCTCCGGGTTGTTTCTTTGTTGTTGTGTGGGTGTCTCTGTTGTCTGTCTGTTTCTCCTCGTCCTTCTTCACTCTTTTCCGTCTGTTCGTGTCTATGGGGGTGGTTGAAGGTTGTCGTCTGCGGTCGGCCATTTTGTGGTGGGTTGTCTCTGCTGGTTGATGAGGTGGTAGTCTTCTTGGGCTGGGGTCGGTGGCCTTGGCTTGGGGATTATCGCGGAGGGGCGGGGTCGTTCGCTCTCCCTCCGTCTTGGGTGAGTGTCCGTGTGTCTCTTCTGACCATGCCTCTCTGTGTTTCTTTCGTGTTGGTTTGGGGGGGGGGGGTCCTGGCGTCATTCTGTTTCTCCTGTATTTCAATAATAATAATAATAATAACAATAATAATAATAATATTTATTCAATTAGCATTTTACAATGTTGGTACCACATATGTTACAAAATATGACATGTACCAGCTTTGCATAATTCCAACTAAGGATAGCCCAATATGGCCATTAGGCGTATTTCCATTGGGGTCCTTGTGGGATTAAGTTAGCTGGGGAAAAAGGGGAGGATAAAAAATTAAATGAATATGATTAGTAGATACTTTAGAGAAAGTAGAGAAAGTAGAGAAAGTAGGGGGTTATATTAAGATACCTTACATTCTATAGTTGGACTGGTCAAAATATTTACGTAATCATTTTAGTTTGTTTTGCCTATCTCTTATGTCGTATTTAGTAGTAGACATAAGCTTGGTGCTCCCTTCTCGCAGCTTTTCGGTTCAGGTGCTCCTTCAAGCTACGTCTGAAGGAATACAATGTTCTCTTTTCACGGACTGACTGGGTTAGGTTGTTCCAGTCTTTGATGGCAGTGAAGAAGAATGTTAGCTTACCCTGTCCTTGGATTCTCGTAACTGTAAAATTAAACATCCTATTCCGTGTATTGAGTCCATTCCTTTAATTTGCTTTAACAAAATTACCCTTTAGATACTCTGGAGCCCTATCATAATATATCTTGAAGGCATTAATGAGTCTGATTTGTTTGGCCCTGCCAGAGACTTTGAGCATACCAAGTGACTGAAGTTGTTCCTGGCCAACATGCGATCTGGGTCCTAGGTTCAGCATGAACCTAACCATTTTATTTTGAGTGACCTGAAGTTTGTGCTTTGCTGATTGAGATGATGCAGAGTACCAGGATGACACAGAATAGTCAAAATGACATTGAACAAGCGCTTGGCATAGGGTCTTTTTGGTCGCTGCTGGCAAGCATCTCACCTGTCTATACAGGTATTTTATACATGCTCTACATTTACTCAGGATCGATTCCAAGATTGTTTCACCTGACAGAGTCGAGTCCAGTTTTAGTTCAAGATATTTCACTTGTGACACTGTTGCTATAGGAACATTATTACAGTTAACCAAGAAGCCCTCAATGTCTTTCAATTTGCGTTTTGTTCCACATAAGATGGTTTCTTCTGTCTTGCCCAGGTGAAGAGATAGTCTATTGTCCACTAGCCAATCACTGCACGATTCTAGTTCTTTGGAAAGTGAAGCGGCAATACTTATTGGGTCTTTTCCTGAAACCAGAAGCACACTGTCGTCAGCATACAGTAATAATTTACACGGGACGCTCAGTTCCATGTCGTTCACATAACAGAGAAAGAGTAAGGGATCAAGGATGCTTCCCTGCGGGACCCCACAGTTAATTGGCATAGGATTTTTTTTTTTTTTTTTTTTTAAGACAATGAACGGAGGAAGGAAAAACACAGATAAAACAAAAAGGTCCATGTGCCTAAAGGCATCCTCCATTCATAAAATGTTTGTAACAACTGGATTTAAACATTTGTAGATTGTAAGTTTGTGGAAAGCAATTAGAGGGAAGTGAATTCCAAAGAGTAGTAGTTTTAGGGATAAATTAATTTTGATAAGCAGAAGTTCTGCATTGTGGAGGAGAAAGTGTAAATTCATGGGCGCTCTCAGCTGCCCTAGTTCTACGGGGAAAGATGTGGAGAGGCGGCACAATTGAAGCAAGTTCCTCGGAACAATTGCTGTGAAAATATCTGTAGAATAATGCAAGGGATGCAACGTTTCTTGTTTCTTCGTATGGATAATGTAGGAAGGTCCTGTGTGATTGCAGGGTTGTTGATTAATCTAATAGCTTTATTTTGAATTTTTTCCAACTGCCTCAATGCAACCACTCCACTTCCACTCCACAGAGGTGAACAGTAATCCATCTGAGAACGCACATGACTTTTATATATTACGGCCAACTGCTCGTCAGTGAAGAATTCTCGAACTCTGTACAGGAGTCCCAGTTTTTTAGAGGCATTCTTAGCAATACTTCTAACATAATGTGTCCAGCTCAAGTTAGTAGTTAATGTTACACCGAGAATGTCAATACTAGGGGAAGTGGGAATATTTACATCATTAAAAAATATATGGGAGTCAGTGAGATTCTGTCGGTTAGAAAATTGAATGTACCTGGTTTTCTGTGCATTAAAGGAAACTAGATTATTTTGTCCCCATTCTTCAATTCTTGAAGGGTCCTGGTTCAGAGAAATTGCAGTGCTTATTTTTGAATTTATAAGATCGGGTTGGGTGAAAGAATTGGTAAATGTGAAGGAACTGTGGAGTGTTGAGTCATCTGCGTAGGAATGTATTGGATTATGAGTGGTAGATATGAGATCATTGATATGAATGAGGAACAGAGTTGGGGCCAAAACTGATCCCTGGGGAACACCAGCATTTATTGAGTGAAATTGAGAATAAAGGCCATCTACCATTACACATATTTTTCTGTTATGAAGATAAGAAGAAATTAGTGGAACTAATGATGCAAGGCCGTAGTGTGACATCTTCGACAATAAGGATTGATGCCAGACTCTATCAAATGCCTTTGATATATCCAGTGCTATTGTATGTGTTTCACCATGTTGGTCTGTAGCTTGGTTGATTTGATGCGTAAGAAGGCTAAGAATGTCTGCAGTTGATCGACATCATCTAAAACCATATTGCCTATCACTGATTAATTTATTATTCTCAAGATGCTTAATTATGTGATTATTTAATATAATTTCAAAGACTTTACCAATAGTGGAAGTTATAGCTATTGGTCTGTAGTTTGATGGATCTGAAGAGGCACCTTTTTTAGGAACTGGATGGATGTTTGCTTCTTTCCAGGGTACTGGGAAGCATGAGGTATGAGTACATAGACGGAAAAAATTTGCCAATACAGGAGCGAGCACCAAGGAGCAATTCTTAAGTACTATTGGAGGAATTTCATCTGGACCAGGAGCCTTATCTACTGAGAGATTCTGCAAAATAGTTTTGACATGTCTGGTGTGGATCTTAAGTGAGGGAATTTCAGGCGAATTAAAATTAAGTACAGGGACATCTTGATTTATTTCATCTAAGGTTGAGTTGGTGGAGAAAATATCCGCAAGAAGGTTAGCTTTACCTCGTGGGTCACTTACAAGGTTGCCAGTCGGAGATTTTAATGGTGGAATGGATGAAGCAGTTGTGAAGTTGGATTTGAATGAGTTAACCCATAACTGTCGGGGCGCAACATAAGTCGAGTATAATAAATCTGGACTATCTGGCGGCGCTCGACATAGGTCGTGTGGCAATTTCAGCACGTAATGTTGCTGAGAGAGAGAGACAAGTGGTGGCAGGAGAGTAGCGAGCGTATGACTGCTCCAGACCACCGCGGCAAACCTACTGACACGAATCCCACCTCCTCCCTCCCTCTCTCACTCGCTATATACGGAATTGTATGGGGAAAGTGCCGAATTACATGCTTTTTGCACTCGCGTTGCGCGGTTGTTGCAAGAAAACTAGCCATCATAAAAGGATCGTTATGGTGTCATTGGAAAGCTCTGTTTATGCCCTTTCAGGGATAGATACTTGTTTTACGCTCTGGGTCTTATTTAGGCATGAAAATGATCACGTAAACAGACCTATTTTGGCTAAAAACACCCCGCTGGTGGCTACATATTATATACCGCCTAGGCCGCTCGTAAGGTGTTAAGAGTAGACTAAAATATTTTGTTATCATTTGGATTATTTAGAAGTTTATTTGCCTGCTTGTGGAGAAAGTTTGATTTAGTTAGGTTTAATACAGTTTTGGCATGATTTCTGATGTTTCTAAAGTAATTAAAGGCTTCATGTGTTTTTGATCTTGTGTATGCATTGTAGGCTATTGCTTTTTGTTCAGTTACTCTAGCACAATTATAGTCAAACCATTTAGGTGAATTAGATCTTTTAATGTACTTTTGATGAGGAATAAAAGTTTCCATTCCAATTTTTACAAAATCTTGTATGTGGCTCAAGGTGGAGTGTGCATCATTAGAAAAGAAAGAGGTCCAGGGAATATCAATAAAGAAACCTTGAAGACCCTCCCAGTCTGCCCTATCGTAATGCCATTTAGTCACCAAAACAGGTTCAGAGTGGGAAGGTGTGGTAGGTGATAGACAGGTGGCCTGTATCAGACAGTGATCAGAAGATCCAAGCGGGGACCTCACTGTAACATCATAATTTTCTGAATTGGTTGTTAAAAATAAGTCCAGTAGGTGGGAATTATGATTAGGATTATCTGGTACACGGGTGGGTTGGTTGACTAGTTGAGTGAGATTAAATGAGTCTGCAAATAGCTCACATTCAAGACCAACATCATCAGTCCTGGCTGAATGAGTGAGCCATTCAACATTATGGACATTAAAATCACCCAACACAGTGATTTCAGAAGAAGCATTTAAGTTGAGGACACTGAGTTGTGAGGACAGAGAATCAAAAAGACTTTGCTCTGGAGGAGTATTTGGGGAACGGTAGATGCAACATATGTATTTAAATTTACCAGCAGAAATTAATTTGTATATAGAATAATCAAAATAGGGACAATTGAAACTAGTAACCTCCTCCAGGGCAATTTCAGATTATGCGAAGCAACATACACCTCCTTTAGGTCTGACATTTTGGAGCAGTTGATAACCTGGAAAATTAAATCTAGACGTGTCAGATGTGGATGTTACTTGAGTCTCTGTCAAAAAAAGGAGAGTAGGGGATTCTGCTTGAAGAAATTGGTGTACAGAATTGATGTTAGAGTAAGTCCCCTTATATTGCTAAAGAAAAAGCTGCACCGACGAGCAGCTTTGGGACGTTGCAATGCTCTTGACACAGTCACATGATGACGACCGGGAGGGCCCTGTGTCAATGACCCAACCCTGCAGGGGGTGGATATCCGAGGGACCACCAGGTTTGCTCTTAACAATAATTGTACTGCCATATTTATTGGGTAAGGTGTATGGTGTTACATGTATGATATGTAGTGGGAAGAGTAGTGTTTTATGGATAGAGGATAACGATGTAGGGGTCGTGAAGTTGGATGTGTATGTTATATGAAGAGGGTTTTCCTGATACCCCTGATGTGTGAGGCAGAAAGATGTGTATCCAGCTACCAAGGCCTGGGAGAGAAAATGGAATTCAGACTATTCCCTGAGTCTCCCGAAACCTTGGCGGTAGTACTTCCCTGGGCGGGGCTGCCTGGGGTAGGCAGCCCCGCCCAGGGAAGTACTACCTACATAAATTATCTGATAAATTATCATCAATTTTGACTCTTTGTGTTCTACCACTAAGATAAGATTTAAACCAGATCACTGACCCGATGCCCATTGCTTGTAGTTTATTACAGAGGACTTCATGGTCTACTGTATCAAACGCTTTTTGTAAATCAAGAAGAACCATGCCGGTGTAGTTACCTTTAGACATTTATTTACGAATGTGATCTGTTAAATGGATGAGACAGGAGTGTGTCGAGTACATGCCTCTGAAACCTGATTGAAACATGTAGAATAAATAATTTTCTTTGGGGTAGTGTTCAATTTGGGTGTATACAGATCTTTCAAGGATTATTGATACAATACATAATATGCTAACTGATCTGTAGTAGCTAACATCTAATTTATTTCCTTTCTTGAATAGAGGGGTTACAATAGCTTCCTTCAGTTCAGCAGGTACAGTGTTGGTGTTAATTGACAGGTTGATGATGTGGGTTAGGGGACCTGCTTTACCAATAGCTCCATCTCGTGGAAATTTGGCAGGAATTTTGTCTGGTCCTGTGCTTTTATGTACATTTAGGTTAGAGAGCTCGTCAAAAGTGTATTTTGGTGTAACATTTTTCAATCCAAAAGTGTTCGGGTGTATGCCTTTATCCCTGCAGAAATTTTGAATGGTGGCAGTTGTTGTGGTGTATTTATTGAGAGGTTGCGGTAGGTTCTGTGCAAGTGTGTTTGCTATTGAGGTGAAGGAGTTGAAGTAGGTTGAAATTTGACGTTTATCATGGCAAACCTGATAACTAATTTTGAGAGCAATATTAGTGTTAGATGAATCCCTTGCCTTGTTGCTGTAGCCTGTTGATTTTAAGTGCTTCCATAGTTTTTTGGGGTTACTCTGATATTCCTCTGCCTTACTGTGGAAATAATTAGATTTCGCTGATTTAAATTTCCTACTTAGTTTATTCCTAACCCTGTTGAACTCCTGTTTCAGACCTTGATCTTGTCTATGTTTCACTAGCCTTTTTAACAGTTTGTCTCCATGTTCTAGAAGGTGTAGTATGTCATTGTTGATCCATGGGTCTGACCTTGCTTTAATTTGTATATTTTTCAGAGGAGCTATTTCGTCTAGGATGTTTGTGATGATGGTTCTGAAGCCAACCCATGCGTCATGAATACACGTGTTCAATTTGTGACGAAGTGATCACTTATCCCTGTCTGTATAACCCCTGGCTGTGATCACGGTATAGTAACACAGAAGGTAGACGCACCAAATTCTTGAACTCATATACATAAAGGCTTCTAAAAAGCGCTAAACAGACTTCTATTAATTATTTTTATTTTGTGACTTCACGCTCAACCATGGTACCGTCATAATATAAGATATAGTTGTCGGAATAACGTTGATTATTCTATAAGCGAATATTTAGTGAAATATTCGTATACCATCGTGGCTTGTTTGTTGACATAGTCTCTGCTATAGTGTTCTCTCTGGCCGTCAGAGGGCACCACCGTCCGTTCTTCTCCCCCCACTCCCAGCCACTACCACCATTTCGCTTCGTAGAAATCTATGTTCCCTCCAGCTGGCCATATACTTATACAAATCATCTCTCCACATCCCATAGGCCTTCATACACCCTCACACGCCATCACTGGGTGAAAGTTGATGAGTGTCAGAAGCAAACTACGTGAATTTAAAGGAAGTTGAGCAAGGGATAAACGAGAATCTGTTTAGGCCTACCTTTTCTCCCGACCGACGAATTGAAAATCACCAACACCTTCGAAATATCTCTTCATATAAACTACACAAGTACACATATATCAAATAACAATGCCAACATGTAGATTGGGTCCTACTACAATACCATTATCGATATCAATCGACGTTACTCTACATATTAGGTAATTAGGTGGACAAAAATATCATCGCATTTCCGCGGTAAAATTTGAAGCGACGTCGGCTATATACTACCTCATAGCCGTATATATAATCTTCAAATGCAAAAAATAACAACTTTAGCATAATCCGAGAAGCAGTGACCAGCATCACCAACGTGGAATTTAAAGAACGGGCCTGGACGACACAAGCCACCCTTCCTGTCCGCCTCGGGGGCTTGGCCATACGGAGAGCCTCGGATATTGCCTCCCCAGCCTTTATCTCTTCCCTCATCGCGACCAACGACCTTGTAGTGTCCATCCTTTCTTCTCAACCCGGAATGACACTTAATGGGGATGTAACAGCAGCGATTAACACCTGGAAGGGAAGTACAGGAGTAGAGGAGGAGCCTCAGGGTACCTCCAGGAGCAAGCAGAAAGCGTGGGATACCATCTCGGCGAAGAAAACTCAAGAAAATCTCCTAACCAATGCAGACCAGGTTGCAAAAGCACGCCTCCAGGCAGCCGCCCGTTCGGAGAGTGGCTTGTGGTTACACGCCATCCCCATCCCACCTCTTGGAACTCACTTGGATGCTGAAGCGCTCCGGGTTGCCATCGCGCTCAGAGTGGGTGCGGCAGTTTGTCACCCACACACTTGCAAGTGTGGTGGGGGGATGGATGCTCAAGGTCACCATGCCTTGTCATGTAATTACAACGCAGGCCGCCTGCCAAGACACTCTGCACTAAATGATGTCATAAAACGGGCCCTGCAGAGTGCTAACCGTGCATCAATCCTCGAACCACATGGACTTCACAGAGAAGACGGCAAACGGCCAGATGGGATGACCACTTTCCCTTACAAGAATGGCCGGTGCCTCGTGTGGGATGCCACATATGTTGACACTTTCTCCACAACCAACATCGCTAGAAATGCCAACGAAACAGGTGAAGCCGCCCGGATAGCAGAAAATAAAAAGCGAGAAAAATATCAAGCCATCGCCAGAAATCATCAGTTCGAGCCACTGGCATTCAAAACTTCAGGAGTCTTCGGCCCTACCACCCTTAAGATGGTGAATGAAATAGGCCGTAAAATCAGAGAAGTTTCAGGAGAACCCCGGGAAACCCTCTGGCTCAAGCAAAGACTAGGGATGGCTATCCTCCGGGGCAATGCCACCAGCGTCATGAGCTCAGTTCGACAGGACTGGGTCATGCCACTGTGTGAGGCCCGGGCAGGAGTGGTGTATCCGTAGTCTTTCCACAGTAGGGTAAAACAAAACATAAACTTTATTTGTATGTAACATGTGTGATGCACATAAATAAAAGGGGATGTGTCGGATGGTTGAAAGCCACAGTTGCTCGCGCGTTTGGGGCTAGCAACACGTATTATGAAAAACATGTATCCTCCTTCATTCACTGTCCCCCCCTTCACTCACTCAACCCCACAATTTGCCGGAGGATAACAGGTTTTTCACAATACGTAGACGGAGGTCTTTTTTTATTTAAAAAAAAAAAACAAAAAAAAACATTAGCAAATAGACTAGGGTCCTGTCACACTATATATGTCTATGTTTATCCATGTCACTTTACATTTTCGGTGGAAAACGCAATATACCGATCCTGTTAGAAGACCATATTTAGGCTAGCCGAATGGTCACCATTGTCGGGAATAGGGTAATGATCCCGACAGTTTTAGGTCCAATAGGACATTTGAATTTGGCGGTATCGTATCGCATGTACGATTTCGGCTGGTTCTTTGTGTATTGTAGTTTATTCTTAAGTATAGGTTAAGTATTAAATGTAATGTATAAATATCTACATCAGCTCTAGATGTATCATGAAACCAAGTTATGGGTTATAATTATTATGAGCCGGCAGCCATATGTAATTTCGCGAAGCGATCAGACGCCGGCCACCACCACCACCAGTGAGGCTCGATGGTCACATAACTAGGCTCGATGCTAGTAAACCACCAGTGAGGCTCGATGATCACATAACTAGGCTCGATGCTGGTAAACCACCAGTGAGGCTCGATGATCACATAACTAGGCTCGATGCTGGTAAACCACCAGTGAGGCTCGATGATCACATAACTAGGCTCAATGCTAGTAAACCACCAGTAGGCTCGATGATCACATAACTAGGCTCGATGCTAGTAAACCACCAGTGAGGCTCGATGATCACATAACTAGGCTCGATGCTGGTAAACCACCAGTGAGGCTCGATGATCACATAACTAGGCTCGATGCTGGTAAACCACCAGTGAGGCTCGATGATCATATAACTAGGCTCGATGCTAGTAAACCACCAGTGAGGCTCGATGATCACATAACTAGGCTCGATGCTAGTAAACCACCAGGTAGGCTCGATGATCACATAACTAGGCTCGATGCTGGTAAACCACCAGTGAGGCTCGATGATCACATAACTAGGCTCGATGCTAGTAAACCACCAGTGAGGCTCGATGATCACATAACTAGGCTCGATGCTGGTAAACCACCAGTGAGGCTCGATGATCACATAACTAGGCTCGATGCTAGTAAACCACCAGTGAGGCTCGATGATCACAAAACTAGGCTCGATGCTGGTAAACCACCAGTGAGGCTCGATGATCACATAACTAGGCTCGATGCTAGTAAACCACCAGTGAGGCTCGATGATCACATAACTAGGCTCGATGCTAGTAAACCACCAGTGAGGCTCGATAATCACATAACTAGGCTCGATGCTGGTAAACCACCAGTGAGGCTCGATGATCACATAACTAGGCTCGATGCTAGTAAACCACCAGTGAGGCTCGATGATCACATAACTAGGCTCGATGCTAGTAAACCACCAGTGAGGCTCGATGATCACATAACTAGGCTCGATGCTGGTAAATCACCAGTGAGGCTCGATGATCACATAACTAGGCTCGATGCTGGTAAACCACCAGTGAGGCTCGATGATCACATAACTAGGCTCGATGCTAGTAAACCACCAGTGAGGCTCGATGATCACATAACTAGGCTCGATGCTAGTAAACCACCAGTGAGGCTCGATGATCACATAACTAGGCTCGATGCTAGTAAACCACCAGTGAGGCTCGATGATCACATAACTAGGCTCGATGCTAGTAAACCACCAGTGACGCTCGATGATCACATAACTAGGCTCGATGCTAGTAAACCATCAGTGAGGTTCGATGCTCACATAACTAGGCTTGATGCTAGTAAACCACCAGTGAGGCTCGATGATCACATAACTAGGCTCGATGCTAGTAAACCACCAGTGAGGCTCGATGATCACATAACTAGGCTCGATGCTAGTAAACCATCAGTGAGGTTCAATGCTCACATAACTAGGCTTGATGCTAGTAAACCACCAGTGAGGCTCGATGATCACATAACTAGGCTCGATGCTAGTAAACCACCAGTGAGGTTTGATGCTCACATAACTAGGCTCGATGCTAGCACATCAGTTGCTGAAATTAAAGGAAGCAGTTTGAGACCTTCCATGAAGAAGAAGTCCCCAGACTCTACCATAATTAAAAGAAGCGGTTCGAGACCTACCACAGTGCCTAACATTGGCAAGGCCCCCAATAGTGATACCATAGTGAAGTCACCCTTTAAGACTCAAGTTGTAAGAGAATCTTTGAGTCCTCCCCTTACTCCCGGAAAATCACTTTAAAAGAAATAACATAACTTTGTCTCGTCTGCAGTTCTTGTGTACCTATTAAATTCCACTAGGAAAACACAACACACGATTCTCTCCTTGTTCTCCCCTGTTAAATAATAATTTTAGTTATTGATGGACATTCTGGAGTCAACATAACTAAAGGTAATTAACAGTAGGAAATAAATATCTACACCACAACATATATTATGAAGTTACACCATTCCTCTAAAGTGATTACTACATACTATGTTACCCTTCCTACGCGGTCGAAAATGTATCTTGGGTGATAAGAAAACGAGCTATAACTCCCTTCTCTATGATCCAGGCGCGTGGCCAGACTAAGTTATTTGTGTAAATATTAATTCTCCGTCTAACTAAGTTCCTGTGTACTTGCATGGACCATTTCCATGATATAATATGATTGCATAATTTTGTCATAATACTATTATCTTATTCAGTATAAATATTAGTCAGAGTCTAAGAACTCACGTAACTCTTAAATTCCATACTTGCTTATATCTTAGTTCATGAATTCATTTTCTTTCCCCAGACGCAGTAATTCCCGAGAATGGGTGGCCATGTACAGTACTGTACATTAGGCATTTGTCACGAATCCGCTAGGTCAAGTTGCCCGGGCTTGACATCTACCAATTACATTTTGTCAGTGCGGGCTCTATTCGCTGACCCTTTGATCAGCAGCCGACGCTCTACTGACTATGCCATGGCTCGCGACTAATTGATTTCTAATTGATACTTGTGTATGTAATATCTCAAGTAATAGAACCTTATTATTGTATATAAATAAAGCGTTGTCTGGTAATGCTTTGTATAACTCCGGCCCTTGTGTTTTTACTGTCAATGTATATTGAACTACGGGTTTCCCCATCTTTGCTCAATCCACATAATTTGTTTTGTTTAGCATATCAAAATTCTAAAAAAATCTTGTATTACATATGCTCAATTTGAAATACATTATTTATAGAACATTCAGTTACAAACACTTCTATCTCTTATTTTTGACAAATCGTCGATAATACTGTATTACGATTGGTTTTAACCCCTAATTAGCGGGGCCCGACTTAAGTCCGTATCTAAAAACCTGGACTATGTGGCGGGGACCGACTTAAGTCCGCGTGCAATTTTTGAGCAAGAATGGCTGTGAGAGAGAGACGAGCGACGGGAGGAGCGTAGGTTACCTAGGTGACCGCTCGGCACAGACCCCGCGCGCGTGCCTACTCACATCTACTCCACATAACTCCACCCTCCCTACCTCGCCACACAGGGAATTATATAAGGAAATTACCGTATTTTAGGGTTTTTGCACTCGTGTTGCACGATCGTTGCAAGAGAACCCATGGTCATAGAAGGATGGTTCTGGTGTCATTGGAAAGCTCAATTTATGCTCTTTCAGGGATACATAATTGTATTATGCTCTGGCTCTTGTTTATGCATGAAAAAGAGCACGGAAACAAGGCCATTTAGGGTAAAACAAAAAAACGCTGGGCGCATAGTGGAAAAAACTGACGGGCCCGCTCGTAAGGTGTTAAGCAGCTCTTATCACAATATTCCAAGCTGGAATTTGGGTTTAATTTAAAAAAAAAATATATATATATATATATATATATATACGGTATATATACCGGTATATATATATATATATATATATAATATATATATATATATATATATATATATATATACTGTATAATATATATATATATATATATATATATATATATATATATATATATATATATATATAAATATATATATATATATATATATATATATATATACTGTATATATATATATATATAAGGAATAATGTTGAGTCATTCTCAGTCCTTGCCTCGCACCCTACAGACACACAGCTATGCATTAGTGAGTCTCTCTTGTCTATTAACCCTTGTCTAGCGGGGGGGTTTTGGGCTTATTTGGGCATATTCAGGCCCTCCTGAATGATAAATCAAGTATCTGCATGAACAGAAATGTATTCAGCAAAAAACTAGGCACTAAAAGCTTCAAAATGAGACCAGAATGAGCTATGTAGCACTCGTGGTTCTCATACAGTGATACCAGTAACATGGAAGTTTAGCGTATAGCGGCATATTTTTCCCAGCTATGCTCACTACTGGCTACACTGCTGGCCTCTCGAGAATACAGGGAACATGAGTTAATGGGCGGCGGTAAGCCCTGGGAGTCGGCTGTCTGGCCCGCTGCGTTCCCGGGCATTTGCACTCGATTTTAACCCTTTAAAAGCTTTAATAATGCTCCTAACTTGCTGCAAATTGGAGGCGGACTTAAGTCCGCAGCCGCTCTTTAAGGGTTAAGGAAAAGCCTTCTCTGTCACACCACGAAACATCAGTTGACCTCCTTTGTTTTTAAACATATTTTGTATATAGTATATAAGTCGCTTCATTTTTCTTCCGTTTCCAAGCAAACAATGTTTTCTATAGGTTTAATTAACTACTGTTATTTTTCTCCATTGTCATTTCTTAGCATTCCATTTTTATGTGTTCGTCCTTTGTTCACATTCAGTTATTTTTATTTATGTTTAAGCTATTTTAGGTACATCTATTATTGTTGTTCTCTATTGTACTGACTTTGCTTACATTCCTTCATTTCTATTTTTCAACTTTCAATTACACACAGTGTCTCAAATAATTGATTCGCAACATTACTATCCCGCTTCTTAGCCTTGTTTTGTAATTTTAACTGATAGGACTATGTTTTATTTTGTAGATTCGCCTGATGATGGAGTAAGTCACCTCCGAAACTGTCGCCAATAAACATGTTTTTACAGCGAGTGCTTCTGGTTCTTCTATTCCTTATTCGCCTCCGCTTTCCCAAGGATGTATCGATTGCCACAATATATATATATATATATATATATATATATATATATATATATAAAACTAATAAAATAATAATAATGACAATTGTCCGTACGAGCCCTGAGGTACGTTCCTGAGTACTATGACGTCATTGGTACCAGCAACTCTGTGAATACGTGTATATCCCTTGGCCAAGTTCCCGAAGCTGTCCTGTAACATACGGGTACCTGTTTCACTGTATACGTGTGTGTGTGTGTGTGTGTGTGTGTGTGTGTGTGTGTGTGTGTGTGTGTGTGTGTGTGTATGTCACGTAGTGTTGCCATTTTAGCTATTTTCCCGCTAGATCTAGAGGTATTTACTTCGATCTAGAGGCATCTAGCGACATAATTCTAGCGGTATGTTGTAGATTTAAGCCATCTTAGAGCGATATTGTCGAGATTGTACCGTTATTCTACCTATGTTCGGGGTTTATTTACTATCTAGCGAACTTGATTTGGTAACCCTGCGTGACAGTGTCTGTGTGTGTGCATATGTGTGTGTGTGTGGTGTGTGTGTGTGACTGTGTGTTGTATGTGTGTGTGTGTGCGTGGGTGTGTGTCTGTGTGTGTGTACAGTTACCCACGGTCATTTGTATCCACTTATTCGCATTTATGGAAGTAAACAAAGATGTGATAAAATTACAAGCATAATTTGCCATAAAACCGTTAATCGATCGTATGAATTAACTACAATATAAGAAACTACACTCCTAATTCAAGTAGAGTATTGTTCCTTCTTTACAGTGGCGCTAATAACTACACTCCTAATTCAAGTAGAGTATTGTTCCTTCTTTACAGTGGCGCTAATAACTACACTCCTAATTCAAGTAGAGTATTGTTCCTTCTTTACAGTGGCGCTAATAACTACACTCCTAATTCAAGTAGAGTATTGTTCCTTCTTTACGGTGGCGCTAATAACTCATGTCTTAGCTGTCACTACATTTGGCTCGCTCTGTGCTGTATTAATGTCTGTCAGATGTTGAATAGGGTGGGTAAGTGTAGGAACATGGTTGCATATCTCACTCAAAAAGAAGAAATCATGTGTAAATATTGCTGATACCAATTATTGATCAAAACATAATTGGTGCCGAGACAAGACTTATTAGGCCGACTATACATAATTATAATCACGGAGTGTTTTCAAATTCATGTGGCCATCTGTACAGTCGCGCTAATAAGTTAGGTCTTGGCACCATGTATGTTTTGATCAATAATTGGTATCAGCAATATTTAAGCTTCATTTCTTCATATCGAATGAAATATACAAACATATTCCTACACTTACCACCTCTATTCAACATCTGACAGACATTAATACAGCACAGAGCGAGCCAAACGGAATGGCAGCTAGGACATGACTTATTAGCACGACCGTACAATCTAGGCTGCGTACGTTGTAGCGAATCCGACACAATGGCCATCAGTGTAAAGTGGTCCGAGTATTAGTGTACAATTCTAACACTCTGACGAAATATTTTGAAACATTCCCTTTAAGCACCTGAACGAGTCAGTGTATTTCCTCATTCACCAGCTCCATGAAGATGAAGATTTGTCAGCAAACTGGAGGAAGCTTACAACAAGATCAGCACCCTCACCATGAAGGTTGAATCTCTCAAGGAATTCATAGCTCTCAACGTAGGAGTGTCAACAACTGCCGAAATCAGCACTTCAACTTCCAACAGCCCGATGCCTGCAGCACCGACCCCAGTGGAACCACTGGTTGCGGAAGAATCGAATAACAACTCAGCTCAGGAGGAATCAACTAGCAACTTGGCCTTCCCTCAGGACAACTTCCGTGTTGTGAGGAACAACATTCGACCCACTCTGAGGAAGATCACCCCCATCACCGAGTGCCACAACCGTTTCAAGACTTTAGAGGACTCAGACGATGAAGAGGAAACGGAAGAAATTTGGCTGGTTGGAGACTCAATGGTTCGTAGCCAACTCGCGGAGTTCTGCGACAGGGCACCTGGGACCAGGAAGTGCTTCTGTATCCCGGATGGTGGTGTGGACAACGCTGTTGCTGCAATCAACGAAGTTTCCAAACTAGTCCTGCCAACCACAGCATACGTCATCCATGTTAGATCCAATGACGTGCAGCAGACCCGATCAGAAGACCTTATGCTCAAGTACCGGAAGCTGAAAAAGTCTTATAAGGAAAAGTCTTGCAGGATCTTAATATCAGGAATTGTCCCAAGGATCGGAGGAGAGAGCCGGTTCTTCAATATAGCCACCAGCATTAATCATCGGCTTCATAACCTGTACAAGGGGGAGGACATTGGATTCGTCAATACCTGGGATGCCTTCTACCATGAGGATCATCTGTTTTCGAAGGACGGAGTACATCTGAACCAGGTGGGAGCAGCAAAGTTTGGCCGCTTGCTAAACGACGCAGTAAAGGATTTTTGGAAATGAAACAGATTCAACCGAGGACTGCCAGGGATGAGGACAAAGGACAGCCAAGAAATAAAATGTAAATCCGACCAGAACCAAAAATTCGATTAAAGAGCGTTCCGTGAGTTCTAAAACCACAACTTTAAAGGTTTTCTATGCTAACGCTCGTAACATACGCAATACATTTTCAGATTTAGAAGAACTAGTGCTTACAGAAAATGATGACGTAATTGGCATAACAGAATCTTGGCTCAATACAGAAGACAGAGACTTTTTAACAGAGTATTCACTTCCCGGTTATGTATTGTTTGAGAAAAGCTGAATAACTAAAAATGGAGGTGGCGTTTTAGTTTTTATCAAAGAAAGTCTTAACCCAACCCTTTTGTCAAAACCTCAAATTGTGAATGTCGACACATCCTTTGTGTTAATAAAGAATAATATAGGTACACAAATAATACTTGCATTAATATACAGACCTCAAGCTGAATCAGTGCAAACTGACCGAGAAATTTACGAACAAATTGCAGATGTAAGTAACTCACAAGATACCGTAATTTTTGGCGAATTTAATTTACCTGTAACCAAGTGGGGCGATACTCTTACTTCACACTTCGGACATGACTTGTATACGAACTTGCAAGAGAGTTTGCTCTATCAATTTGTTCGATCGCCGACCCGTGGTAATGACATTCTTGACCTTGTACTTGCAACAAAAGAAGGATTAATAGAGAATTTGAATATTGGTGATGAATTCAGTAACAGCGACCATCGTCCGAAAACTTTCAGTTTAAAGTTTACTAGTAACGAACCAAATAGCAGCATCGAGAAATTCCATAATTTCAGGAAAGCAAACTTCCGTAAACTTAGAGCTATGTTTAAAGAAGCTGACTGGAGCTTTCTAAATAACAATAACGACATAAATACATCTTGGGAATTATTTGCAACCACTTACCTAATAGCAATGCAAGACTGCATACCATCGAAAGTACAGCGTACAGGCCATAATGATAAGCCCAAATGGTGGAATATAGAGATTTCAGAATGTTTGCATGCTAAAAAGTTTGCTAATGATAGATTAAAATACTCACAAAATGATGAAGAACGGGTGAAATTTGTAGAACTACGACGCAAAGCCAAAAAGTTAATTAAGCAAAGTAAAAAGACCCTGGAGTTACATGTTGTGAATCAAAGTAAAACAAACCCGAAAAAAATCTATAGTTATATCAGAAAGAAAGAAGTAGTTACTTCAACTGTTGGACCGTTAGTCGATGAAAATGGAGTATACACCAAAGACGAAGTACAAATGTGTTATGCCCACAATACCTTCTTTGCATCAGTTTTTACACCAGAAGACCTCAGTGATATCCCTACAGCATCGCCGATTCAGATTGATAATTCTGATTTTCTAAGCAATATCACCAATACAGAGAGAGAAGTATTGAAATGTTTGGCTTTATAGGCAGGTCATTTGAGCATACATCCAAAGAAGTTATACTAACTCTTTACAATTCCTTAGTCCGCCCTCTTCTGGAATACTGCGTTCAATCCTGGTGCCCTTATTCCAAAAAATTATAGACAAGCTAGAACGAGTTCAACGTAGAGTTACCAAAATTATACCTAGCCTAAAGAACAAACCATAAGAGGAGCGTCTTAGAGAATTAAATATATTTCCTTTAACCCATCGCACATTAAGAGGAGATTTAATTCAAGTGTTCAAAATCATCAAAGGCATCGACAAATTGATAATTCTGATGTTCTAAGCAATATCACCATTACAGAGAGAGAGCATTGAAATTTTTAGATAAACTCAAGGTAAATAAAACGCCTGGACCTGATACAATCTCACCTAGAGTTCTAAAGGAAGCTAAGGATGAGCTCTCCAAACCACTGACATTGCTATTCAATAAATACTTGCAATCTGGAACTATGCCTGATCAGTGGAAGCTAGCCAACATAACACCGATATTAAAATAAGGCAGCAAATTCCTCCCCAGTAATTATCGTCCAATTAGCTTAACCTCAGTTGTATGTAAAATGTTGGAAACACTCATAAGAAACAGACTCGTAAATCACTTAGGGGATAATAGCATACTTAAAGATACTCAACACGGCTGGCTTTCGTAACAAACGTTCCTGCTTAACAAACCTCTTAGACTTCTTCCACGATATCTTCAACCTCTATGATGAGAGTAAAGCTGTAGATATTATATACCTTGATTTTCAAAAGGCCTTTGACAAAGTTCCCCACAAACATTTACTGCTAAAACTAAAAGAGCATGGAATACAAGACGGTGTGTTGAAACGAATACAAAATTGGCTCAGCGACAGAAAGCAAATCTCTTTCTAATTTACATCAACGACATAGATGAGGGTCTCACCTGTCCAATCTCAAAGTTTGCTGACGATACAAAAATTGCAAATAGCGTACTCTCAAAAGAACAAGTTGACGATATGCAACACAATCTAGATAAGTTGTCATGTTGGGCCCAAATTTGGCAAATGAGTTTCAATGCGGATAAATGTAAAGTAATACATATCGGATACCGAAATGAGAAAACAAACTATTCGATGAATGGCACTCAGCTTAAGATTGTAGCCTAGACCGAGAAACTTTCTGGGAGTAACAATATCGAGTAACCTAAAACCGAGTCAACAATGTTCAGAAATTGTTATAGTAAGAAGGCAAACAAAATAATTGGCTTTATAGGCAGGTCATTTGAGCATAAATCCAATGAAGTTATCCTAACTCTTTAAAATTCCTTAGTCCGCCCTCTTCTGGAATACTTTCGTTCAATCCTTCTGCCCTTATTTCTAAAAAGATATAGACAAGCTAGAACGAGTTCAACGTAGAGTTACCAAAATTATACCTAGCCTAAAGAACAAACCATACGAGGAGTGTCTTAGAGAATTAAATCTCTTTCCTTTAACCCAGCGCAGATTAAGAGGTGACTTAATTCAAGTACTCTTCAGCAGTACTTCTTTGATTTCCCTTGGAATGACTTTTGCTTCCGTGGCCGGGGACCCTCGTAGAGTGCTGAACGCATTACCAAGGTAATCCTCTCGGGCATGGAAGCATACATTCCATTTTCTTTCTCTCAGTCTAATGCAAAACAAATCTTGGTTTACTTGTTATATCAGGGTTTTTACCAGGTTTTGAGATTGGATTTGGTAGGTTCTACTTAACTGGAGAAGTCAAAGATCATACAACACATGCATAGAAGACAAATAGAGGATACATATAACACCGAGTATATTTATGAACAGTTGTTTTATTTATCTAACTCTTACATAAATAACATAGATAGGCACATATGAATAAATAATGGTTTTATACAACATGAACTGTCCTAGCACGTTCGAGGATCTAGATAGAGATCAGGTATACAACATGAACTGTCCTAGCACGTTCGAGGATCTAGATAAAGATCAGGTATACAACATGAACTGTCCTAGCACGTTCGAGGATCTAGATGGAGATCAGGTATACAACATGAACTGTCCTAGCACGTTCGAGGATCTAGATGGAGATCAGGTATACAACATGAACTGTCCTAGCACGTTCGAGGATCTAGATAGAGATCAGGTATACAACATGAACTGTCCTAGCACGTTCGAGGATCTAGATGGAGATCAGGTATACAACATGAACTGTCCTAGCACGTTCGAGGATCTAGATGGAGATCAGGTATACAACATGAACTGTCCTAGCACGTTCGAGGATCTAGATGGAGATCAGGTATACAACATGAACTGTCCTAGCACGTTCGAGGATCTAGATGTAGATCAGGTATACAACATGAACTGTCCTAGCACGTTCAAGGATCTAGATGTAGATCAGGTATACAACATGAACTGTCCTAGCACGTTCGAGGATCTAGATGCAGATCAGGTATACAACATGAACTGTCCTAGCACGTTCGAGGATCTAGATGGAGATCAGGTATACAACATGAAATGTCCTAGCACGTTCGAGGATCTAGATGGAGATCAGGTATACAACATGAACTGTCCTAGCACATTCGAGGATCTAGATGCAGATCAGGTATACAACATGAACTGTCCTAGCACATTCGAGGATCTAGATAGAGATCAGGTATACAATATTGTTAGCTTGCCTCTCAATAAACTCATGAACTGTTATTTAAAAACTCTTATAAGTCGTACACCAATAGTGCTAGTTAAATATTTTACAACAACAATCGTTTCTGGGTATCGACTTATTTCTGGTTTTCAATATGGACTCCTGAACTAACACTTGGAGCTGGAGAGGTGAGGAGTTAAGGTAACAGCCGGGGTCGTCTGAGTCGCCGTTGGGCCGTCCAGGTTGGCCTGTCGTGTGGATTAGTTGTTTAGGTTACAGTGGATTATTTGGTTTCGGGTCTTAAATGAAGCTCCTTAATGTCATGACACTGGGGACATTTATCGGACAAACGCGAGTATGTTTAGTATATAGCTAGAGTTACTTGACTATCCTGACCGTTATACAACTCGGTGGTGAAGTTCTGTTCAAGTACTCTTTGTGTGGAGTCTTTAATATGATGTCTCAAATCTCATGACACAGTGACAACATATCGGGCTAACGCGAGTAGATAATAAGGTCATGACCATTACTATGTTCCTCGATTTGCCAACTGACCTTCATAAGAGATTCAAAGAACTCGGGGCGGTGTTTAAACCTTTTAATTGCAAGCGTCCGCTAACATGTTGTTGGATGCACTAAGGACTTCTATTTGCTGAGTGCCAGTTACGGTGTCTCGCAAAGCCCTGAAGCCCTGAAACTAGTTGAATGACCTTGCCATGTCAAGTATCCTTCGATAGTTTGTGGAGTGTGTATTTAAGGGGAGGTATTTAGTTTTTCCCTAGACCTCCATCAACCTTAAAATTACACCCCCTCGAGTCTCTTTCAAGATAAATTTGTACATTTTTCGGTAGAAAAATTTACCGGCCGAAGGCCGGTTCCTCTTAAATTACAGGCTCGCTATCGCTCGCCAGGATAAAATAGACACCTGAATTGCACGAAAGGTCCTTATATGGGGTGAAAGTTCTTAAAATCGCTTAACTAATGGGGCAAACGTTTTATAATATCAAAAGCAATGGGGCTAAACATGAGGGAGAAAGGGGTCAAGAAAAAAATCCCTCAAGTGGAGACCTCCCCTTAATAAGAGAAGTAAATTCGGGACATGTCCGTAAGGTATACTTCTAGTATTAAAAGGTGCCGCCTATTGTGGACCTTAATGTTATTATATAATGGTACGTATAACAACAATTCCTCATTAGGAAAAAGAACTCCTCAGACCTTTCGAGATATTCGGCATGCCTTCAATCCTACTTGAATGGGAGGGTAATTTTAGGACTATCACCACTAGTATGTCAATGTTATGAAAACCCTAGAATTGCTTGCCTTGTTCAGGTTTCGTCGGAGTAGTGACGACTTTGGCTGAGATGTCCCGGGGTAGGTGTGCGGGGGTCAAAAGGTCATATGTCCAGTAGGGGGCGGATCTAAGGGGATTAGGAGGGGCCCCTAGAAGTGCGCTGGCAGGTGATTCGGCCTTTGGGTGGAAGTAGGGCGTATTTGGCTTCTCTTCTCATGGTGATGTTGGTCCTTCTGTCCCTGGCTGAATATTATTCTTTTCCTGGGAGCCTCATGTTGTGGTGGTATTATGGGGATAGTTTTTCCTGGTGTTGATGGAAGTTCTGGTGTAATGGTGGCAATTCTGGTGTCTCATCTGTTGTTCGTAGAGGGCGTGGAAGAAGTGGTAGATGGTATATAAGTGCGGGTATTATTTGTAGTATGCTGGTGGTGATCCCGTACACGTGGTTTCACTATTCGTGTGTCTTTTGTTGTTATTGATGTCCTTATCTTCTTGGCGTCTGTCTCGAGTTGAATATTCTTGTTCTCGTTATTCTTGTGGGTTGTTGTTGTTGTTGTTCCCCAAGCTGCCTGGCCAAACAGCCCCAAGGCCCCGAGCAAGGCCAAGGCCATAACCGAGCGCCCCCACAGAAACCTCCCTGCCAACCACAATAAAGCCTGGGTGACCGAAGCCACTCCATGGCGAGGAGCTGAGGAGGGTGCGGAAACGCCAGGAAACCAAAGCCCCACCCAGGGCCCTGTGCCCCTCAGCAATTATGAAGAGAAAGTTGAGGGGCAAAGGAAAAATGTGACGCTTTGCCTTCCAATCTTGGTAGATTGGGAGGTCAATCCACGGAAGAGACGCCGTCACTGGAGATCTAGAAAATATATAAGTAAAAGGAACAGTCAGAGTAAGCTATGGGTATGGCAGAGATCGTGGGTAATGTGGGGTAGTTTTGGCATACGGGGCATCGTGTTTAGCTTATTTCTTATTATTCCCGTCTTTGGTGTTGGTTTTATTTTAGTTTCTTCTTCATCTTCTCTCTGGGCACGTTTTCTCTGGTGATTGGGGCAGGCGTCTTGTATCTTCTGTTTATTATTATTTCCTCGTGGTTTCATTATTTGTGTGTCTTCTGCTACTACTGATTTCTTTATCTTCATTGTGGGCGAGTTGGTTTTGTATTCTTGTTCTCGTTACTCTCGGTGGTGATGTGGGGGGCTGGTATGTGGGGCATCGTGGTTATTTCCTTTCTTGTTATTCCCGCTTTCGTAGATGTTGGTTTTGCTTTAGTTCCTCCTTCTTCCTTACTCCTGGGACGTTTTCCCATTTGTTTAGTTTCTCGTTCCTCGGGGGTTTTCCTTTTGTTCGTTGTGGGGTTCTTTAATAAATGTGGTATTTTATTACTCACGCTTGTTCTACTGCTGTCGACAACAAGGAGGAAGCATTCAAACGGAACCGACGCCCTAAAAATCAAGAATCAAATTCTTCCTATGTTTCTGCCCGGAATCAAGCCAAATCGGTTCTTCGACTTGCCAAGCACTGTTTCATCAATAATAAATGCACTGAACTATCCAACTCTAGCTCTTCCCAAGCTTTCTGGCATCTAGCCAAAAACCTCTCCAACAATTTCTCTTCCTTGTCTTTCCCTCCCCTTTCCCACTCTGATGGCACAACCATCACTTCTTCCTCTGACAAAGCTAAACTCTTCGCTCAAACTTTTGCTAGATACTCCACCTTGGATGATTCCGGTGCTATTCCTCCCTCTCCACCCCCTCTCCCCTACTTATGCCTAATATCCTAATCTCTTCTAAAGATGTATTCTCTACCCTCTCTGGGCTTAATACTAAGAAGGCGTACGGTCCGGACGGTGTTCCTCCTGTTGTACTAAAAAACTGTGCTTCCGTGCTGACTCCCTGCCTAGGCAAACTCTTTCGTCTTTGTCTCTCCTCTAACTTCTTCCCTTTATGCTGGAAGTTTGCTCTCATTCAACCTGTCCCAAAGAATGGTGACCGCTCTCAACCCTCCAACTATCGTCCAAGTTTTTGAAACTATTCTTGCTTCCAAATTTCTTAAGCATTTATCTTCTCATAGTCTACTCTCAGATCGTCAGTATGGCTTCCTTAAGGGTCACTCTACTGGTGATCTTCTTTCATATCTTACTAACTCTTGGTCATCCTCCTTTCGGGACTTCGGTGAGACCGTTTCTTTTGCACTAGACATATCGAAGGCCTTCGATAGATTCTGGCACAAATCTTTAATTTCTAAACTACCCTCCTTCGGTTTCTATCCCTCCATCTGTGCTTTTGTCTCTAATTTCCTTTCCGGCCGTTCCATAGCTGCGGTTGTGGACGGCCATCGCTCACTTCCTCATCCAATCAACTCCGGTGTTCATCAGGGCTCTAACCTATCTCCTATTCTCTTTCTAATTTTCATAAATTATCTTCTCAACTGTACCTCCAGTCCCATCCATTCATGCACAGACGACTCCACCTTACACTACTCAATTCTCCCTATCAACAAATGCCAAAAGTGGCCGACAAAGGCGCTGAACGAAATGTTTACCGTGGTGCATCATGGGAAACTGTATACATCGCGGATCTCTGCACCCTTTCTCTCTTTCAACAATTCTTTATTATATGCGGTCTGTCGAAATGTCTGTAGCTGCCATATTTTGTAGCCTATGCATACTGTTGTTTATTATATTTTAAAGTCACCCATACCCATATAAATTATAACGTATATTTACAATACAAAGTCAGTAAGCATTTTCGCGCCTTTTTATTATGATAATTAATCAGCTTATAATTATATTTGTTGTTGTTGTTGTTGTTGTTCCCTAAGCTGCCTGGCCGTACAGCCCCAAGTCCTTAAGGAAGTTCATGGCCACGGTCAGGCTTTCCCACAGAGCTCTCAAAAAGTGTAAATTGTGTTGTTGGCGTAAGTGGTTGTGTGAAATGCAGTCTTCTATGATATGTTTAATGGTATGGGGTGCTGTGTTACAACCCGGGCAGGTGTCGACGACGGAGTCATCCAGTCTCTTCTGATAGCTCAGAAGAGCCGGATGGTGTCCGCATCTCAGCCTGGCCAGGTGGACTCTGTCCTTGCGAGGAAGGGAGGATTCAGAAGGATGGATTTCGGGAGGTCGTGCTTTGTCTATGAGTGAGTGGATGGAACGGCGAGTAATATGAGTATGGATGTGCTTCCGGAAGTTGGTTTGGGGCGGGCAGGGAGGGAGAGAAGACAGTATTTGTGTGTGATAGCGTGTGCTGGGTGTTGTTTTGATATTTCTTGGTGTCTGTGGGTGTGTAGCCATGTAGTGTAGTGGGTGGTGTTGATTCGTGGAGGCTGCTGCCAGGAATTGTGTGCCTCTCATGTCTAGATGATCTTTGACTTTGAGGACTTTGGTTTCTTGATGTAGGTGATCTGTGGGTGTCGTAGCTGTGCATCCTGTGATGATTTTCAGGGCTTTATTTTGAATAGTCTGTAAGGTCTTATGATGTGTTTCAGCTAGGTTAGAAGCCCAGGCCGGGCTTGCGTATTCCATAACTGATCTTATGTATTGTTTGTAGACTGTGGTGGTGGTTTCTTTGTTGTGTCCAAATTTCGTGTGGGCAAGTGATCTGAGAGCGTTAAGTCTGGGTGTCAGTTTCTTTTTCGTGTTTGTGGTGTGCTGTTTGAATGTCATTTGGGTGTCATATATTACTCCTAGGATTTTGGGTGTGTGTGTGTGTGTTAGGGGTGTGTTGTTTATGTTGAATCCCGGGACGTAATCGTGCTCTCCTGTCCAGCTTGTGAGGAGGGTTGCAGTGGATTTAGCTGGGGCTAAATTGAGTCTGTTTGTAGTGCACCATTCATGTAATGTGTCGAAATAGTCTTGAAGGAGTCTTGTTGCTGTGTCTGGGTTTTGGTGCGTGCTTGTGAGTGTTATGTCGTCTGCGTAGGAGGCTATGGTTATTTGGGGTGAATTTGGTGTATTTATATCATGCATGTACAGATTGAAGAGTGCGGGCGACAGGACGGATCCTTGCGGGACTCCGTTTGGGAAATTTCTAATGCTAGATGACTGACCGGCAAAAGATACGTGTGCACATCTGCCTGCTATGTGTAGTCATTATCAGCTGCACATGGACATTCCCATGATTACTATACTTTATAAGGATTTAGTGTAGTCGTATACTTTATAATAAAAGAAAGTATAATAACAAGATATCATGATAAACTGTGCATGTCCTAGGTGTTAAGTATTGTTGATGTCGACAGTCGTAGCTCTGGCGCTAGTTCAGAAGCGTCCACCAGAGGTCTCAAGTGTATTCTTGGTAGCTAGAATTAGTTTTCCAGAACGCCCCAGCCAGCAATCCCTCTGACAAACATAATTAAGCCATAGAACACTTATCTTCTGATCTAACTACTATTTCCAATTGGGGCAGAGAAAACCTTGTTGCCTATGATGCTTCCAAAACCCAATTTCTCCATCTAGCTACCCGTCCAGAACTCCCAGCAGACTATCCCTTATTCTTCAACAATACAAAAATCAATCCTTCATCTTCTCTCAATACTCTTGGTGTCTCTTTTTCTTCTGCTCTACCTTGGAAGGACCATATTACCAGTCTTGCAGAGGCAGCCTCCCAGAAGCTGGGTGTACTCAACCACTTCAAGGGGTTCTTTACCCCTGCACAGCTTCTTGCTCTGTACAGGGGCACAGTGCGTCCTTGTATTGAGTATTGTTCACATGTGTGGAGAGGATCCTCTCACACCGCACTCCTAGACAAAGTAGAAAGGAAGGTCTTTCGTATCATTAACTCCCATCCACTCACCAACTCTCTGCAAACTCTCTCTCTCCGCCGCAATGTTGCATCTCTCTCGCTATTCAATCGCTACTACAATAATCAGTGTTCCTCAGAGCTCTCCCAGTCTATACCATCTCCTCTACGTAGGGCACGTGATACCCGTCTTGCAACGCAATCCCACCCCTACTATGCGCAACTCTCTAACCCAAGAGTGAAATGTTACTCTCAGACTTTCTTCTATTAAACAGCTGAGCTCTGGAACTCTTTCCCAGAATCAGTCTTTCCCTCTTCCTATGACTTAAATTGCTTCAAACTCTGTGTGTCCATGCATTTTGCCTCGAACGTCCCTTGATTTTGGCCCTGTCACTCTTTCAACTCTGGGGGAGGCACTCGCTACAGGCAGTTCTGCCTTTTGCCTCCCTCACTCACATAGAAAAAAACAAATAAAATCATCAAAGGCATCGACAATATGAACTGTAGTAAGTACTTCACTATCGACCAATCTAATTACACGCGGGGAAACAGTTGCAAAATGATTGGTAAATCTTTTAACTCACACGAATCTAAGAATTTCTTCTTCAATCGAGCTATCAACTTGTGGAATGGGCTTCCCCAAGACGTTATAGACTGCAGCACCGTTGATTCTTTTAAATTTCACCTAGCCAAATATCTTGCATCAAACCCGCGACTGACTGCGTTTGTAAATGAACATCTTTATTTTATCTCCCCCTTAAATTCATCATGGATTAATTCGTATATTTATTACTAAGACGTTACTCTCTTTTTTCCAGATATACGAAAAATCACATATAACTGTGTTATGTTACTAACCCATCTGTTCCCTACTAACTTCCTAATCCTGTGGTCATTAGTTCCAGAGCAGTAGTTAATAATAATAATAATAATAATAGTTCTTAAAGCTAGCGCATGCTAAGCTAGCTAAGGATAGCTCAATAAGGCCGATTAGGCGTATTTCCATTGGGGTCCTGTACTACTACCCCATCCCTTTGCTCATGAGGGATGGTAACGACTCAGTGCTTGTGAAAAATCTTTAATGCGCCGAGCGTGGGCGCGAACTCGGGCCTTCTGGGTGGAAGTCCGAGACGCTAGTCACTACACCAAGCGAGCCGCTTCCCTTTCCAATGTTCCCTTACCCACTCTAAACCACTGTTTGGACACTTGATCCTCAGTGTTTTGGAGGACAAGCAGCCTATAGAGGGGTCACTAGACCTCTTGTTGCTTGATTTCCTTTGTACTCCTTTGTACTATTTACCATCTCCAGCTTATCACACAGCACGGAGCTTTACTGTACCAGCCACTAGTGCAGGTCATTGTTAGCATTATCACACAGCACGGAGCTTTACTGTACCAGCCACTAGTGCAGGTCATTGTTAGCATTATCACACAGCACGGAGCTTTACTGTACCAGCCACTAGTGCAGGTCATTGTTAGCATTATCACACAGCACGGAGCTTTACTGTACCAGCCACTAGTGCAGGTCATTGTTAGCATTATCACACAGCACAGAGCTTTACTGTACCAGCCACTAGTGCAGGTCATTGTTAGCATTATCACACAGCACGGAACTTTACTGTACCAGCCACTAGTGCAGGTCATTGTTAGCATTATCACACAGCACGGAGCTTTACTGTACCAGCCACTAGTGCAGGTCATTGTTAGCATTATCACACAGCACGGAGCTTTACTGTACCAGCCACTAGTGCAGGTCATTGTTAGCATTATCACACAGCACGGAGCTTTACTGTACCAGCCACTAGTGCAGGTCATTGTTAGCATTATCACACAGCACGGAGCTTTACTGTACCAGCCACTAGTGCAGGTCATTGTTAGCATTATCACACAGCACGGAGCTTTACTGTACCAGCCACTAGTGCAGGTCATTGTTAGCATTATCACACAGCACGGAGCTTTACTGTACCAGCCACTAGTGCAGGTCATTGTTAGCATTATCACACAGCACGGAGCTTTACTGTACCAGCCACTAGTGCAGGTCATTGTTAGCATTATCACACAGCACGGAGCTTTACTGTACCAGCCACTAGTGCAGGTCATTGTTAGCATTATCACACAGCACGGAGCTTTACTGTACCAGCCACTAGTGCAGGTCATTGTTAGCATTATCACACAGCACGGAGCTTTACTGTACCAGCCACTAGTGCAGGTCATTGTTAGCATTATCACACAGCACGGAGCTTTACTGTACCAGCCACTAGTGCAGGTCATTGTTAGCATTATCACACAGCACGGAGCTTTACTGTACCAGCCACTAGTGCAGGTCATTGTTAGCATTATCACACAGCACGGAGCTTTACTGTACCAGCCACTAGTGCAGGTCATTGTTAGCATTATCACACAGCACGGAGCTTTACTGTACCAGCCACTAGTGCAGGTCATTGTTAGCATTATCACACAGCACGGAGCTTTACTGTACCAGCCACTAGTGCAGGTCATTGTTAGCATTATCACACAGCACGGAGCTTTACTGTACCAGCCACTAGTGCAGGTCATTGTTAGCATTATCACACAGCACGGAGCTTTACTGTACCAGCCACTAGTGCAGGTCATTGTTAGCATTATCACACAGCACGGAGCTTTACTGTACCAGCCACTAGTGCAGGTCATTGTTAGCATTATCACACAGCACGGAGCTTTACTGTACCAGCCACTAGTGCAGGTCATTGTTAGCATTATCACACAGCACGGAGCTTTACTGTACCAGCCACTAGTGCAGGTCATTGTTAGCATTATCACACAGCACGGAGCTTTACTGTACCAGCCACTAGTGCAGGTCATTGTTAGCATTATCACACAGCACGGAGCTTTACTGTACCAGCCACTAGTGCAGGTCATTGTTAGCATTATCACACAGCACGGAGCTTTACTGTACCAGCCACTAGTGCAGGTCATTGTTAGCATTATCACACAGCACGGAGCTTTACTGTACCAGCCACTAGTGCAGGTCATTGTTAGCATTATCACACACAGCACGGAGCTTTACTGTACCAGCCACTAGTGCAGGTCATTGTTAGCATTATCACACAGCACGGAGCTTTACTGTACCAGCCACTAGTGCAGGTCATTGTTAGCATTATCACACAGCACGGAGCTTTACTGTACCAGCCACTAGTGCAGGTCATTGTTAGCATTATCACACAGCACGGAGCTTTACTGTACCAGCCACTAGTGCAGGTCATTGTTAGCATTATCACACAGCACGGAGCTTTACTGTACCAGCCACTAGTGCAGGTCATTGTTAGCATTATCACACAGCACGGAGCTTTACTGTACCAGCCACTAGTGCAGGTCATTGTTAGCATTATCACACAGCACGGAGCTTTACTGTACCAGCCACTAGTGCAGGTCATTGTTAGCATTATCACACAGCACGGAGCTTTACTGTACCAGCCACTAGTGCAGGTCATTGTTAGCATTATCACACAGCACGGAGCTTTACTGTACCAGCCACTAGTGCAGGTCATTGTTAGCATTATCACACAGCACGGAGCTTTACTGTACCAGCCACTAGTGCAGGTCATTGTTAGCATTATCACACAGCACGGAGCTTTACTGTACCAGCCACTAGTGCAGGTCATTGTTAGCATTATCACACAGCACGGAGCTTTACTGTACCAGCCACTAGTGCAGGTCATTGTTAGCATTATCACACAGCACGGAGCTTTACTGTACCAGCCACTAGTGCAGGTCATTGTTAGCATTATCACACAGCACGGAGCTTTACTGTACCAGCCACTAGTGCAGGTCATTGTTAGCATTATCACACAGCACGGAGCTTTACTGTACCAGCCACTAGTGCAGGTCATTGTTAGCATTATCACACAGCACGGAGCTTTACTGTACCAGCCACTAGTGCAGGTCATTGTTAGCATTATCACACAGCACGGAGCTTTACTGTACCAGCCACTAGTGCAGGTCATTGTTAGCATTATCACACAGCACGGAGCTTTACTGTACCAGCCACTAGTGCAGGTCATTGTTAGCATTATCACACAGCACGGAGCTTTACTGTACCAGCCACTAGTGCAGGTCATTGTTAGCATTATCACACAGCACGGAGCTTTACTGTACCAGCCACTAGTGCAGGTCATTGTTAGCATTATCACACAGCACGGAGCTTTACTGTACCAGCCACTAGTGCAGGTCATTGTTAGCATTATCACACAGCACGGAGCTTTACTGTACCAGCCACTAGTGCAGGTCATTGTTAGCATTATCACACAGCACGGAGCTTTACTGTACCAGCCACTAGTGCAGGTCATTGTTAGCATTATCACACAGCACGGAGCTTTACTGTACCAGCCACTAGTGCAGGTCATTGTTAGCATTATCACACAGCACGGAGCTTTACTGTACCAGCCACTAGTGCAGGTCATTGTTAGCATTATCACACAGCACGGAGCTTTACTGTACCAGCCACTAGTGCAGGTCATTGTTAGCATTATCACACAGCACGGAGCTTTACTGTACCAGCCACTAGTGCAGGTCATTGTTAGCATTATCACACAGCACGGAGCTTTACTGTACCAGCCACTAGTGCAGGTCATTGTTAGCATTATCACACAGCACGGAGCTTTACTGTACCAGCCACTAGTGCAGGTCATTGTTAGCATTATCAGTGTGTAATAATCCTTGTGTATAGTGTTATCAGTGTGTAATAATCCTTGTGTATAGTGTTATCAGTGTTATCAGTGTTATCAGTGTGTATAGTGTTATCAGTGTTATCAGTGTGTAATAATCCTTGTGTATAGTGTTATCAGTGTTATCAGTGTGTAATAATCCTTGTGTATAGTGTTATCAGTGTGTATAGTGTTATCAGTGTTATCAGTGTGTAATAATCCTTGTGTATAGTGTTATCAGTGTTATCAGTGTGTAATAATCCTTGTGTATAGTGTTATCAGTGTTATCAGTGTGTATAGTGTTATCAGTGTTATCAGTGTGTAATAATCCTTGTGTATAGTGTTATCAGTGTTATCAGTGTGTATTAATCCTTGTGTATAGTGTTATCAACACTGTATTTATCTTATTTTGTTTTATCAGCTTTCCACTTACTGTATTTAAATGTTTTTTTGTTTTGTTTTCTATGTGAGTGAGGGAGACAAAAGGCAGAACTGCCTGTAGCGAGTGCCTCCCCATAGATGAAAGAGTGACAGGACCAAAATCAAGGGATGTTCGAGCCAAAATGCCTGGACACACAGAGTTTGAAGCAATTTAAGTCATAGAAGGAGGGAAAGACTGATTCTGGGAGAGAGTTCCAGAGCTAAGCTGTTGAATAGAAGAAAGACCAAGAGTAACGTTGCATTCTTGGGTTGGAGAGTTGCACAGAGTAGGGGTGGGATTGTGTTGCAAGACGGGTACTACGTACCCTACGTAGAGGAGGTGGTATACACTGAGAGAGCTCTGAGGAACACTGCTTATTGTAATAACGATAGAATAGCGAGAGAGATGCAACATTGCGGCGAAGAGAGAGAGATTGGAGGAGTTGGTGAGTGGACGGGAGTTAATGTTATGAAAGGTTCCTTTCTACTTTGTCTAGGAGTGTGGTGTGAGAGGATCCTCCCCACACATGTGAACAATACTCAATACAAGGACGCACTGTGACCCTGTACAGAGCAAGAAGCTGTGCAGGGGTAAAGAACCCCCTGAGGCGGTTGAGCACACCCTCCTTCTCCCTCACGTTTAGCATATTTGTTTTGATGTTTTAAGACGTTCGTTCGTTCAATTAGTTTGGCGATTTTAAGACCTTTCACCCCATTTCTTTGTCAATATTCAGACCTTTCGTGCTATTTAGGTGTCGATTTTTTCCTGGCGAGCGATAGCAAGCCTGTTATTTTAGAAGGAACCGGCCTTTGGCCGGGTGCATTTTTCTATCAAAAAATGTACAAATTTATCTTGACAAGGGGGTCTAGGGGGTGTTATTATAATAATGATTGAGGTTTAGCGAGGAAACCCAAATATATATAAATAAATAAATGCATTGACCAAAAAATAAAGCACTACCCCCTTAATTAATTATTGTATTGATCATCTACCTTCCTAAATAACAACCTACAATAAAGCTCTGGCTAATAATTACGTACAGTTGTGGTCATTAACGGAAGATAGGCGTATTTATTTGATCATTTATGAATATTTTTATTATATTAGTTTCCTCCCTAGACCACCATCAACCTTAAAATACACCCGCCCAAAACCTTCCTTCAAGATAAATTTGTACATTTTTGATAGAAAAATGTCCAGGCCGAAGGCCGGTTCTCTTAAATTACAGGTTCGTTATCGCTCGCCAGGAAAAATCGACACCTAAATGACAAGAAAAGTCTTAATATTGACAAAGATATTTAGCGAAAGATCTTAAAATCGCCAAACAAGTGAGTCAAACTTTTTATAATCTGAAAACTAATGGGGCTAAGCATGAGGAAGAAGGGGGACCAAACAAATTACCCACCTTCCCTTAATGCTGCCTATATATTTTCGAAGCTAACTCTGGCTGAATTGAAGCTCGTTATTAATTCTTTACCTGATATACAATATGTATTTCCAAAATTAGCTGATTAGTTCGAGGCTTTATACTGTATAAGAAGTGTGTGTGTGTGTGTGTGTGTGTGTGTGTGTGTGTGTGTAACGTGACGTTGGGGTCACGTCCTGGCGGTTTCCGACAAACTGGAATCCCGGCAGTCCCCTGCAGTATTGAGCAGGAGCTGGTCGTCTTGGGTCACCACCTTGCCATTAGCAACCCCTGTTCAGTACCAAGATAGTGAAGTTGGAACTGCGCACCTCCCTCGTCACTCTAAACCCTTCTATGCGCAGGTTTTCTCTTCCTGCTTTGCAGGAAGGGAACGTCATCATCGGACTACGATGGACCATAAGCAAGTGTATAATATGTGTGTGTGTGTGTGTGTGTGTGTGTGTGTGTGTGTATATATGTGTGTGTGTGTGTGTGTGTGTGTGTGTGGGTGAGTGTAAAGGTGAGGTGGGTGACACAAGCACACAAACCACTTTCCCTCTCTCCCACCAGCCATACCCCACAGGAGAAAGTCGTTTGGGAGAAACCGTACAAATGCACACACACAAACACACACACCTACCTACTGAACATACCCACACACACACACACCTACATACCCACCTACACACACACACTCAAGCACACACATACAGAACACACACACACACACACACTGGTAATCATTAAGATTTCACTCCAATATAACTAAACATTTGTTGGCTATATAATAATCCTGGTGGAGCCTTTCTGGCGAGGATTGCACTCCAATATAACTAAACATTTGTTGGCTATATAATAATCCTGGTGGAGCCTTTCTGGCGAGGATTTCCCTCCAATATAACTAAACATTTGTTGGCTATATAGTAATCCTGGTGGAGCCTTTCTGGCGAGGATTTCACTCCAATATAACTAAACATTTGTTGGCTATATAGTAATCCTGGTGGAGCCTTTCTGGCGAGGATTTCACTCCAATATAACTAAACATTTGTTGGCTATATAGTAATCCTGGTGGAGCCTTTCTGGCGAGGATTTCACTCCAATATAACTAAACATTTGTTGGCTATATAGTAATCCTGGTGGAGCCTTTCTGGCGAGGATTTCACTCCAATATAACTAAACATTTGTTGGCTATATAGTAATCCTGGTGGAGCCTTTCTGGCGAGGATTTCACTCCAATATAACTAAACATTTGTTGGCTATATAGTAATCCTGGTGGAGCCTTTCTGGCGAGGATTTCACTCCAATATAACTAAACATTTGTTGGCTATATAGTAATCCTGGTGGAGCCTTTCTGGCGAGGATTCGTACTGTAGTGTTTGGTTTAAGGTGCAGGAGATGGGTCGTATTTCTGGTCCCTCTTCTCCCTCATGTTTAGCCCCAATAGTTTTCAGATATTAAGATGTTTGCCACATTAGTTTGGCGATTTTAAAACCTTTCGCCCTATTTCTTTGTCAATATTAAGACTTTTCATGTCATTTTGGAATCGATTTTTTCCTGGCGAGCTATAGCGAGCCTGTAATTTAAGTTAAAAGGCCTTCGGCCGGAACATTTTTTATCGAAAAATGTACACATATATCTTGAAGGATTGCCTTGGGCGGGTGTTTTCTAAGTTGGATGAATGTCTAGGGAGGAAACTAATACAATAAAAATATACATAAATGATAATATATTAACGACCCATCTCCCCTTAACTCAACAGTATCGTAGTTCCGTTGTTTTATATTATATATTAACGACCCATCTCCCCTTAACTCAACACGTATCGTAGTTCCGTTGTTTTATATTATATATTAACGACCCATCTCCCCTTAACTCAACACGTATCGTAGTTCCGTTGTTTTATATTATATATTAACGACCCATCTCCCCTTAACTCAACACGTATCGTAGTTCCGTTGTTTTATATAATATGCATTAGCTCTTTACAAATACGGCCCTTAGGTACCTTATTGATAAACAAGGTTGCATGTGGTGGACCCATAGCTAAGATAGGGTTAATATTAGTCTGTATATAGACAAAGGATTGTCACAATTCAGCCCAAGTGCTGGAGGTAAGTTACACCCTAACTATATCTATCTGTAGGCTATATCTTTTTATCTCTCTCTCTCTCTCTATACATATATATATATATATATATATATATATATATATATATATATATATATATATATATTGTAATGCCCTGTACCCGAAAATCATTGTACCCGAAAAGCCCGGAACCCCAACTACCCGAGTTGACGTTTGGGATAATGTAAAATAGTCGTATATATGGCGAAGTCTAATAAACTCATCACGTGAATCACCACGAGACTATCATCTGGTTCTTTTAAGGAGAACTAAGGTTGTTATCCTATTGTACGTCCGTGGTAGTACAATGGGTTAGCGCGCGGGTCGGTAAAAACATATCTGTCCCCCGCCAGGGTTCGAATCCCGATCATCTCAAAACCTGGGGAGTTTTCGGGAGGGTTAAATTCCCTTCGTATACCTAGCATTTCATATATATATATATATATATATATATATATATATATACACCGGTATATATATATACTGTATATATATATATATATATATATTGTTACGTATCTTGATCCTCAAGTGGTTAACTTGATGAATCTAGATAGCACAGAGATATATTAAGGTATCAGTCAGCTGAAGGCAAAACGAAAGTAAAATCTAATAAAATTATTTCCTGTTGTTGCTTCCTTTCCTTTTGGATCTTAGGACTTGGTATCCTTTATTGACTGATACTCTTTAATTATGGAAAAATACTGAAACTAATTAAAGTCATGTAGTATTTATAAAGAATTATTATTTAACCGAAGCTTAGTAGGCTATGGTTATGAACCGAATAAGTTATATCTAAAGAAGGACTATTAATTATATATCAAGTCTTGAAAGATAAATATTAAGGTAAGAATATTTCTGTCTCTTACCCTTTTTGAAATGAATAAATAGTTTTCTTATATCATGTCCTTTTATTTATATTTAATGTAGTTATTATTCTTGGTTCTTGTTTTACGTTAATAGTATTATATTATTATTATCAGGATTAATATCAAAGTAATATAAAAAGTTAGATATGTTATGCCCTGTTTTTCTACAGGTTTAACTTGGGTAATGTGAGTTTTAATTGTCTGGGTATATAAGGCTGCATGCACAATACAAGATATGAGGAATAGAGAACACAAAGAAACACATGGTAGCAAGTTTCACGATCACGTTTATTGATATACCACTGCAGAATACTTGTGTAAGACAATATAATAGAATCGAACAACACTAGCATAAGTGGATCTGGATGGAGCCTAGTCTCCCACTTCCAACGTTCAGGTATTAATCTTCTGATCACTGGCTTTGATTTAACAGGTTTATATACCGAAGACCATCTATGTTACTTATAGAATCATATTCACTGTTAAATTTCTTACTGGTAGCTCTGGTGCACAAGTCGTAGTTCACAGACTAGATTAGACACGCGTATTTTAGAGCACGGGAATTCTAGTAACCTCAGGGGGTACTGATCTAAGTTTTATATTCTTGTCTCAGAAATACATAGAACGCATTTCAGTGGGCGAACATTCAGATATCACTAGGGTTTCCTTCTAGGTAATAATATCTGGGTATATGGTTGATTACGAGAGTTAGTATCGCCTGTTAAATAATGAACACTGATACGCTTAGCACTTCCTAATTGAATGGTTATATGAATTATACTGGGGCAAAGAGATAGCCACTTCGTAGAAATATTAATTAGTGAATCTTTAAACAGCACAGTAATATGTAGTACTGCTAAAGGGAATCTTGGGTAGCATCTGATGGGTCTGGTCCTGGTTATCTTGCGTCCATGATGTTGGGGGCTAACGACTGGTTCCGCGGCCGTCCAGGGGGCCCATATGTGTGAAGTTCTCAAATACGTGGGCAGGTCCTTCTATCCAAATCTGCCACGGAGTCTGCCGGCTCTGGAATCTCACTCCGGAACAACACAAGGGCAGAGCTAGAAGTTAACTGCAGGGTAGTGACCCTTGGTTGGTGTCTAGCTTTCAACTGATTTGACTGGGGGCGTGAGCTAGATTTATAGGCTCGGTTCTGGACCCTGTAGACAGTAGGGATCTCGAGTCTTATGGACTTATTTGAGCTCTCAATAGATATGGAGGCTAGGTAAGATGGTATTTACTGTTGTGGCACATGGCTATAGGAAAGCCTTTATATTTTCATATAACTGAGCCTTAGTAAGAGGTACTATTTTGGCTATACTGGAAGTATTTAGGGGAGAGAGACTGGATCTACTTTGCGAGGAGGATGGGGACAGCTGTGATAGGAGCGTCTCTCTTAGATTGTTCAATCTTCATTCTATGGTATAGCTGAGGTGCTAATTTAGTGATCAGAGCATGCAAGAAAGGTAAATGGTTTATTGTGAGTTAATAGAGGTTAGTAAAGGTGTTAGTCATGCATGGTTAGTTCATTGATAGGAAGAATTCCTGTGCTACCTGGCAATGACTCTGAAGTCAAAACAGGGGCCAGGTATACCTCCACAGGGGTGGGGGTCTCCCTCCTCGGGTGGGCAAAAAGGGGGAGCTGGGCGCCCTCTCTGTGATAGTCGTCCGGCGGCTGTGGCTAGGGGCTTGCCATATCACCAGTGTTCGTAATAACCCTCTGTGTAGGAGACAGATGTGGGTGTCCTTAATACCAAAACCGAAGGTGCCTTGGCTAGCTGGTTTTACTCGGCTGGTTGTTAATTGTAGGGTTTGCTGGATGTGGTGGAGACTGGGTTGCTAACTCTGCCACATTTATCTGGAAGTATGGCAATAGAAGTTAGTTACTGGCGAGGCGGCTAGCCTCGCACCGACGACCATTGGGTGCAGGGTTGTGAATGGGTTGTAAGAGAATAGATGGCATGCAAGGGGCTAGTAAAGTTCTAATGTTGTTCTGGCCTACTAAGTGAAGGTAGGCTGGATAGGAGTATATATATAAAAGGTTGGAGAGCATTAGCAACGGACAATTCAAGGATCTTCAAGAGGTATGAGAGAGAGGCTAGGTCGGACAAGAGTAGAAAAGTGCGGGGTCTTATAATGAGAGGGGGGGGAGTGCAGGGGGGCTATAGGGGAATTTGACCCTAAGGTCTCTGGGCGTGGGGGTGGCATTAGGCTGCAGTTGATATGGAAGTTTGAAAAGGCAGTAGAATACGTTAGCCAAATGCTACCGGGGAATGCAACTATGGGGTGGTATATGAATCTGGAAAACATAGAGTTATGTGATCAGTCCGAGGAGTTATGGATACTAAAAGTAAATGGAAAAAGGTGAACACAATGGCGGATAAAAATACTTAACCCAAGGATTGAATACATAGATTTATGGGGCGATGGGTCTTCAGAAGCTTAGTCTGGCAAGACAAGATGTTAGGGAATGTTAATATTAATACTTAAACTAAGGATTGTATACATCAATGAACGATGACATTATAGTCGTCGTCCTAATAAGGTGATGAAACCTGGTCGATCTGTACTTGGCACAATACGACACAAGGACAGTGCCGCTATGTCGTATCAATACTGGTGGCAGTTAATATTAGAGACACTTAGTTACTAGAGGAACAATGCAAGGGGGCGACTGAGCACGGGTTACATATATCTATACTAGTCATGGGAAATGATATACAAGGTCTAGGGACAGGCGTGGGTGTTTTAACTTCTAAGATATATAACATCTACCTCTCGGATGTAAGAACATACATAGATATAATTATGGCTGTCTGATGTGTTGGCATTGGCTCAACGTCGGGACAGGGCATGGGTGTTTTTAATATGAATGTATATTCCTGTTCATCATCTTTGTAGTTAGGAGTGTAGGACACGAGGGGGTTAGTGTACGTGAGGTGTGGAAAATGGTCAGTTTAGAAAAGGTAAAGGGGTGCGGCCTGGAGCTGCTTAGCCCTGCGGGCTTGGGCCTGTCTGAAATGGCTGGCTCGGTCAGCTGGTCCTTTCGTTCTGTGGACCCCTCCTTTGGGTGTTTCTGTGTGGTGTTCATTCGTGGCTTCTGTGGTGGGCTTCTCGTTCTGGGGCATTTAAAGATATATATTTAATAATTAGATAAATGTAATTCTTAACCACGTAACATTGAGGTTTGATTATGAGTAAATTAAGTTACAGGATTGCTTCATAGATTCGATTCAGGTCTCACTCAAATAATATGAAAAGCAAAAATAATATTTTGAAGCTAAAATAATTTTCTTCAGCTAGAAATCACTAGAAGTAACATTAAAACAGCCATGTTAGTCTAAGGCGATATTACTAATATGAGACAATAGTATCACCGTACTTGTTCTTACCAGCAATGTAAGCTTAATTAAAAGAAAATTAAAGAACTCGCAAGTATTAATATAAAACAATAGTATTACTTTTATCATAACCCAATTACTTGAAGAGTTGCTTTAGTCCACAAGTCAGTCAACTAAAATAGTTAAGTACATAATAGTAGCGTTAACGTTAATTCCCAATCACATATCTCACTAACCAACATAACGTAAGTGTTTACACCAAACACACTTAACACACACTTATATAATCTGACTGTCAGTCACAGTCCCATTATAATACTTCACCCCGTCTTCCTCCAGCTGCAAGTTCACCTTCCCAACTCCAAATGAGACTGATTTGAATGCCCACTACTCGGGTCTTATATACTATGCAATGATGGTGTAGGAACGAATCAGGAGACGGGGGATGGTGGCGTTGATTGGCATCGATCATCGTCATAGCGTTGGGTCATCGAAATAGTTTGCAGGGTCCCCATATGACGCACGCAGGTGTGAAGGCTTGTTTGCTGGTATGCAGACGAGCTGGTTTCCCACTCGCTGGTTCGCTCGCTGGTCTGCTTCGCCGCCTGGGTAATTCGGCACTCCTTCAACTCTTAATTCTAACTCTTAAATAAACATACAGGGCTCCGTATGTCAGACCTCCCCCCTAGAAAAGAGTATAAGGAGTATAGTACATAACATACATAATACATAATCAGATTCCCCACCAGATTGGCAACAGCAAGATTATAATGAGGATATAATAAGGATATCACCCAAAGTAGGCAACGTCTCCAGGTACCACATCAGAACATAGCCGGAACGTACCTGGAGCATTATTCGAACTGCAAGGCATCTCACAGCTGAAGGCTTGAAAGCGCACTACTAAAGCATGATATTTACCTCGCTACAAGGGAGAGCTAATTGCCAAAATCCTCTCATTAAGTTAATCGTACTGCTGTATGAGGCCAACCTGGTAAATGCAATCTTTAATAGATACGTGATAGGCAATCGGCTAGCACGTTCTGGACCCCGTTAATATGTTTAACATCCAGGGAGTATTCCTGCAGCAACAAACTCCACCTGGTCAGTCGTTGGTTTTTATTTTGGAACTTATGCAAAAAATTTAAGGGGTGATGGTCAGTATACACAGTGATGGCACCAGAGGCAGATTGCACATAGACAGCAAAGTATTGAAGGGATAAAATTAATGCTAACAGCTCCTTCTCAATGACTGAATAGTTACGTTGAGCAGAATTTAATTTTTTACTAAAATAGCACACAGGATGCAATACTTCACAGTCGTCTTCCTGTAGCAATACTGCACCAACCCCAGTATTGCTCGCATCCACTGCTAGGGAAAAAGATCTGTTAAAATCAGGAGCTCGGAGTACAGGATAATTTGATAGAATAATTTGGTAGCATTAAAGGCCTCCTCACATTCGGAGGACCACTCAAACTTCACATCCTTACGGAGAAGATCTGTCAGGGGAGTTGTTAACCTAGAAAAGTTTAAGATGAAACGCCTATAATAACCAATCATTCCTAGGTACCTTTGGATATGTTTCTTAGTGCTAGGAGTTGGGAATTCTAGAATAGACTCTACCTTTGCTTGAGGAGGTGCAACCTGCCCCTGACCTACCGTATATCCTAGATATTGGACCGTACTCTTTACAAAGGTGCATTTCTTAAGATTAACCACCAGATTGGCATCAGCAAGATTTACGAACAGCAATCTAAGTTGGTAAAGATGCTCCTGCCATGACTGTGAAAAGATAAGAATATCATCGATGTAGACAACGCATCCAGGTACCCCTTCAGTCACCAAATTCATGAGGCGCGGGAATGTAGCTGGAGCGTTTTTCAAGCCGTAGGGCATTACGTTACAGCAGAAGGCTTGATTGTTGACTAAAAAGCATGATATTTCGCTCGCTCTAGGGTTGAGAGCTACTTGCCAATATCCCTTCATTAAGTCAATCTTGCTGATATAGGTGGCTGTACCAATCTGGTCAATGCAGTCGTCGATCCGTGGCAGTGGGTAGGTATCGTTCTTTGTGACAGCATTAACTTGCCTATAGTCCATACATAACCTATGGCTCCCGTCTGGCTTTGGCACAAATATGACCGGACTACTCCACTGGCTTAAGGCCCTTGTGATCAGCTCGTTTGACAACATGAAGTCAAGCTCGACCTGCAGTATACTCCTGCGTTGTGGCGAGATACGGTAGGGGGATAGTTTAATGGGAGTTGCATCCCCTACGTCGATGTCGTGCACGGCCAAAGAAGTGAGCCCTGGAGTATCACGGAACACACTGGGAGACTGAGATAAAACAGAGATTAGTTGGTTCGCTTGATCAGAGGGAAGATGACATAGTTTAGATGGTAATTCCCCCCAAGCTACTGAGTTATACTTAAAGTTGGATAGGCTACATAATAATAATAATAATAATACATGACAAGTCAAAGTCTGCATGGATACCTTCAGGCTCTGGAACAGTCTGTTGCGGGTCAGTAAGAGAACTGAAGACTTCGTCCGCACCAGGCTGTCCACAGGTCCTGACATTCACTGCCACAGTGGGAGAATCTGGAGGAGAGGATTCAGGGGACCTATGGTAGGGTTTCAACATATTTATATGGAATACTTGCGTGGGCTTTCTCCTGTCTGGGGTAGTTACTAGATAATCGGTAATGCTCACCCTCTGAATGATCTTATATGGGCCCCTGAACTTGGCAGATAAAGGTTGGCCAAAAAGGGGGAGCAGGACCAAAACCTCATCACCGGGCTGAAACTCCGTCTCACGGGCTTTTCTGTCATACCAGTTCTTCATGGAGCTTTTAGCCACTGTCAAGTTTTGAGCTGCAAACTCACATGAGGATCTCAGCCGGGTTTTGAAATCTGAAACATACTTGAGGAGGTTTTGGTTCCCCTCCTGGCCAACTAGGCTATCCTGCAATAGTTGCAAAGGACCTCTTACCTGGTGACCGAAAACTAGCTCATTAGGGGAAAAACCCAGGGATTCAGTTGGAACATCACGAGTAGCAAATAAAAGAAAAGGTACCCCCTTATCCCACTCAACTCCGGTCTCTGTACAATATTTACGCAACATTCCTTTCAAAGTTTGATGAAACCGTTCGAGAATCCCTTGACTCTCTGGGTGGTAGGTGCTCGACTTAACATGCTCGATACCCAACTCCTTCAGGGACTGCTGGAAAATGTTAGAGGTAAAATTAGTTCCTTGATCACTTTGCACCTCATGGGGGAAACCTATTCTGGTGAAGAATTTGAGCAGTTCCTTGATGACAGTTGGAGCAGAGGTAGTCCTTAAGGGTATAGCCTCTGGGTAGCGAGTTGCCATGTCCATAATAGTTAATAAATAAATGTTACCTTGGGAAGTCTTAGGCAATGGGCCTACAATGTCCACTACCACCCGAGTAAAAGGATTCTCGAAGACGGGCAAGGGCACCAGAGGATGTACAGGCACCTTCTGATTGGGTTTTCCTGTCATCTGGCAAGTGTGACACACTCTACAAAACTCCACTACATCTGCACGCATTCCTGGCCAGTGAAAGTGGGCTCTGATTCTGTCTAGAGTTTTTCTCACACCTAGGTGTCCTGCCAATGGTATACAATGTGCCATTTCCAAGATATCTCTACGACAAGGTTTGGGGACTACTACTTGATGGACGTCCCAGGCCCCGTCATCGATTGGTCTGTGTGGCTGTCTCCATCTACGCCACAATACTCCTCCTTTGAGGTAGAAACATTTACCACCCTCCTTCTCACATTCCTCTTCACTCACGGCCCTGGCAGCTAACTCCTTGCATTCTCTATCATCTTTCTGTAGCTCTACCAGGCCACTAGCATAATTTGGAGGGGTTTCATGGTCATCGTTAGGGTCAAGATGAGCCATAAAGGTGTCGGATAAATCCACCTCAGTCACATCATCAGGCACAGTTGGAGCGTCATTCACACTCTCATCATCCCTTTTATCAACTCTTACATTCGGTACATTTCTGTCCGAGGGAACTGCTACTTGAGACATTGAACGTGTGACAGCACACACAGGGAAAACTGTTGGCATCTCCTTTTCGAGCTCACCGGTTAGTGGCTCGTTAACAGGGGAAAGTGACAAAATGGGATCTGGTCAGACCTTCTCACCTGCTACATCATTCCCCAAAAGGAGTGTTACCCCGGGCACAGGGATATCTTGGGACCTACACAAAGCTATGGTGGCCTCACCCTGTAGTAACTCACATTCAATTTCGCCTTTTACCAAGTATGCATAAAATTGGCCTCCAGCACCTCTCATTATAACTGGTTCGCCAGGTGGGCACTCAGTGTAAGGATTCACCATGAGGGTGCTAGTAGAACCCGTGTCTCTCAGAATTTTTACCTCATGCATACAACCATTTAATCTCACGTTGCCAGATGAAATAAAGGGACGGTAACTGTCCTGCACTGATGGTGAAATTATTATTGGCTTAACCCTAGTGGGTTGCACCACACATGCTACTACACCCCTGTCTAGATGATTTACGTTAGCTGCTAGGTACTCCTTCTGTCGGGAGTCCTGCATTAAAAGGAACTTTTGGTGCTAGGTACTCCTTCTGTCGGGAGTCCTGCATTAAAGGCACATATGGAGTTTGAGATACGGCGGCAACAGTCTGCCCCGATCTCTCGGTTCTCTCCTTGGCCCAGCACTGATAAGCTAGGTGGCCTCTCTTGCCACAAAAAGTACATACTTTAGGGGATACGGGAACGTTCCCTCTTTGAGCATTACTATTACTTTGGGCCCCACCTCTGTTACCATTGCCCTGAGTCGCATTTTTAGTTGGGGGAACAATTCTATTTTGGCTAGCTGGGGAAGACGTTACAGGCTTGTGACTGGGTCTGTCAGATTTGTGATTGGGATACTTAAAATTAGAACTAGAATTATCGTAGGGCTTCTTTCCACGAAATTTGTTGTTGAGCACGTATGTGTCAGCCATGTCAGCGGCGTCGGCAAGACAATCTACCTTTTTCCCCCTCAAATGATAGGCTACAGAAGAAGGAAATTTTCTAACAGGACCAACTCCTTCAGATCGTTGTAGCTTGTGACTTTCTTACTCTTGACCAAGTTGACCCAAAGATTAAAAGTTTTAGTCATGGTCCTGGCAAATACCTTATGGGTTTCTTCTACTTTCTTCTGGTTTTTACGGAAAGATTGCCTGTAAGCCTCAGGCTGTAATTGATAGGTTTTTAAGATAGCTTCTTTGAGATTATCATAATCCTGTCTAACCTCTGCTACTTCTGACAAATACGTGGCTCGAGCCTGCCCTGTCAAAACGGTTTGTAACATAAAAGGCCATTGATCTCTTGTCCACTTCATACCTCTAGCAACTTCCTCAAACAAAACAAAGAAATCCTGCACATTATCCTCAGTGAAAGGTGGAATGACACTGGTCATAGTCAATCCCAGAGGGGGAGCAATTAAGGGAGCATTTGTATTGACATTTAGTTGAGCTATTTGATATTGATATTGATATTGTTCGGTCGTTGCTCTGCCTTGTTCGACTTTTATTCTGGCTAGTTCGGTATTTGCTCTGGTTTGTTCTAGTTCGAATAATTGATCAATGGTAAAACCAGGTGGCAATTGTTCATCAAGTTGGCTAGGTTTACTCGGGATCCCACCAACTGCTCCGTCACCCTCCCCGCCTTCTACAGGGAACAGGTGGGTTTTTATGGTCTGAGCCACCTCTACTTTGGACATGTTTGAGACAGTTAACTGGAGATGCGAGGCAAGCACTTTCAGTTCGGATTTTGACAGACGGTCAATATCAGGGGCTGTGGGGTCTGATTCTATGAAACTCGAGCATCTTCGTCATTAATTAGATCAGGCATGATTAATATTTGATTTTTAAGTAGTGAAACGGTAATGAAACTGAGTGAAACTGTATGAAACGAATCCTGGCAAGGTCGCCACTCTTCTGTTACGTATCTTGATCCTCAAGTGGTTAACTTGATGAATCTAGATAGCACAGAGATATATATTAAGGTATCAGTCAGCTGAAGGCAAAACGAAAGTAAAATCTAATAAAATTATTTCCTATTGTTGCTTCCTTTCCTTTTGGATCTTAGGACTTGGTATCCTTTATTGACTGTGTTACAACCCAAAGTTTGGAGAGACTAGTGGAACTAGCTTAGTTAAAGATTTAGCCCCGAAGGAGTCTAGAGGGTGACCTTTAGGTTGAACACAAAGACTGAACTTTAGTTTAAGGGTGTTCAGTATGGATAAGTACTTTTATTAATTTAGTACTTGTATTAAGGTAAAGTCTCTTTAAGAGTAGTTCTCGTATTTTAATATTTATTACTAAGATGATATATTAATTTAAGAGTTGTTCTCGTATTTTAATCAGATTTCAAAGTAGTCTTCTGGATATTATATAGGGTTAATCTTCCTCACTTCATTTAATCATTAGGGTATAAATATATATGGATAAGAAAAGAATACACAATTTTTGTTAATATAATAAAATCAAATTTAACCCGTGGAGCCCCGGCTAGTTTTGTAATGTTTGCGCACCAGAACCCGGCCGGTTTTCAAAAAATGGTTTTATTCCAGAAACAATAGCGAATGGGTTAGGAATGAAGGAAAAACCACGAAAAACTGCTCAAAAAGCTTAAGAAATGGTCCTACAGAGCCCCCGAAAATGGGTTTTACAAGAGTAAAAAATTGAAGGCAATTATCCCAAAAAAACAGGTTATTGAGCGCTCGCGCGCACGCACGTGGACTTTGAGAGTTTTCAACCATCGGCACGGTTGCGTGGGATACGTACACAGTTCCCATACAAATCTGAGCCCTCTTGAGTGGCTACACCTGAGGTTACGGTCGGTGCAATTAGGGTGACGCGTCAGGCGCGTCTCTGGGGCTGTGCGTTACATACATCGCCGACGCGTCAGACGCGTCGCTGGGGCTGTACGGGTTAAGTAATATAACAAAACCATTATGTATTATATAATTATAATTTAAAGTTATAAAACAAAATAAAACAAATACAATGGTAATTAATATTAATGCAAAATATTTAATTTATACAAAATGAAAACAAAAAAGAAAATGAAAATGAAAATATAAGTTATGGTCACGATATCTCCCGTAGTCAAACCGAAGGTGGGTAGTTCCTAGAGTTTTAAAACAACGCTTTCTGGAAGCGATATTCCCGAGAACGTTGCACCGAGAAAGTCTAAGATAACACTGACCCCACTCATTATTCCCGCCCCGTCATTTACTACGGTGATTTAATGTGACCAGAAAAGAAACTTCCACCCCCTGGTGTTCATGAGCAGAGATAGCATTGAACTTTAATTTGAATTACATATTTATTGAGTGAGACTTCGAAACTCTGCTCGATCAAAATGAGAGGGATAGAAGTAAGAAGGATATTGGGATGCGAAGTTTCGGGCCTCTGTTGGTTTGGTTGCTTGAAGCCCCGACCCCGATCTCAGACTGGTTGTTGCGTTTGAAGGGTGGAAGTGAACCCGTACAGTCAGAGCCTATAGGTCCCTGACACCTCCCCCCTTAAAGTCCTCGAAGGGGAGCGAAGAGGACTAGGTAGCGAGAGGAGGAATAGGCTCCGCTGTAGGTGGAAGATCTCTTGACAAGGCGTCTGCAATCCGATTGTCTACCCCACGAATATGGCGAACAATGAGATGGTACCCCTGTAACTTTAGAGCCCACCGGAGAAGTCGTTGGTTGGTGTTCTTCATCTTGTGCAGAAAAGTAAGAGGGTTGTGGTCAGTATAGATGATGATTGGTGGATAGTGCTGAGGGAGATAACATTCAAACTTCTTCACCACTGATACCATCGCCAAGCACTCCTTCTCCACTGTGGAATAACTCCTCTGGTGTCTCTTCAGTTTGGCGGAGAAGTACGAGACAGGATGTAGGACGCCAGTTGTCGTATCTGGTTGCAGAAGTACTGCCCCGTCTCCTCTATCACTCGCATCAACCTGAAGATGGTAAGGCAATGCGGAATCAGGAGCATTACCGGGTAGGATGAAAGGTGACACTTCAGTTGGTCAAAGGTAGCAGTACAGGTGGGAGTCCAGACAAACTTAATTTTTGGGCTTGTAAGATCTGAGAGGGGCGCTGATATGGCTGCAAAGTTCGGACAGAATCTGCGGTAGAATCCGCACATCCCTAAAATCCGCATGATGGATTTGCGGTCAGTTGGCTGGGGAAAGGCGGTGATGGTCTCCACGTTAGCTTCCTTGGGACGTGCAGTACCCTGACCCACCACATGGCCAAGGTAGGTCACTGATCAAGCAGGAGTTGGCTAGGTTGATGGTGAATCCAGCAGCAGCCAAGAGCTCCATCAGCCCGTCCAGTCTGGAAAGATGATCCTCCCAAGTATCTGAAATAATCACGAGGTCATCTAAGTAAGTGTCTACACCTTCTAAATCCTGAATAGTATATGACATGACTCTTTGAAATGTGGCAGGAGAATTCATCATGCCAAAAGGCATGACTCTATATTGGAAGAGCCCAAAAGGAGTGGTGAAAGCCGAGATGATTTTAGCTCTATCGGTCATCCCAATTTGGTAATACCCCTTCTGCAAGTCTATGGTTGATACTACCTTAGCAGCCCCTACTTTATCTATTAGGTCATCAATTCTAGGTAGTGAATATGCATCAGGGACTGTCACTGCATTTACTTTCCTGTAATCAGTACACAGCCTACTACTACCGTCTGGTTTTGGGACTAATAAAGAGGGTGACGCCCAAGGGGAATGACTTGGTTCCACTAAGGACTTCTCCAACATAAAGTCAATTTCCTTTTTCATGATCTTTTGCTTCTGAGGATTTAGTCTGTATGGTGATTGTTTGATAGGTCTTACTTCTGGTGAGGTCAAGATAACATCATGATGATGGTCCTTGCAAAAGCCAGGGACATCCAATGTGACTGAAGGGTAACTTACAAGCAATTTCCTAAGATCATCTCTACGTGATGGCGACATGTCCGACAAATATTGATCTAAGGTACATAATAGCTCGCTGTTCTTTGGGCTTCCACAAGGTGAAGGAAGATCACAAAACTCAATTACATCAGAGTCTCCTACCTTTTGCTATTCCCACGACTCTGGTACAGAATGTGGTACAGTATTTACAGCTAGTATTGGGGTATTCTCCTCAAGCGGCCTTTCTATGTACGCCTTCATCTGGTTTAAGTGAACAATCCTTTGATCCTTCCTTCGATCAGGAGTGCGAACAACATAGTTTAGCTTGGAAAGTTTCTGAGAGACTACATATGGGCCACAAAATTTGCTTTTTAATGGACTCCCAGGAATGGGCAGGAAGAGAAGGACTTTGTCTCCAGGACTAAATGTTCTACTTTCAGACTTGCGATCGTAGTGGGTTTTCATTCTTGACTGACTCGCCTCAAGGTTGGCCAGTGCTAGCGCTCTTACATTTGACATCTGAAGTTTTAACTCATTTATGTACTCTGCAACTGTGCGAGAAGGATGATCAGATACTTCCACAAACCAAGAATCTTTCAAGACCTTTAGAGGGCCTCTGATCTGACGCCCATATAGCAACTCAAAAGGGGAGTATCCTAGTAACTCTTGAGGGCACTCTCTAACGGCAAAAAAAAAGCCAGTCAATGTTGGCATCCCACTCTTTCTCAGTCTCAAAACAAAACTTTTTTATCATGGATATCAGAGATTGATGATGGCGTTCTAGGCAACCCTGGGTCTGAGGTCTGTACGCAGTGGCTATCTTCTTATCTACCTCTAACTCCCTCAGTACTGCTTTCATTAGGTTACTTGTAAAATTTGACCCCTGATCACTCTGAATTTCTTTAGGAATGCCTACTTTTGTGAAAAGATGCAACAGATGGGACACAATAGTCTTAGCCTTGATATCTTTTAAAGGGAAAGCCTCAGGATACCTAGTTGCAGCACACATTACGGTAAGTAGATACTGGTTCCCTTTCTTAGTTTTGGGAAGAGGCCCTACACAATCAATTACTATTTTCTCAAAGGGCTCTGTAGTGACAGGGATAGGAGCAAGTGGAGCTTTAGGGATGGTCTCATTTGGCTTTCCTACGATCTGGCAAGTGTGACAAGACTTTACAAATTTGGTTACATCTTTTTTCATGTTAGGCCAAAAGAAATGAGCTAGGATCTTTCTGTATGTATTTCTCTGTCCCAAATGACCAGAGTTTCCGTCATGAGCTAATCCCATTACAGCAGATCTGATGGAGGTAAGGATGATTACCTGATGTACTATAGACCAATTATCTGAGTCAGGCCTATCAGGCGGGTGAAAACTACGCATAAGGACCCCTTTGTGATAGTAGATGTTAGGGTTTTTCCCATTTATGGGTTTGTCATCAGCAATGTGCCTGAGCTTAGCAAGTGAAGTGTCTGCCTCTTGAGCTTGTATGAGGTTTTCCCTAGACATGATCTGGGTGAACAAGGTATCCTGACCTGAGGGTGAGAGAGAGTGATTAGACACTGCAGCAGTTTGTGAACTGGTGACAGCGCAAACAGGGAAAATATGGGGTTTCTCCTGATCTAGCTTTGCAGTAGGACTGTGTAACATGGGTTTGTCTCTCACTATCATGTCAGGAATCATCTCATGTCCAGCCAAGTCATTTCCTAAAAGGAAAGTTACCCCCGGAATAGGAAGATCTGTATCCAAGACGGCTACTCTAACTGACCCCTGGATCAGGTCACTGCCTATCTGTATATCAGCCATGTCTGCAGTATGATCAGAGCTTAAAGATTTAAGTGTAACTTTTCCCCCAGTGTAGTGGTTCTCAACTGAAGGCAAGGCAGTCTTACACAACAAGCTTTGGGCTGATCCAGTGTCTCTTAAGATGGTAACTGGGTAAGTCTGTGGGTCATCTGGAAGAGAGACAGTTCCAGGTACCTTAAAGGCAGAAAAAGGATCAGAAGAGGCATTCTGGGTATGTATACATGTTATAGGTATCCCCAGAAGGTTTTGTTTGTTTTTGAGATCTTTGAGAAGTGGCAAGTGTGAGTTTGTATGCAGCAGAGGTCTTACACTTAGGATGTGTACACTGCATGATGTTATGCCCTGTCTGTTTACAATATGAGCAGAAGTCTTCAGACTTTCCTTGACTTTGAGATGGGCTTTTGGGAGCATTTGTTTGCGACATGACTTTAGACACAGGGTTATAGCTGGAGGAGAATCTCACATTTGGGGTTTTTGTCCTATCATAGCTTGGTACAACCCTATGGATTAAAGCATAGCTGTCAGCTAATTGAGCAGCCTTGGTAAGGTCATTCACTCCCTTCTCCTCTATATATACTAGCATACTGGGCGGTAACCTACGCTTCCACTCCTCTAGAACAACAAGGTTAACTAACTCTGTGAAGGTGGTGACATTTTTAGCAGCTAACCATTTTTTAAGCATCCGTAGTTTATCCATGGCAAACTCCAAAAATTTATGTTTTTCTGGCTTGATGTAGTTCCGAAAAGTTCTACGGTAATGATCAGCAGTGATAGCATAAGCATCTAATATAGCGCTCTTTACAAAGTCATAGTCATTAACGTCCTCCAGGTGATTGAAAGTTTTTTGAGCTCTTCCTACGAGTTTGGGTTGGAGAAGCCATGGCCATTCCTCTTTTGGCCATTTAAGGTGTTCAGCAGTTTTCTCAAACGTGGAGAAAGATTTCTCTGGGTCACTCTCGTCAAAGGGTGGTACTAGGGAGATGTTTTTAGATAGTTGGAATCTTGGCTTCTGGGCTTCCATTTCGGTCTTCTGCAACTGTAATTTCTCTTCTTTGAGGCGTTTTGTTTCTTCAAAGTTTTGAATTTTAGCAATTTCTAGTTCTCAGTCTTTCTCTTTCTCCCGTTGTTGTGTCTCAAGTTTCAAGAGTTCTAGTTGCCGATCTTTCTCTTTCTCCTGTCTGTCTTTCTCTTTCTCCTGAACCTCGTGCAGAAGCTGCTGGCGAAACTTCTCCCTTTCAAAATCTAGTCTGTCTTCTGACCACGGCTCAGGAGATGGAGAGTGTTTCCCCTGGGAGTTTTCCTGTATGGTACTCTGGGAATCTTCATCATTATCAGCCATTATCATTGAACTACTCATGGGAGTAAGTGAATCTACAGCTTCAGCAGGTAAGATTTCTCTATTTGTCAGTTCTTCTATGACTGTGTTTTTCAGGATTTCCTTAGTGTGTGAACTCTCATAGCTTATGTCAAAGGAATAAGCTATAAACTTCCAATCATCCTTGGAGATCACCTGACCTTTAAGTTTGTCTATAGAGGGCTCTCGACAAAATTGTTTAGCATTAAACTTTGCCATTTTGATTTTAATTAGGACTAGATGAAGTAGAGAAGATTACCGCTCAATTTATACTAGACTGACAGCTAATGTATAGAGGATGGGGTTACTATAGCTTCACATACTGTATAATATAAAGACTGGAATGAACAGCAATATTGACTAATATGGACTCGCTTTATAGTTACCGGTAATGGTAGATTACTAACCCTGGATAAATATTAACAAGTGCATACTATATGGACTAGGGATATTCCTAGTAGAGACGGGTTACCTAATAGTCAGGTTGACACTAATATCCCAAATCAATATGATTAGTGTGAGTAACTCCCACCTGTTGAGCGAACTATGGTCGACAACAACAGGAGGGTTGATAAGTAAGGACGACAGACAAGAACCTGACCATTAGTGAACCTCGTGAGACACGATCCCTTGATATCGAAACTAAAGGAAGAAGGCATGAGATTTATGTGCGTTAGGAGATCCTACTTCTAGTTACAGATATATGGTAGGTGATCGTGGATGGTCTCCTATAGTTTTGATTTGCTATAAAAGAAGAGTTTAACTGGTCATTCCTATTCTGAAGAGATTCTACTTAAAGAGGGGTGACTCAGATAGGTGAACGATGTGCGAAAACGCTAATTTCGTCACATGAAAGATTAAGAGATTGATACACAATGTCCACCACCGTCTGCCTAGTGTTAATGAACATAGATGAATATGAGGATTTGAGATGACGAGTGATCCTGACTATCTCGTAAACCACAGAACTTCCCCAACTTATGACCAACCTGAGCTATTACCTGTGGTGGAGTGGTGTTGCCACTGGCCTGGTAATCCAAAGGTCCCGGGTTCAAATCCCGATGTATCAATGGGAAGATATTATTGGGATGGAATTTGTGCTGTACCTGGTATCAGTGCATTACCACAAGCCCACCGAAACGTCAATAAAATACCCTCATTGTTCCCTGATTAAATAGCACTGTATGAATATTCCCATATTCAAAATATGCTATAGGGGTGCAATGCCTGGTGAGTTATCTGCTCAACAGGTGGCGTTGTGTGTGTGTAAATGTGAGAGTCCGAGTGTAGGGGGTGAGACTGTGAAGCACGGGAACGAGGTGGTTTCAGAGATGGGGTCGTTTCGGGCCAGGAGTGAGCACCGTGCCTCATGTGAAGGCAAGATGGCAGGTGCTCGTTGTGCTCTGCGTGCTTCACATGTCTCACTCCCTAGACTTGAACAAGACCTCACGGGCTTCACTGTTCATTGTAAAGTGGTGAATGTTAAGGCTCTCAGCCTATGCCCGAGAGGAAGTAAGTTGGAATATAGAAAAACAAAAAAAAAAAAAAAAAATGCACAAACCGACTAAAGGGAAAGGAATGTATTTAAGCATCAGGAGTAATATAATAATTCAGGCTAAAGATATCGTGACGTAAAGATAAATAATTAAATTTATGAATTTACTATGAACATTAGAAAACCCAATTCATATAATGAAGTGCAGAGATTAATCAGAAAAGATCCCGGTCAGGCCCCCAATATGTTACAACCCAAAGTTTGGAGAGACTAGTGGAACTAGCTTAGTTAAAGATTTAGCCCCGAAGGAGTCTAGAGGGTGACCTTTAGGTTGAACACAAAGACTGAACTTTAGTTTAAGGGTGTTCAGTATGGATAAGTACTTTTATTAATTTAGTACTTGTATTAAGGTAAAGTCTCTTTAACCCGTGGAGCCCCGGCTAGTTTTGTAATGTTTGCGCACCAGAACCCGGCCGGTTTTCAAAAAATGGTTTTATTCCAGAAACAATAGCGAATGGGTTAGGAATGAAGGAAAAACCACGAAAAACTGCTCAAAAAGCTTAAAAAATGGTCCTACAGAGCCCCCGAAAACGGATTTTATAAGAGTAAAAAATTGAAGGCAATTATCCCAAAAAAACAGGTTTTTGCGCGCTCGCGCGCACGCACGTGGACTTTGAGAGTTTTCAACCATCGGCACGGTTGCGTGGGATACGTACACAGTTCCCATACAAATCTGAGCCCTCTTGAGTGGCTACACCTGAGGTTACGGTCGGCGCAATTAGGGTGACGCGCCAGGCGCGTCTCTGGGGCTGTGCGTTACATACATCGCCGACGCGTCAGGCGCGTCGCTGGGGCTGTACGGGTTAAGAGTAGTTCTCGTATTTTAATATTTATTACTAAGATGATATTTTAATTTAAGAGTTGTTCTCGTATTTTAATCAGATTTCAAAGTAGTCTTCTGGATATTATATAGGGTTAATCTTCCTCACTTCATTTAATCATTAGGGTATAAATATATATGGATAAGAAAAGAATACACAATTTTTGTTAATATAATAAAATCAAATTTAAGTAATATAACAAAATCATTATGTATTATATAATTATAATTTAAAGTTATAAAACAAAATAAAACAAATACAATGGTAATTAATATTAATGCAAAATATTTAATTTATACAAAATGAAAACAAAAAAGAAAATGAAAATATAAGTTATAGTCACGATATCTCCCGTAGTCAAACCGAAGGGGGGTAGTTTCTAGAGTTTTAAAACAACGCTTTCTGGAAGCGATATTCCCGAGAACGTCTAAGATAACACTGACCCCACTCATTATTCCCGCCCCGTCATTGACTACGGTAGATTTAATGTGACCAGAAAAGAAACTTCCACCCCCTGGTGTTCATGAGCAGAGATAGCATTGAACTTTAATTTGAATTACATATTTATTAAGTGAGACTTCGAAACTCTGCTCGATCAAAATGAGAGGGATAGAAGTAAGAAGGATATTGGGATGCGAAGTTTCGGGCCTCTGTTGGTTTGGTTGCTTGAAGCCCCGACCCCGATCTCAGACTGGTTGTTGCGTTTGAAGGGTGGAAGTGAACCCGTACAGTCAGAGCCTATAGGTCCGTGACAACTGATACTCTTTAATTATGGAAAAATACTGAAACTAATTAAAGTCATGTAGTATTTATAAATAATTATTATTTAACCGAAGCTTAGTAGGCTATGGTTATGAACCGAATAAGTTATATCTAAAGAAGGACTATTAATTATATATCAAGTCTTGAAAGATAAATATTAAGGTAAGAATATTTCTGTCTCTTACCCTTTTTGAAATGAATAAATAGTTTTCTTATATCATGTCCTTTTATTTATATTTAATGTAGTTATTATTCTTGGTTCTTGTTTTACGTTAATAGTATTATATTATTATTATCAGGATTAATATAAAAGTCACATAAAAAGTTAGATATATATTTAATAATTAGATAAATGTATTTCTTAACCACGTAACATTGAGGTTTGATTATGAGTAAATTATGTTACAGGATCGCTTCATAGATTCGATTCAGGTCTCACTCAAATAATATGAAAAGCAAAAATAATATTTTGAAGCTAAAAGAATTGTCTTCAGCTAGAAATCACTAGAAGTAACATTAAAACAGCCATGTTAGTCTAAGGCGATATTACTAATATGAGACAATAGTATCACCGTACTTGTTCTTACCAGCAATGTAAGCTTAATTAAAAGAAAATTAAAGAACTCGCAAGTATTAATATAAAACAATAGTATTACTTTTATCATAACCCAATTACTTGAAGAGTTGCTTTAGTCCACAAGTCAGTCAACTAAAATAGTTAAGTACATAATAGTAGCGTTAACGTTAATTCCCAATCACATATCTCACTAACCAACATAACGTAAGTGTTTATACCGAACACACTTAACACACACTTATATAATCTGACTGACAGTCACAATCCCATTATAATACTTCACCCCGTCTTCCTCCAGCTGCAAGTTCACCTTCCCAACTCCAAATGAGACTGATTTGAATGCCCACTACTCGGGTCTTATATACTATGCAATGATGGTGTAGGAACGAATCAGGAGACGGGGGATGGTGCGCGCCCCAATCACAGCTCCTCTAGTTGCGTAGCAGGTGCGTGGTCCAATGGCGTTGATTGGCATCGATCATCGTCATAGCGTCGGGTCATCGAAGTAGTTTGCAAGGTCCCCATATGACGCACGCAGGTGTGAAGGCTTGTTTGCTGGTATGCAGACGAGCTGGTTTCCCACTCGCTGGTTCGCTCGCTGGTCTGCTTCGCCGCCTGGGTAATTCGGCACTCCTTCAACTCTTAATTCTAACTCTTAAATAAAAATACAGGGCTCCGTATGTCAGAATACATATATATATATATATATATATATATATATATATATATATATATATATATATACTCATATCAAGGGGCATATTACCTAGAGAGGTACTTCATCAATGGTTAAGAAAATAATTATAAAATAGATAGGTAAGGTCAATAGAGCCTTGGAAAATAATAACTTTGCTCAAGGGAGAGAGTTCCTTAATTCTTAACTTGAGCGGGAGGTTGAAGGTCGTGTGCAAAAACAAAAGGAGGACGTACAAGATGCGCACCGAAGTATTTTATATATCATACTCATCCACGGGGGTCTGAAATGAGAATCTACTTATGTATCATCGGTAGTATGATGAACATTGATAATGATTTGTAAAATATAGCATGGTATGCTATCTATTAATATTGTATTTTAAGTAGGTGTCCCTCCCGGAATGTGTTGGTACTCCTGGCGAGCTAGCGTGCGAGCCAGCTAGCTTCCGGCGCGTGTTTAAAGAACACCAGCGCCACTCGGCGTTGCGGCGACTTTGGTACTCTCTACTATGCATATAAACTTATATGAGAAAGAAGATAAAGTGGCTTGTATAATTAGAAGATATAATCAGAGGATAAAAGAAGACGTATATATGTGTGTAGGAAACAATGTCCCAAGGATCTATTGATGTACTGTACTACTTAATATTAATTTTGCATAGGCTAGTTAGGTTTAACAAAACATCATGGCATATTCATATAATACTTGTTGGTTATTATTCTTAATCTTAATGACACATCTTATTACTTATTACACATAATTACATAACATTATAAAAGTAGAAAAGAAACAAATATACAGTGTCTGGGGTTCTCTCAAAAGGGTTGGCGGAAACTATTTTCTTTTTAGGGGGGGTCGTGGGGCGAATCGTCTTGCCCGGTGTGGGTGGGTATTCTTTCTTCCGCGTGTCCTTCTTCAGCATAGCGATTCGCCTGTTCCTGAGTTTCGCTACTGCTGTTGGTCCTCGTGGTGTTATGATTGATGCTGGCTTCTCTATCTTGGTCCTTCCTTTCTTCGGGTCTTCTTGTTCCTTTCTCTTGGCTGGTCTTCCTTCTTCTTCCACTCCTTCGCTCTCTTCTGTCTGATGGTCTTTCCTTTTCCGGGGTATTTTACTTGCAGGGCTAGGAAATTGCCTGAAGGAATGTACAGAACAATTAGAAATGGAAAGGAAATATCATGCATGCTTTCACTTGTTCTCTCCTTCTGCTCTCTTCAACTGGAAAGTGGAAACAGTGCTAATTTCTGTCAGGTTCTCTTATCAGTATTCATTATCTACTCCAAACCAAATTCACTATGGTATGAGTCTATCCTGTATCTAAATGTGTCTATTGAGTCACTGTCTATAACTTCATTAGGGAGCTTATTCTACTCACCAGTTATACTGTGGGTGAAGTAATTCTTAGTTGTGTCTAGGTTTGCTTTCCTGCCGATTAGTATTAATTTGTTTCCTCTTGTGGAACTCTCTTTGCCATTTTAAATAGATTATTGGCATTTACGTTACTAAATTCTTTTAGAATTTTAAAATACTATCAGCTGCCCCCTTAATCGCCGTTTCTTAAGCATAAACATATCGAGTTCTATTAATCCCTCATTGTATGGTTTATTTCTAAGGGATGGGATTAATTTTCTTGCTCGACGCTGAACGGATTCGAATTTTCTATATCTTATTAAGTGGGGACACCAAAACTGCACAGCATACTCCAGATGCAACCTCACAATACTTTTTGTTAATGGTGTATCTATGTCTTTGCTATGATGATGAATATTTATTCTAATGAATCCTAGTTCTCTGTGCTTTGTTAGCTGCTGCCGTGCATTGGCTTGAAGATTTTAGAATATCGTTTATAAGCACTCCTAGGTATTTTATCTGTGATACGCTTTCTACCTTTTTTCCCCTCATACAGTGTATATATATATATATATATATATATATATATATATATATTGAGAATATATCACAAATACACGTGAGCCACTAAATGTTTCTAGTCTCTCAGTGGGGATCGAACCATCGACCATCAGGATGATAGCCGACGCTTTAATCAATTACACCACGGCAGTCTAAAAGACACTCAGCCTTCTATCCTATTAGCCGACGCTTTAATCAATTACACCACGGCAGTCTAAAAGACACTCAGCCTTCTATCCTATTTAGAAGGCTGAGTGTCTTTTAGACTGCCGTGGTGCAATTGATTAAAGCGTCGGCTATCATCCTGATGGTCGATGGTTCGATCCCCAATGAGAGACTAGAAACATATATATATATATATATATATATATATATATATACAGTATATATATATATATATATATATATATATATATATATACACTGTATGAGTGGAAAAAAGGTAGAAAGCGTATCACAGATAAAATGCCTAGGAGTGCTTATAAACGATAATCTAAAATCTTCAAGCCAATGCACGGCAGCAGCTAACAAAACACAGAGAACTAGGATTCATTAAAATAAATATTCATCATCATAGCAAATACATAGTTACACCATTAACACCACATATATATATATATATATATATATATATGTACTGTATATATATATTGTTGTGCCAGGATTTTACTGGGGTTAACTGGATTGAAAAGGTAGGTTCCACTTGACTGGAGGAGCCGAATTCGTTTCAACACATGTACAGAAGGTAATAGATATTAATTATAACAAACCGTACATTCATATTATTATATTCACACACATCAATATTGCATTCAAATAGTAGATAATGGTAAATACATAGGTGAGACGCACGAGCGAGACCCCACAATATAAATTCACTATTAACCCGTCCAGCCCCGGCTAGTTTTGTAATGTTTGTTCACCAGAACCCGGCCGGTTTTAAAAAAATGGTTTTATTCCAGAAACAATAGCGAATGGGTTAGGAATGAAGGAAAAACTACAAAAAAAAAGCTCAAAAAGCTTAAAGAATGGTCCTACAGAGCCCCCGAAAACGTATTTTACAAGAGTAAAAAATTGAAGGCAATTACCCCAAAAAACCAGGTTATTGCGCGCTCACGCGCACGCACGTGGACTTTGAGAGTTTTCAACCATCGGCACGGTTGCGTGGGATACGTACACAGTTCCCATACAAATCTGAGCCCTCTTGAGTGGCTACACCTGAGGTTACGGTCGGCGCAATTAGGGTGACGCGCCAGGCGCGTCTCTGGGGCTGTGCGTTACATACATCGCCGACGCGTCAGACGCGTCGCTGGGGCTGTACGGGTTAAGACTGTGCTCAGATAATATAAATTAGTACTCTCTTCAAACGAGGTATCACACTTGTACTGTTTTATTTCAATATAGAATATTATGCCCTTAAATCGAGGTAAGGGGCATAGAGTTATTTTCAAAGGTGCAACACAGGTATATACTGTAGTTTAGTATTTACGTTTTCACTGGTTAACCCGGAAACTGCGGGGAAACTCTTAAGAGTCAGAGAAAAAAAAATCAACTTTTGACATCGAAAAAAAAAAAAAAAAAAAAAAAATGGCCCCTGGGCCATGCAAAATCTCAGTCCTCTACCTCCCCTCCTTCCTCACTTTCCTCCTCTCCTTCAGTTATCACCTATTTTCCCTGTTATTCCCTTATTCTGAGGTATATTTTCGTGCTAACATTAGAAATCCGGTTGCAGGGTATGGTCATCACTGATAGCAAGCGAATGCAAGAGAGAGAGAGAGAATCGATCGACTGTGTCTCAGTGGCCTTGGGGGAAATTGGCGGGAAAGCAGCTTGCCTCACCCATACATTATACAACTCGCGGGCTATATCTCCGATTTTGACCATCCAAACGCTGTTTTCACTCGTTTTATTGTTGTTTCAGGTTAATACCTTTATAATCAACCCATAATAGGCGCATATGGATAAGTATTAATGCTATTAATGGCACAATTAATATTTTAGTGACGGAAACACCTCAAATACATGCGCACAGGGAGAGGTGTCTAATTACCCCCATGCGCACTTCAGAGGTTAATGATTATGATGTTTATCCTTCACTTTGTATTAATATATAGAACTTTAATATAAGTACTTCCCTAAATTAGATGGGCATCACTAGTACTTTGCCTGCGTTTCAAATTGCATAAAATAAGATAGTATAGATTCACTCAAGTACTTCCTTTTATATTAGGCATGTCACTAGTACTTTTATTCTTTTAATAAATTAAATCTCTCTCTTGTATCCCCTAAGTACTTATTATATTTTTCACTAGTACTTCTTATGCGTTTTTCAATAGCATAGAAGGGGATTCCAATATTTAATAAAGTACTTCCTTTTATCTATAAGGTAAAGTACAAATAATTATGAGGGATTTCACTATAAATTATCTAGGGGCACTCTGTAGTCTTCTGGTGAACATCTGGGCCGTTGTGGTTGTCCTGACGTGGCTGGTTGACAGTAATTGGAGACTCGAACTCCTGGTGTGGGACCTTGAATAATACCTACAATATGCCAGTGCATCTGTAGAGTAAAATTGAGCTAACGTAGGAGAGGACTTGCTAACTGCTCTGGTCGTTATAAGAGTTTTGATGCAGAACTTCCAGTACTCTTGGTGTTGGGTCATAAATATCGTGTGCAATATGCCAGTGCACCTGCAACACCTTATCGAACTAATGTAAGAGAGTTGTTTATGACGCAACGTCTCTTAACTATTCTGACCTTTATAAGAGCTTTCAGAACTGGGTTTTGATGAGGAAGTTTTGGCCATTACCGATGATGTGTCCCAGAGCAAATGCCTGTGTGTTCGCATCGGAGGGACTCTCTTGTTGAGTGCCATTATGCAGGACGGTATCTCACAGAGCCCTTGTCTAATTAAAGTCCAGCCAGTGCGTGAACAATTAATAGACGGAGTTGGTTTGTTACTAATAGAGCGCTTAACAGATCAGCATTCTTTATTAATAAGAACACCGAATTGAGGCAGAGGAACGGATATAGGTAGCCTCCAGTAAGGTCTAATAACAAATTCCTTTTGATGAGCCACGATGTTAAGTAAGATTGGAGTAAGGCTTTATTACCAGTGCAACCAGGGTTTTACTCCAATATTAAAAGGGGCCAAAATATTCCAGCTATTAATTATTCTCCAGTGATAAATAATTAATAACTTTCCAACTGTGTGTCTGATCTTAGAAATTCTGCGGTGGTTATACCTTTGGTTGAGTTTTCCCAGCCGGTACGTCTCAGGTTAATAAGGGCACAGGTGTGGGGGGGACTTCTTGGGGTATTTGGGGTAGTCCCTCCCGGCTTCACGGTCATGGGGGTGATGCGGCTGTGAGGTAAAATGACGCTTGGAAGTATGATGTTTATAGTGCCTTTTCTTGTGTTGTCTTTTCTTGCCATCTTTTCTTTTCTGTTGTGCCTCGGGATTGTCGATAGTTATGAATAAATTCTTCCCGGGTGTTGGAGGACGTGTCACTTCAATGGTAGCGACTCTTGCACATCTTGATGGACTGGTGGTTGTTTCCTTTTGGTTTGGAGGTGTGGTGGGCAGTGCAGGAAAGGCGTGGTGAGGTGTTTTTCTGTTATTTTATTCCTTCTCCGGAATGATAGCCACGACCCCGTGGCTGGAGCTGGAACCACCAGGCGTTTTCTTGGCGGGAAAAAGTTTTGCATTGGTAAAGATATTCCCGCCATTTCTGCGAACGTTTGTCTGCTGGTTTGCTCAAGTTAGCATATAGAGTTAGGTATGATTCTTTGGGATAGTCCACTAGGGCTGCTTCCAGCTGGTCAAGGAAGCGGAAGGACTTCGTAGTTTCATCAGCCTTGAACCATTTTATCCTGTGAATAAATGGAATCTCGATGGTGGTGAAAGTGCTGGTAGTGGTAGGGGTGGTTTTAGTTGGAGATGCCATGGTTCTCAGAATTGGAGGAGCTGTGGTAGGTCTTGACACGGTTGAGGTAGAAGAGGTAGTGATATTTTGACAGGTCAGGGGCGTTGTTTTATCGCTGTATGTGGACGCAAAAGTAATCTTTGCCTGAGTGAAGGGTGAAGGGTGTTGGGAATGGAGGGTGAGGGTGCATGATCTTTGCTAGTTGTGCTCGCTATGCAGAGGGCTGGAACCAACATGATGGGTTTATGTGAGGTTATTTTTGGTGTAATGTGAGGGATAGGAGATGGGCTGGGGTTTGGTGAAAAATCGAGGAAAAACGAGCAGGCTATCATGGACGCTTTCAGCGTTCCTACAACCCTCTTCCCCTGTTGCACCCTCTCCCTCACTTCTTCATCCATACTCCCATCTTTATTCATCACACTGCCCAGATATTTAAATGCGCTGACATTCTCCATAGCCTTACCATTCAACCTCACCTCAAACTCTGTGGCTTCACCGCTTTCAAAGACCATAACCTTGCTCTTCCCCGCATTTACCTTCAGATTCCGTTTTTTGCACACTGTTACAAACATATTTACCAGACCCTGCAACTCCCATTCACTATCGCTTATCAGAACTGTATTATCAGCAAACAACAGTACAGGTAGCTTCCACTCGTTTCCCTCCCTTATCAGTGATACACCAACATCCACTGCTCTTCCTTGTATTTTTTTCATGACTCCATCCATATATATATAGTAAACAACCACAGGGACATCACACACCTCTGTTTCAACCCAACATTCAGATCAAAGAACTCGCTCTGCTCATTCTGCACACGTACTGCCGCCTTTGCACCCTCATACATGCTCTTCACTGCTTTCAGCAACTTGACATCTACTCAGTACTTTCCACATACCTTCTCTATCCACTCTGTCATAGGCCTTCTCCAAGTCCATAAAGACAACATTCAGCTTTTGTCGCTTCTCCAGATATTTTTCCACAACACATTTCAGGTAAAAATCTGATCTACACTTCCTCTTCCCTTCCTACGTCACCTATTAATTTCTCCATTATCGCTCTCACTCTTATAATCACTACCCTACTGTACACCTTCCCTACTACGCTTAGAAGACATATCCATAAAATTATCTCTCTCTCTCTCTCCGTTTCTCTCTCCAGTGTAAAGATGAGCCACCCTAACACAACAAAGAGACGAGATGAGGAAGACAATAAAGTTAGAGACAATGGACTCATCTTGGGCTACAGTCTGTTTGTCCATATCTCTCTCTTTCTCTCTCTCTTAACACGCAGACTACGAGGTCAGTTAATTTAAGTTTTTAAACAGTTTTTAAAATATGTAATGGGTTTGATAATGTGGATCATAGCAAACTGTTTAGCCTCAATATGAATACAATACGCAACCATGCCCTTTAATGTAAACAAATGCCAGCTTTTTCAAATACACTCTAAAGACAATAAATATGAATATTACATGAACGGGGACAAAGTTAATCCCTTCAATACCGGTGACGTTTTGTGGTTTTATTTCAGCTGCAGTTTGACGATTATACGGAGCTTGAGAAAGATATATAGTAGCTAAAAGGATACAATGAGATTGTTTGTCGCCTTTTAATGGGTAGACGTCCTTCCTAAGCTGAACAAAATCGTCTAATAGTTGCCAGAAGATAATGAAAAGGACGTCACCGGTACAGAGGGGGTTAATAGCGTAATACAGGTAAAGGACATAGGAGTGCTTATAAATGAAAACCAAAAAATTTCAAACCAATGCACGGCAGCAGGTAACAAAGCAAACAGAGCATTAGGCTTCATCAAAAGAAATTTTCATTATCACAGCAGAGACATAGTTATGCCATTATATAAAAGTATAGTGAGACCGCATCTAGAATACGCTGTGCAGTTCTGGTCTCCCTACCTCATAAAGGACATTGTAAAGCTGAAATCTGTGCAGCAAAGAGCAACTAAATTGATCCCTTCTCTAAGAAATAAACCATATAATGAGAGACTAAGAGAACTCGACCTATTTTCACTTAAGAAACGGAGGATAAGAGGACAACTGATTGAGTGTTTTAAGAGTTTAAAAGGATTCAGTAACATTAACCCTGATAAACTATTTATGATAGCCAAAGAGGGTTCAGCAAGAGGAAACAAGTTAAAATTAATAGGTAAGAAAGCAAACCTGGATACAATAACAAATTTCTTCACTCACAGTATAATTAGTTAGTGGAATAAACTCCCAAATAAAGTAATAGATAGTGTCTCAATAGATGAATAAAAAAAAAGTCTAGACTCATACCACAGAGAAATAGGGATGGAGTAGGTAATAACCAATGATAGAACGATGCGGTAGTAACGAACACTGCTTCCAGTTGAAGAGAGCTAACTGAGGAAAAAAATAAAAAAATAAATCTATATATATGTATATATATAAATATATATATATTTTCTTTCAGGCAGGTGAGATTAAAATAATAGGCACAGTTTGCATTATTGAGTTTTTTATTGATACTCTCAATTTTTCGTAAAGTTTTTCTAGTAATTTCAGGAAGTTGGTAAAGGAGGTTTGCAAAGGGTTCCGACGTTTCAATGGACGCAGCCATCATTATCAAGGAGAAGTGAAGTTAGAAGGTGATAAGTCGAGAATATATAGGCGATACAAGATCAAGAGAGGGCTTATTGTGTGCTAGCTGCATGCTGGTTGGCTAACCTCAGGCTAGCTCTGGTTGGTTGGCTGGACGGTGCGTATGGGTAGGCGCAGGAGTGGGCGGGGCCTCTGCGTCGTTCGTCGGCGTGTGTGGAGGGGGCATCATGGGGGGCCTCGCCGTGGAAGGGCGTGCCGAGGGTAGGATCTGGCTTTATTCCGCTTGTGTGTTTAAAGTAGGTTGGTATGTTTGTATATATATAGCTTCAAGAATGAAAAGGCGGCGTGAGTCTATTTCTTTATCAAGGATAGATGTGTGTTTATCTAAGTCGGGTCTGGTGAGTTCCTGATGGTGTGGGGATGTGTGGTAGTGGTCCTTGATAGCTCCGGCTTGAAGGTGGAGGGTAAGGCGACGTGACAGACGAGTCCTTGTCAAACCGACGTAAGTGTGAGGTCCACAGTCCTCACTCTTACAGGTGTGTCGGTATATGACATGGTCCTCTTGTGACGGTTTCTTAGCGGTAGCCGGGCTGTTGCGAAGGACTAGTTGTGAGGTTTTCCTCGATTTGTAGTATATGATAAGTTTAAGGTGTTGGTCAGGGTTCGTAGTTTTAACGTTGTTGCTGATAATGTCTCTCATTATGTTTTCGTCTGTCTTGTGATCTGAGGACATGTGGTTTTTATAGTAATTTTTATGTATTCAGTGTTTGTATTAGTAGGCATGTCGTTATTGTACCATGTTTCAAGGTGTTTGTTGATGGTGTGGGCGATGTCCGAGTTACTGTACCCATTGTTTACAAGTACCTGGGTGAGCCTCTCGAGTTCCTTGTGTGTGTCTCGCCAGGAGGTGCAGTGTGATAGGGCTCTCCTGACGTAGGCGGCGATGGTGGATCGTAAATATCGCTGGGGGCATTCACTTTCGCCGTTGAGGCATAATCCGTTGTTGGTGGGTTTGGTGTAGACAGTGTTGGTAAAGCCTGAGGTGTTGTTGTTGTTTACGAGGACATCAAGGAAGGGGAGATGACCGTTAGAGGACTCCTCGAAGGTGAAGTTTAGACTGGAAGAGGCGATGAATCGTTGTTGAAGGTCACGTAGCTCCTGTGGGTCCCTCACACGCACGAAGATGTCGTCCACGTATCTGCAGTAGACGGAGGGGCGGTTGGTAGTCAGGAGCTCTTCTTCGATGGTGCCCATCAATTTCTTTTTAATTTCTAACTTGCTATAAATTCCTTCAGGCGGTTTCCAAGATTTACAATTGTCTTCATGTACGGCAAGTGCCGGAGGGTGGGGAGAGAGCCGTCTTCTTTGTTATCCTTTCCTTCCATTGTCGCTTACTCTCGGGTTAGCTATCTCTACTAAAATTAAGTCCTGACCACTTCGCTGGGATCGTAAGGTCTGTGTGGTCAGTGTATATATTTAAATCTATGTAAATGTCTGCCGATTCTGCCAGCTCCGAGAAGATTTGGCAGCTAAACTGGATGAAGCTAGTCAAGATTAACGCCCTCACCAAGAAGCTGGAAACACTCCAAGAATTTGCAATGCTCAACGTAGGTGTATCATCAAATGAAGCAATTACTACCACTGTGGCATTTTCCAACAGCCCAACGCCTGATATAGCGGTACCCGCTTCAGTACATGCACCACGTCAGGAAGATTCAAATAATGACTCCGCTCTCCCTCAGCACAACTTCTGCGTCGTGAGAAACAACGTTCGCCCCAATCACAAGGAAGATCATCACCGAAATCATGTGCCAGAACCGTTACCAGATTCTTGTTTTCTTAGACGGCGAAGAAGAAATAGAAAAAATTCGGTTCGTAGGAGATTCCATGGTTCGTGGACAACTTACGGAGTTCTGCGCCAGGGCACCCAGGACCTGGAAGCGCTTCTCTATCCCGGGTGGCGGAGTGGATGACGTTGCAGCTGCAGTCAACGAAGTTTCAAAGTTAGCCCCCTCACGCACAATGTACGTCATTCATGTCGGATCTAATGGCGTGCAGCGGACCCGATAGGAGGACCTAATGCTGAAGTACCAGAAGCTGATTCAGACGTATAAGGAAAAGTCACGCAGAGTCATCATATCAGGGATCGTCCCCAGGATTGGTGTGAAGAGCCGATTCTTCAACATAGGCACTAGCGTAAATCGTCGACTGGCTGACCTCTGCAAGGAGGAAAACGTCGGATTCATCAATTTCGTTGTCAGTTTTATGACCTTTTGTGTCATTTAGGTATCGATATTTTCCTGGCGAGCAATAACGAGCCTGTAATTTAGGAGGAACCGGGCTTTGGTCGGGAAATTTTTCTACCAAAATATGTACAAACATATCATAAAGGGGGATCCTGTTTTTTTTTTTTTTAAGTTTGATGGAGGTCTAGCAAGGAAACTAAAAGATATATGAATATATAAATATATAGACCCAAAAAATAGCCACTGTCTCCCTAAAGAGAATAATACTCTAAATGAGGTTCGACCCAAAAACTATATAAATAATGTATAATACTAATTTTTGTTATGTGCTTATGGTCTAATAAAGATTTTCAATGTCAATTTACAATATCAATTTCAATTTCAACTTCTAAATCGGTTGCGGATGAAATAGGCCACCAACCAAAATTGCCTTAACACCTTACGAGCGGCCTAGGCGGTAACTTCTACGTACCGCCCAGCGGGTGGTTTTACCCTAAATGGCCTTGTTCCGTGCTCTTTTTCATGCATAAACAAGAGCCAGAGCATAATACAATTATGTATCCCTGAAAGGGCATTAATTGAGCTTTCCAATTACACCAGAACCATCCTTCTACGACCACGCGTTCTCTTGCAACGATCGTGCAAGACGAGTGCAAAAACCCTAAAATACGGTAATTTCCTTATATAATTCCCTGTGTGGCGAGGTAGGGAGGGTGGAGTTGTGTGGAGCAGATGTCAGTAGGCCCACGGGAGCCGTGGCGAGCGGTCAGACCCGGACCTACGCTCCTCCCATCGCTCGTCTCTCTCTTAGAGCCAATATTGCGCCAAAATTGCACACAGACTTAAGTCGGTCCCCGCCACATAGTCCAGGTTTTTAGATACAGACTTAAGTCGGGCCCCGCTAATTAGGGGTTAATGGGAGTGACCTACTGTTTTTCTCTCTGGGTTGTATCCACTCGGCCCCATTCATCCTACTATTTTAAGACGTTTATTCTCATCCAGGTGTAAATGTTTACCTGGCGAGCGTAAGCGAGCCACCATATTTTGGATAATGTGTTAGACAGTTGGCTAAATTTGTACATGGAGGGATAGACAGACGAATGAGGAAGTAAGAAGGAGGTGTGGTGTAGAAGTAGATGTGCTGGAAAGTGTGAAAAGGAACACCTTGAGATGGTTCGGCCATATGGAACGTATAGGAGCGAGAGAATGACTAAGAAGGTGTACGAGAGCGAGGTGGAAGGACAGAGAGGGAGGGGTAGACCGAAAGAGAATTGGAAGGATGGAGTGAGGAAGTATATGGATAAAGGCGGTGCTGGTTGGGAGGAGGGGCATCGACTGACTGGGGACAGAGGTGCATGGGAGCAGTTCGTTCGTGGCCACCCCTTCGGGGATCACGGCGTCAGGCAATAGATAGATAGAGATTGATCGATAGAAAAATGTCTCCGGCGAAGCCGAATTTCTCCATAAAATGCTGGCTCATTATCGCTCTCCAGGAAAAAATCAACACCTGGATGGGGATAAATGTCTTAAAACAGTGGGCTGAATGGAACCGAATGGATACAACCAAGAAAGAGATAAAAAACAAATCAGGTGACCCCCCTTAGACCAACACGTTGACTGAACCACTACCTCTCGGCTACCTCACCACTACCACTGGCTGCTTGGTTCCCACACAGATTGGTCACGGACTATAACCAACACGTTGACTGAACCACTACCTCTTGGCTACCTCACCACTACCACTGGGCTGCTTGGTTCCCACACAGATTGGTCACGGACTATAACCAACACGTTGACTGAACCACTACCTCTCGGCTACCTCACCACTACCACTGGGCTGATTGGTTCCCACACAGATTGGCCACGGACTATAACCAACACGTTGACTGAACCACTACCTCTTGGCTACCTCACACTACCACTGGGCTGCTTGGTTCCCACACAGATTGGTCACAGACTATAACCAACACGTTGACTGAACCACTACCTCTCGGCTACCTCACCACTACCACTGGGCTGCTACTTGGTTCCCACACAGGTTGGTCACGGACTATAACCAACACGTTGACTGAACCACTACCTCTTGGCTACTTCACCACTACCACTGGGCTGCTTGGTTCCCACACAGATTGGTCACGGACTATAACCAACACGTTGACAGAACCACTACCTCTCGGCTACCTCACCACTACCACTGGGCTGCTTGGTTCCCACACAGATTGGTCACAGACTATAACCAACACGTTGAGTGAACCACTACCTCTTGGCTACCTCACCACTACCACTGGGCTGCTTGGTTCCCACACAGATTGGTCACGGACTATAACCAACACGTTGACTGAACCACTACCTCTCGGCTACCTCACCACTACCACTGGGGTGCTAATTGGTTCCCACACAGATTGGTCACGGACTATAACCAACACGTTGACTGAACCACTACCTCTCGGCTACCTCACCACTACCACTGGGCTGCTAATTGGTTCCCACACAGATTGGTCACGGACTATAACCAACACGTTGACTGAACCACTACCTCTTGGCTACCTCACCATTACCACTGGGCTGCTTGGTTCCCACACAGATTGGTCACGGTCTATAACCACCACGTTGACTGAACCACTACCTCTTGGCTACCTCACCACTACCACTGGGCTGCTTGGATCCCACACAGATTGGTCACGGACTATAACCAACACGTTGACTGAACTACTACCTCTCGGCTACCTCACCACTACCACTGGGCTGCTTGGTTCCCACACAGATTGGTCACGGACTACAACCAACACGTTGACTGAACCACTACCTCTCAACTACCTCACCACTACCACTGGGCTGCTAATTGGTTCCCACACAGATTGGTCACGGACAATAACCAACACGTTGACTGAACCACTACCTCTCGGCTACCTCACCACTACCACTGGGCTGCTTGGTTCCCACACAGATTGGTCACGGACTATAACGAACACGTTGACTGAACTACTACCTCTTGGCTACCTCACCACTACCACTGGGCTGCTTGGTTCCCACACAGATTGGTCACGGACTATAACCAACACGTTGACTGAACCAATACCTCTTGGCTACCTCACCACTACCACTGGGCTGCTAATTGGTTCCCACACAGATTGGCCACGGACTATAACCAACACGTTGACTGAACCACTACCTCTTGGCTACCTCACCACTACCACTGGGCTGCTTGGTTCCCGCACAGATTGGTCACGGACTATAACCAACACGTTGACTGAACCACTACCTCTTGGCTACCTCACCACTACCACTGGGCTGCTTGGTTCCCACACAGATTGGTCATGGACTATAACCAACACGTTGACTGAACCACTACCACTGGGCTGCTTGGTTCCCACACAGATTGGTCACGGACTATAACCAACACGTTGACTGAACCACTACCTCTTGGCTACCTCACCACTACCACTGGGGGCTGCTAATTGGTTCCCACACAGATTGGTCATGGACTATAACCAACACGTTGACTGAACCACTACCTCTCGGCTACCTCACCACTACCACTGGGCTGCTAATTGGTTCCCACACAGATTGGTCACGGACTATAACCAACACGTTGACTGAACCACTACCTCTTGGCTACCTCACCACTACCACTGGGCTGCTTGGTTCCCACACAGATTGGTCACGGTCTATAACCACCACGTTGACTGAACCACTACCTCTTGGCTACCTCACCACTACCACTGGGCTGCTTGGTTCCCACACAGATTGGTCACGGACTATAACCAACACGTTGACTGAACTACTACCTCTCGGCTACCTCACCACTACCACTGGGCTGCTTGGTTCCCACACAGATTGGTCACGGACTACAACCAACACGTTGACTGAACCACTACCTCTCGACTACCTCACCACTACCACTGGGCTGCTAATTGGTTCCTACACAGATTGGTCACGGACTATAACCAACACGTTGACTGAACCACTACCTCTCGGCTACCTCACCACTACCACTGGGCTGCTTGGTTCCCACACAGATTGGTCACAGACTATAACCAACACGTTGAGTGAACCACTACCTCTTGGCTACCTCACCACTACCACTGGGCTGCTTGGTTCGCACACAGATTGGTCACGGACTATAACCAACACGTTGACTGAACCACTACCTCTCGGCTACCTCACCACTACCACTGGGGTGCTAATTGGTTCCCACACAGATTGGTCACGGACTATAACCAACACGTTGACTGAACCACTACCTCTCGGCTACCTCACCACTACCACTGGGCTGCTTGGTTCCCACACAGATTGGTCACGGACTATAACCAACACGTTGACTGAACCACTACCTCTTGGCTACCTCACCACTACCACTGGGCTGCTTGGTTCCCACACAGATTGGTCACGGTCTATAACCAACACGTTGACTGAACCACTACCTCTTGGCTACCTCACCACTACCACTGGGCTGCTTGGTTCCCACACAGATTGGTCACGGACTATAACCAACACGTTGACTGAACTACTACCTCTCGGCTACCTCACCACTACCACTGGGCTGCTTGGTTCCCACACAGATTGGTCACGGACTACAACCAACACGTTGACTGAACCACTACCTCTCGGCTACCTCACCACTACCACTGGGCTGCTAATTGGTTCCCACACAGATTGGTCACGGACTATAACCAACACGTTGACTGAACCACTACCTCTCGGCTACCTCACCACTACCACTGGGCTGCTTGGTTCCCACACAGATTGGTCACGGACTATAACCAACACGTTGACTGAACTACTACCTCTTGGCTACCTCACCACTACCACTGGGCTGCTTGGTTCCCACACAGATTGGTCACGGACTATAACCAACACGTTGACTGAACCACTACCTCTTGGCTACCTCACCACTACCACTGGGCTGCTAATTGGTTCCCACACAGATTGGCCACGGACTATAACCAACACGTTGACTGAACCACTACCTCTTGGCTACCTCACCACTACCACTGGGCTGCTTGGTTCCCGCACAGATTGGTCACGGACTATAACCAACACGTTGACTGAACCACTACCTCTTGGCTACCTCACCACTACCACTGGGCTGCTTGGTTCCCTCACAGATTGGTCATGGACTATAACCAACACGTTGACTGAACCACTACCACTGGGCTGCTTGGTTCCCACACAGATTGGTCACGGACTATAACCAACACGTTGACTGAACCACTACCTCTTGGCTACCTCACCACTACCACTGGGCTGCTAATTGGTTCCCACACAGATTGGTCATGGACTATAACCAACACGTTGACTGAACCACTACCTCTCGGCTACCTCACCACTACCTGTGGGCTGCTAATTGGTTCCCACACAGATTGGTCACGGACTATAACCAACACGTTGACTGAACCACTACCTCTTGGCTACCTCACCACTACCACTGGGCTGCTTGGTTCCCACACAGATTGGTCACGGTCTATAACCACCACGTTGACTGAACCACTACCTCTTGGCTACCTCACCACTACCACTGGGCTGCTTGGTTCCCACACAGATTGGTCACGGACTATAACCAACACGTTGACTGAACTACTACCTCTCGGCTACCTCACCACTACCACTGGGCTGCTTGGTTCCCACACAGATTGGTCACGGACTACAACCAACACGTTGACTGAACCACTACCTCTCGGCTACCTCACCACTACCACTGGGCTGCTAATTGGTTTCCCACACAGATTGGTCACGGGACTATAACCAACACGTTGACTGAACCACTACCTCTCGGCTACCTCACCACTACCACTGGGCTGCTTGGTTCCCACACAGATTGGTCACGGACTATAACCAACACGTTGACTGAACCACTACCTCTTGGCTACCTCACCACTACCACTGGGCTGGTAATTGGTTCCCACACAGATTGGCCACGGACTATAACCAACACGTTGACTGAACCACTACCTCTTGGCTACCTCACCACTACCACTGGGCTGCTTGGTTCCCACACAGATTGGTCACGGTCTATAACCAACACGTTGACTGAACCACTACCTCTTGGCTACCTCACCACTACCACTGGGCTGCTTGGTTCCCACACAGATTGGTCACGGACTATAACCAACACGTTGACTGAACTACTACCTCTCGGCTACCTCACCACTACCACTGGGCTGCTTGGTTCCCACACAGATTGGTCACGGACTACAACCAACACGTTGACTGAACCACTACCTCTCGGCTACCTCACCACTACCACTGGGCTGCTAATTGGTTCCCACACAGATTGGTCACGGACTATAACCAACACGTTGACTGAACCACTACCTCTCGGCTACCTCACCACTACCACTGGGCTGCTTGGTTCCCACACAGATTGGTCACGGACTATAACCAACACGTTGACTGAACTACTACCTCTTGGCTACCTCACCACTACCACTGGGCTGCTTGGTTCCCACACAGATTGGTCACGGACTATAACCAACACGTTGACTGAACCACTACCTCTTGGCTACCTCACCACTACCACTGGGCTGCTAATTGGTTCCCACACAGATTGGCCACGGACTATAACCAACACGTTGACTGAACACTACCTCTTGGCTACCTCACCACTACCACTGGGCTGCTTGGTTCCCGCACAGATTGGTCACGGACTATAACCAACACGTTGACTGAACCACTACCTCTCGCTACCTCACCACTACCACTGGGCTGCTTGGTTCCCACACAGATTGGTCATGGACTATAACCAACACGTTGACTGAACCACTACCACTGGGCTGCTTGGTTCCCACACAGATTGGTCACGGACTATAACCAACACGTTGACTGAACCACTACCTCTTGGCTACCTCACCACTACCACTGGGCTGCTAATTGGTTCCCACACAGATTGGTCATGGACTATAACCAACACGTTGACTGAACCACTACCTCTCGGCTACCTCACCACTACCTGTAGGCTGCTAATTGGTTCCCACACAGATTGGTCACGGACTATAACCAACACGTTGACTGAACCACTACCTCTTGGCTACCTCACCACTACCACTGGGCTGCTTGGTTCCCACAGATTGGTCACGGTCTATAACCACCACGTTGACTGAACCACTACCTCTTGGCTACCTCACCACTACCACTGGGCTGCTTGGTTCCCACACAGATTGGTCACGGACTATAACCAACACGTTGACTGAACTACTACCTCTCGGCTACCTCACCACTACCACTGGGCTGCTTGGTTCCCACACAGATTGGTCACGGACTACAACCAACACGTTGACTGAACCACTACCTCTCGGCTACCTCACCACTACCACTGGGCTGCTAATTGGTTCCCACACAGATTGGTCACGGACTATAACCAACACGTTGACTGAACCACTACCTCTCGGCTACCTCACCACTACCACTGGGCTGCTTGGTTCCCACACAGATTGGTCACGGACTATAACCAACACGTTGACTGAACCACTACCTCTTGGCTACCTCACCACTACCACTGGGCTGGTAATTGGTTCCCACACAGATTGGCCACGGACTATAACCAACACGTTGACTGAACCACTACCTCTTGGCTACCTCACCACTACCACTGGGCTGCTTGGTTCCCACACAGATTGGTCACGGACTATAACCAACACGTTGACTGAACCACTACCTCTTGGCTACCTCACCACTACCACTGGGCTGCTTGGTTCCCACACAGATTGGTCACGGACTATAACCAACACGTTGACTGAACCACTACCACTGGGCTGCTTGGTTCCCACACAGATTGGTCACGGACTATAACCAACACGTTGACTGAACCACTACCTCTTGGCTACCTCACCACTACCACTGGGCTGCTAATTGGTTCCCACACAGATTGGTCATGGACTATAACCAACACGTTGACTGAACCACTACCTCTCGGCTACCTCACCACTACCACTGGGCTGCTAATTGGTTCCCACACAGATTGGTCACGGACTATAACCAACACGTTGACTGAACCACTACCTCTTGGCTACCTCACCACTACCACTGTGCTGCTTGGTTCCCACACAAATTGGTCACGGACTATAACCAACACGTTGACTGAACCACTACCTCTCGGCTACCTCACCACTACCACTGGCTGCTTGGTTCCCACACAGATTGGTCACGGACTATAACCAACACGTTGACTGAACCACTACCTCTCAGCTACCTCACCACTACCACTGGGCTGCTTGGTTCCCACACAGATTGGCCACGGACTATAACCAACACGTTGACTGAACCACTACCTCTTGGCTACCTCACACTACCACTGGGCTGCTTGGTTCCCACACAGATTGGTCACAGACTATAACCAACACGTTGACTGAACCACTACCTCTCGGCTACCTCACCACTACCACTGGGCTGCTAATTGGTTCCCACACAGGTTGGTCACGGACTATAACCAACACGTTGACTGAACCACTATCTCTCGGCTACCTGACCACTATGTGACGTTAACCACTCCGTTAGAACCGCATGGCTTGTCCTACAGTGACTCGCTAGGATCGCCAGGGCAGTGGATGTGGCTACAGTTTATGTATTAGGGTGTGCTTTATTTCATATGAAAGCTCGTGTCATGGGCAGTCCAGAAAGGCTCTTTGTTTTCACCCATGTCAAGGCTTTATATATTTAATTGTAAAGTATATGTTTTATCATTAACTAGTAATGATGGATCTGGGAGAGAGAGAGAGAGTAGAACAGAGTGAGAGGGGGGCGCGCAGTGTTTTTGCCCCGCTCGATGACGTCACGGCTGGCTGCCTCGTGGGGGTTGGGTTGAGGGTGGTCCTTACCATGCTGCTAGCTCCCTTGCTAGTGGCTAGAGGACTTGTTACCGCTTTTTTCCCACGCGGCTCGACCTAGTCCCGGTATATATACAGATTCCTCACCACTCTCTCCCTCAGATCTGGTTTCTAGAACGCATCTATCTTATCCCTTGCTACCTGTCGCCCGCTCTGCACCTGAGAATCTTTTCCTCTGCCTACCTCTCTCTTTTTTCATATCTTTCACCACCTTTTATTAATACTATATCCCCTCTGGTTAACTCTGAAAAATCAGCTTCATGCTGGTCAGTTGTATTGTGCGTTAAGGTCTGATATAACCCATGTATGTTAGTTGTTAAGATAAGTTGATCACGAAGCATTGGTTGGCATTCATATTGTTTAGTACCGCTTCCTATAATTATTAGTGTTCTGCTGGATTAGACAATGCTAGACTAGGGGTCTGATATTATAAGGTATTGTTTCCTATGAGTGCTGGCTTTAGGTAAAAGCTGCACGACATACCTGAGAACTGGAGTTGATTGAATAAATTCTAGTCTGTGTGCCATTGAGAGTAGAGCATGCACGAATGAGGGCTTTTTGCCTATACCATTCTGCACTGTTCTAAGCTCGTTGTTTGTCTTTGAGGTACGCCAGGAGAACGCTTAATACTTCGGTATTAAGGTTTCTCAAGAGAGCTACCCTTCCCTATAACGTAATATTTGACGCACAGACTTGAGATTTGCACTAGGCTATGCGGCATGCCAGGCGCACCAGTATCTCGTATCATTGACTCTAGCTAGACTTTATCAGTCACTGTAGACATTAAGTATATTAACCTAATTACTCTTTTTATGCATACCCATTTATGATTACACAAGCATTTCGCAGCCTAGTTTGATGTATGGAGACACAAACGACTTAGGCTCTTTTTGTTGATAGGAATACTGCATTGTCGTGGCGATTATTATTGTTGTAGTGTTTAGGATATTCTTGGCTCCGACGGCATTATATATTCTGCCTTTTTGTGTGCATAGCCTGCACGAGTATTGTTCCGCTGCCTGCCTTTTTGGGTTCCATTTCCGATACGAGCATCTTTATAGCATCTAACATTTAAAGAAGATTCCTTGTTAGTGTTGAAGGACTTTAGTGCACTTTCTTTCATGCAGGAGTGCCTGACATTTATTGATTAAAGTAACGTAAGCGGTAACTTCTCTTACCACCTTACTTTGCATACCATAACCAAGCACCTTCGGTTATAGGTAGTAATAGACTGTTTTCACATAACATTAAGCCTAGAGTAGACGCACATTTATTGAGAGTTTGATAGCCTATTATTGCATATAGAACTCTGTAGAGTATTTGTGTTCTTTGTTCATGGGAATATACATCAGAGGTTGGATCTAGCGCTTTCCGGTGTAGCATTTATGCCATTACTAGTCCAATGAATAAGAGCCCTGATATATTTAAACCCCAGTCATAACAACTACCACTGGGCTGCTTGGTTCCCACACGGATTGGTCACGGACTATAACCAACACGTTGACTGAACCACTACCTCTCGGCTACCTGACCACTACCACTGAGCTGCTTGGTTCCCACACAGATTGGTCACGGACTATAACCAACACGTTGACTGAACAATTACCTCTTGGCTACCTGACCACTACCACTGGGCTGCTTGGTTCCCACACAGATTGGTCACGGACTATAACCAACACGTTGACTGAACCACTACCTCTTGGCTACCTCACCACTACCACTGGGCTGCTTGGTTCCCACACAGATTGGTCACAGACTATAACCAACACGTTGACTGAACCACTACCTCTTGGCTACCTCACCACTACCACTGGGCTGCTTGGTTCCCACACAGATTGGTCACAGACTATAACCAACACGTTGACTGAACCACTACCTCTTGGCTACCTCACCACTACCACTGGGCTGCTTGGTTCCCACACAGATTGGTCACGGACTATAACCAACACGTTGACTGAACCACTACCTCTTGGCTACCTCACCACTACCACTGGGCTGCTTGGTTCCCACACAGATTGGTCACGGACTATAACCAACACGTTGACTGAAACACTACCTCTTGTCTACCTCACCACTACCACTGGGCTGCTTGGTTCCCACACAGATTGGTCACAGACTATAACCAACACATTGACTGAACCACTACCTCTTGGCTACCTCACCACTACCACTGGGCTGCTTGGTTCCCACACAGATTGGTCACGGACTATAACCAACACGTTGACTGAACCACTACCTCTTGGCTACCTCACCACTACCACTGGGCTGCTTCGTTCCCACACAGATTGGTCACGGACTATAACCAACACGTTGACTGAACCACTACCTCTTGGCTACCTCACCACTACCACTGGGCTGCTTGGTTCCCACACAGATTGGTCACGGACTATATCCAACATGTTGACTGAACCACTACCTCTTGGCTACCTCACCACTACCACTGGGCTGCTTGGTTCCCACACAGATTTGTCACGGACTATAACCAACACGTTGACTGAACCACTACCTCTTGGCTACCTCACCACTACCACTGGGCTGCTTGGTTCCCACACAGATTGGTCACGGACTATAACCAACACGTTGACTGAACCACTACCTCTTGGCTACCTCACCACTACCACTGGGCTGCTTGGTTCCCACACAGATTGGTCACGGACTATAACCAACACGTTGACTGAACTACTACCTCTTGGCTACCTCACCACTACCACTGGGCTGCTTGGTTCCCACACAGATTGGTCACAGACTATAACCAACACGTTGACTGAACCACTACCTCTTGGCTACCTCACCACTACCACTGGGCTGCTTGGTTCCCACACAGATTGGTCACAGACTATAACCAACACGTTGACTGAACCACTACCTCTTGGCTACCTCACCACTACCACTGGGCTGCTTGGTTCCCACACAGATTGGTCACGGACTATAACCAACACGTTGACTGAACCACTACCTCTTGGCTACCTCACCACTACCACTGGGTTGCTTGGTTCCCACACAGATTGGTCACAGACTATAACCAACACGTTGACTGAACCACTACCTCTTGGCTACCTCACCACTACCACTGGGCTGCTTGGTTCCCACACAGATTGGTCACAGACTATAACCAACACGTTGACTGAACCACTACCTCTTGGCTACCTCACCACTACCACTGGGCTGCTTGGTTCCCACACAGATTGGTCACAGACTATAACCAACACGTTGACTGAACCACTACCTCTTGGCTACCTCACCACTACCACTGGGCTGCTTGGTTCCCACACAGATTGGTCACGGACTATAACCAACACGTTGACTGAAACACTACCTCTTGTCTACCTCACCACTACCACTGGGCTGCTTGGTTCCCACACAGATTGGTCACAGACTATAACCAACACGTTGACTGAACCACTACCTCTTGGCTACCTCACCACTACCACTGGGCTGCTTGGTTCCCACACAGATTGGTCACGGACTATAACCAACACGTTGACTGAACCACTACCTCTTGGCTACCTCACCACTACCACTGGGCTGCTTGGTTCCCACACAGATTGGTCACGGACTATAACCAACACGTTGACTGAACCACTACCTCTTGGCTACCTCACCACTACCACTGGGCTGCTTGGTTCCCACACAGATTGGTCACGGACTATAACCAACACGTTGACTGAACCACTACCTCTTGGCTACCTCACCACTACCACTGGGCTGCTTGGTTCCCACACAGATTGGTCACGGACTATAACCAACACGTTGACTGAACTACTACCTCTTGGCTACCTCACCACTACCACTGGGCTGCTTGGTTCCCACACAGATTGGTCACGGACTATAACCAACACGTTGACTGAACCACTACCTCTTGGCTACCTCACCACTACCACTGGGCTGCTTGGTTCCCACACAGATTGGTCACGGACTATAACCAACACGTTGACTGAACCACTACCTCTTGGCTACCTCACCACTACCACTGGGCTGCTTGGTTCCCACACAGATTGGTCACGGACTATAACCAACACGTTGACTGAACCACTACCTCTTGGCTACCTCACCACTACCACTGGGCTGCTTGGTTCCCACACAGATTGGTCACGGACTATAACCAACGTAAACCAATCATTAAGGGGGGTCACCTCATATATTTATCTCCTTTTCTCTTTGTCTGGCTTGTATCCATTCGGTCCCATTCAGCCTACTGTTTTAAGACGTTTATCCCCATCCAGGTGTCGACATATTCCTGGCGAGCGATAGAGCCAGCATTGTATGGAGAAATCTTGCTTCCCCGGAAACATATTAAGACCTTTCGCCCCATTTCTTTGTCAATATTAAGACCTTTTGTGCCCTTTAGGTGTCGATTTCTTTCTTGGCAAGCGATAGCAAGCTTGTAATTGTGGAGGAACCGGCCTTCATCCGTGACATTTTTCTACCGAAAAATGTACAAATTAATCTCGAAGGGTTATCTAAGGATGTTTTTTATAAGTTTAATGGAGGTATAGGGAGAAAACTAAAAAAATACATGAATATATAAATCAATAGACCCCCCCAAAAAAAAACACTGTCCCCTTAAAAGGAGTGTCTGGCTCACCAGATCAAAAACATGTTTATGTCATATTCACTTTAAATATGCATTAATCACTCATATTTATGGTATGATGAAATGACAACATATACATGAATATAAGACCTCATATCGCCTTCTACCCGGACACATTTAGGCCCCCCCCCCCCCCCCTCCCAAATTTTCAAAACGCTACTCCTCGGTTAGTATTGGTCCCACCCCCTTCATATTTATATGGGTGATAGTACTAAGGGTGATATTCCATTATTATGCTCTAATATTTATCTTTTTTTGCTTTTTTTTATTGTTTACAATTTTTTATATTTTTGCCAAACATTTGTAAGAAAAATATTTACCAAAAAAATCTATTCACAGATATAATAAACATAAAGACACCTTTAAAGAGAAAATATTCCTCTTGCTCCCAGTTTTTGTTTCATCAAAATCAATCCAAAACTAGCAGAGGAGTAGCAATTTGAATAATAAAAACATGCGTTTTGAGATACGGGCTTTTGAAGTTTGCGAAGAGTAGGGGCACAGTCCACCAGGGGGTGGGGGAGAATGTGCATAACTCGATAATTATAAGCAATATCTGCATGAATTTGTCTCACAATTCTACTGAATGTGTTGCTATTTCTCAGGACATTTTTCAGATTTTTTGTTTTCTTTCCAGTCTGGCGAATCAGACGCTTCCCTTAACTCTTTGAGCAACATGATGTTTGTTGTATATTATATTCTTACTAGACTATTATATACATGATGTTTGTTGTATATTATATTCTTACTAGACTATTATATACATGATGTTTGTTGTATATTATATTCTTACAAGACTATTATATACATGATGTTTGTTGTATATTATATTCTTACTAGACTATTATATACATGATGTTTGTTGTATATTATATTCTTACAAGACTATTATATACATGATGTTGTTGTATATTATATTCTTACTAGACTATTATATACATGATGTTTGTTGTATATTATATTCTTACTAGACTATTATATACATGATGTTTGTTGTATATTATATTCTTACAAGACTATTATATACTGATGTTTGTTGTATATATATTCTTACTAGACTATATACATGATGTTTGTTGTATATTATATTCTTACAAGACTATTATATACATGATGTTTGTTGTATATTATATTCTTACTAGACTATTATATACATGATGTTTGTTGTATATTATATTCTTACAAGACTATTATATACAGCTTAGGAAGGGATCTCTAGCAAGCAAATGCGTAAAATCTGTCTCAATTAACCCTTTGAATAAAAGTGAACTTTCCTGAACGTAATAATATCGTCTAACAATAGCCAGAATAACATAAGTAAGTCCGTCATGGTAGACAAAAAGGGTTAAGGGGACAGGGGCAATTTTGATTGGAGTTTCTCTTAATGTTACAGGCTCGCTATTGGTCGCCAGGAAAAAATTGACACCTAAATGGCACGAAAGGCCTTGATTTTGATATAGAAATGGGATGAAAGGTATTAAAATCGACAAACTAATGAGCCGAACGTCATAAAATCTGAAACTAATGGGGGTAAACATGAGGAAGAAGGGATCCAGAAAAAGCGACTACCTCCCCCTTAACACACAATACCATCCCGCACTCAAGACGGACCAAAAAAAAACAAAACGGGTCATGTAAACAGAACTTGTCTGGTCTCAGCGGCAGGATGTCCGGGAAATGAGGTACAGAGATATGATCGGGACGAGGCGTTAGTTATTTCTTGAAAGTATTGGAAAGTGATTTGTGGTGAAGGGGGTGACGGTAATAAATACTGTATATGTACAGGGGGTGACGGTAATAAATACTGTATATGTACGAGTTATTTGTGGTGAAGGGGGTGACGGTAATAAATACTGTATATGTACGAGTTATTTGTGGTGAAGGGGGTGACGGTAATAAATACTGTATATGTACGAGTTATTTGTGGTGAAGGGGGTGACGGTAATAAATACTGTATATGTACGAGTTATTTGTGGTGAAGGGGGTGACGGTAATAAATACTGTATATGTACGAGTTATTTGTGGTGAAGGGGGTGACGGTAATAAATACTGTATATGTACGAGTTATTTCAATGACATATACGCACACGCACACACCCTCACGCACACACCCTCACCCTCATACCCATAAACGCACACACCCACACCCACACGCACACACCCACACCCATACGCACACACCCGCACGCACACACCCACACGCATACACCCTCACACGCATACACACACCCACCCTCAAATTGACGTAGCTAGAACAAAACAGTGTTGTAAATGAATACAAATAATGATGGTTATAAATTCCTTTTGAATACATTCGTGTGTCGATAGGTAATGTAGAATATCAAATGCATGTACCTTTCTCGATGCAGGTATCGTGCACTGATGTGCAACATGATTTCTTGGTTGTAACCTCGTTAAGGGGGGATGGGTGTATTTATTTCCTCATTTATGTATCTTTTTACTATTTTTTTGGTTTCCTCCCTAGACCTCCATCAAACTTAGAAAAACATCCAATAGATCCCCCTTCTAGATTATTTTGTAAATTTGTCGGTAGAAAAATGTCCCGGTCTTAATATTGAGAAAAAAATGGGGGGAAAGGTCTTGAAATTAACAAACTAATGGGGCAAATATATTCAAATCTGAAAACTAATGGGGCTAAACATGAGGGAGAAGGAGGGCCACAGAAAAATGACCCAGCTCACTTTAATACGATGCTTACCAAATTTAAGACCAAAAATTCATCAAAAATACCGAGATTATGCAATCGCTTAAAATATTTCAACATGCAGCGATAGACATTTCAACATGCAGCGATAGACATTTCAACATGCAGCGATAGACATTTCTCTTTTAGCCTCGAGTTTGTAAGGTAGCTGGAGGACCTTCCTATGCTGCACACTTACATCGATTATTATTTTAGCCTCGAGTTTGTAAGGTAGCTGGAGGACCTTCCTATGCTGCACACTTACATCGATTATTATTTTAGCCTCGAGTTTGTAAGGTAGCTGGAGGACCTTCCTATGCTGCACACTTACATCGATTATTATTTTAGCCTCGAGTTTGTAAGGTAGCTGGAGGACCTTCCTATGCTGCACACTTACATCGATTATTATTTTCAGCTCAACATGTCAACATGTCACTTTCGGGAGGTTTGGTATGGAAAATGTAAATGGGGACTTTCTTATAGATCAAATCTATATACGTGCACATTTCAGCTCATTATTTAATAAAGGTGTCAAATCAAACTACAGGGTGACCCAAAATGGTTGCATCCCATATCATGGTTAATAAAATCGTAAATAGTAATGCTATACCTCTTATGTTTCAGAGTCTGCGAGAGGAGTAGATAACAATAAACGTTCAGCATAGTCATCGCTGAATTGAACAACAAGACCAAAGTTTTTCGCAGAGCTAAAATAAACAAAGTGAAGCTGCCGTATTTCCGCTACACTCGCTACGTAAGTTGTTTCGCTGCGTTTTGTCGTCTCAGGAGCCTTTGATTAATGAACCTAAATATTTATGACGGATGAATCCGCTACATCCCGTTTTAGACAATCTCGTGGTTCAAGAGCCACCACAGTCAGTAACAGAAACCCGGCAGGTTCACTTTGTTCATTTTGGTTCTGCGAACAAGTTTGATCTTAGTGATCTATGTCGTGGAGGCAGCCGTTTAGGAGGAGCAGTGCATAAACAGTTTTGGATATGACAAAACGTAGATAAACGATCTACTTAGCGAGTGAACGGAAATCCGGCAGGTTTACTTTGTTCATTTTGGCTCTGCGAACAACTTTGGTCTTTGTGTTCAATGTCGTGGAGGCAACCGTTTAGGAGGAGTAGTGCGTCAAATGTTCCAGAAACGAAAAAACTTACTCATTTCAGCAAAACACAGTCCTCGTCCTAGCGGAATCGGGAATATGATATGAAAGTGATTGTAAAAAAGGGACAGAGGAATAATAATAAGAACAACACTAACAAACTACCTGGTTACTGGTTAACAGGTGGTATACACTGAATATGTGGCCATATCTACTATCTCACCTGTTATTATTGTATATAATAATAATGAAGTATAATTAAAGAGATTGCCAAAAAAAGGGACCTGACGAATAAAACCGAGGGTAGGATTAAAAAACAACCAGGATAGTAAGCAAAAAGTGGTCTATACTGCATGTACGGTTATAACTACTATCTCAGCTACTATTATTTTTTTGGATTATTCAGAATTATAAAGTAAAAAAGGGAGCTTGAGAATAATGATGAGTGTGTGACTAAAACTCCACGGGTCTATGTTATGAAGTAGTTGACACCTTATTAGGAAGGGGTTAACTCCATGTAAGGAAGACGTGTGTGAGTCTCCTTTAATTAGGTAATGTAAAGGTAAACCGTTTGGGAGGTTTCCTTATGGGTTTATAGATTTGGTTTATTTGTAGTTTAGTTAAGCTGCTTGAAGAATACTGTGTAGATTCTTTGCTCTGCTCTGCTCTGCTCTCTTGTTGATTGGTAGATATATAATAGATGTGATAGATATGCAGCCACCATCCTTTACTCTCTTATTTAGGTAAAGGAAATATAAGGTATCCAGCCACGAATTTATTGAAGTAACAAATGTAGAATTAAATATTACAAGGAAAATTCCCTATGTCTGGAGGGAATCTCCGGGACTGTGATTTTGCCCATTGCCTGTGTCTAAATCTAGTCAAAACCTGTTTCATACCTCTCACTACCCTTCTCAACACACCCCTAACATGTGATGCTAACTTCCGATCACATGTACGGTGCCTGGAGCAGCTCAAAAGTGCGAGTGTAATGTCTGACTCAGGAAACCCAGACCAGGAAACTTAACCTCCTAGATTGTACAGTCCCACACTTAAATACACAGTACACTGTAAGTAAATCACCTTAAAATTATACAAGAGTTGAAATAATAATTCCTATAATAATTACTGAATATAACATGTAATATATACTACATCTGTGTTGATAACTGGGCTACTATATAAGCTATAAGTTTATTATACCCAGCTACAATATATCAATGTCCTCACTTTAACACCTTAAGAGCGGGTGGAGGAGTATATTTGATGTGCCGCCCAGCAGGGGGTTTTACCGTAAACGAGCTTGTTTCCGTGCTCGTTTTCATGCATAAACAAGAGCCAGAGCGTAATACAAGTATGCAACCCTGAAAGGGCGTTAATTCAGCTTTCCAATGACACCAGAACCATCCTTCTACGATCACTGGTTGTCTTGCAACGATCGTGCAACCGAAGGGCAAAATCGGTAAAATACGGTAATTTTCTTACATTATTACGTGTGAAACAAGTGAGAGAGGGTGGAGTACAAAGGAGTACAGCTCAGTTGCTCCACGGCCACCGTGGTGAGCGGTCGTGAGGTAACCTACGCTCCTCCCACTGCTCCGCTTTCTCTCAGAGCACATTACGTGCTCAAAATTGCACTCAACAATAGCCGGGACCCGCCACATAGGCCACATTTATTTAACTCGACAATAGCCGGGTGCCGCCAGTTAAGGGTTATGGGGGACCACCTCGTTTTTTGTTGTCTCTCTCTATGGGTTGTATCCATTCGGCCCCATTCAGCCTACTGATTTAAGACATTTATTATCATCCAGGTGCCAATTTTTTTCCTGGCAAGCGGTAGCGAGCCAACATATTTAAAAACAAAAAATTGACAGCTGGCTAAATTTGTAAATTTGTTGATAGAAGAATTTCTCCATACCAATGCTGGCTCGCTATCGCTCGCTAAGACGACATCGAAACCTGGATGGGGGTAAATGTCTTAAAACAGTAGGCTGAATGGGGTCGAATGGATACAAGCCAAACAAAGAGAGAAACGGAAGGAAAGAAAAAGCAGGTGACCCCCCTTAACACCTTACGAGCGGCCTAGGCGGTATATAATATGTAGCCACCAGCGGGGTGTTTTTAGCCAAAATAGGGCTGTTTACGTGATCATTTTCATGCCTAAATAAGACACAGAGCGTAAAACAAGTATCTATCCCTGAAAGGGCATAAACAGAGCTTTCCAATGACACCATAACGATCCTTTTATGAAGGCTAGTTTTATTGCAACAACCGCGCAACGCGAGTGCAAAAAGCATGTAATTCGGCACTTTCCCCATACAATTCCGTATATAGCGAGTGAGAGAGGGAGGGAGGAGGTGGGATTCGTGTCAGTAGGTTCGCCGCGGTGGTCTGGAGCAGTCATACGCTCGCTACTCTCCTGCCACCACTTGTCTCTCTCTCTCACCAACATTACGTGCTGAAATTGCCACACGACCTATGTCGAGCGCCGCCAGATAGTCCAGATTTATTATACTCAATTTATGTTGCGCCCCGACAGTTATGGGTTAAGTACTCCGCTATTACCATTTTGTTTATACAAAATATATTATAGTCAGTTTTATTTCAGCTGATGGTAAATTGAGTCCCTTAGCAACTGATTTCTTAATACTAATACTTAGTGGAATAATATGAATGTACTCCATATCTGCGTCGTAGTCATGCCAAGTGTTCATAACCCAGAACATATTTGGCTACACAATGCAGGTAATATCCGGGAAATCAAGGTAGTAACATAATAACTTATCATCAGCTGGGAAATGAAGGTGACGATAGCCATGGTTCCTTTGTAGTCTTACCTTCGGGTTTTCCCTAGAACCCTATTGGACGATCTCTATCTTAAGGTGGGATGGACGTATTATTTGGCTTGTTTATTTATCTTTTGGTTATTTTTGTTGTTTCCTCTCGATACCTCCATCAAGCTTTAAAAAAAAACAAAAAACAAAACAAATATGTACATTATTCGGTAGAAAAATATCCCAGCCGAAGGCCGGTTCCTTGTACAATTTCAGGCTCGCTATCGCTCGCCAGGAAAAAATTGACACCTAAATGGTCAGAAAGGTCTTAAAATTGACGAAATGGGGCGAAAGGTGTTAAAATCGCCAAACAATTGGGCCGAACATCTTATAATCTCATAACAAATGGGGCTTAAAACGAGGGAGACAGGGGACAAGAAAAACGACCCATATCCCTCCTTGCTCCCCCCCCCCCCCTCACTGTATACATAATTATTATCATGTTTATCTTGTCATTGTTAGTCTATTATTATGTTTATCTTGTCATTGTTAGTCTATTATTATGTTTATCTTGTCATTGTTAGTCTATTATTATGTTTATCTTGTCATTGTTAGTCTATTATTATGTTTATCTTGTCATTGTTAGTCTATTATTATGTTTATCTTGTCATTGTTAGTCTATTATTATGTTTATCTTGTCATTGTTAGTCTATTATTATGTTTATCTTGTCATTGTTAGTCTATTATTATGTTTATCTTGTCATTGTTAGTCTATTATTATGTTTATCTTGTCATTGTTAGTCTATTATTATGTTTATCTTGTCATTGTTAGTCTATTATTATGTTTATCTTGTCATTGTTAGTCTATTATTATGTTTATCTTGTCATTGTTAGTCTATTATTATGTTTATCTTGTCATTGTTAGTCTATTATTATGTTTATCTTGTCATTGTTAGTCTATTATTATGTTTATCTTGTCATTGTTAGTCTATTATTATGTTTATCTTGTCATTGTTAGTCTATTATTATGTTTATCTTGTCATTGTTAGTCTATTATTATGTTTATCTTGTCATTGTTAGTCTATTATTATGTTTATCTTGTCATTGTTAGTCTATTATTATGTTTATCTTGTCATTGTTAGTCTATTATTATGTTTATCTTTGATTTATATTATATTCTTCACATCTCCCTCCATTCACGAGTTCACCCTCTGGTAACTGTGTTTTTCTTCTATTTTCCAACTACTCCCTCTCGGGCATAGGCTGAGAGCCTGTACATTCAACCGCTAATCAATGAACGGTGAAGCCCGTGAGGTCTAGTTCCAGTCTAGGGGGTGAGACATGTGCAGCACTTTTAGCTGCAACAAGTCTCTGGTATCTTGCCTTCGCAGGATGCATCGGGCTTAGTTGCCCACTTTTGGCTCGAAGCAGCCCCATCTCTGAAGCTTCCTCGCTCGAGTGCTTCACTGTCTCACCACCTAGACTCAGACCCTCACTCACAGAATGCAACCTATTGAACAATGAACTCACCTGTTATCATCAATCCAGTAAGGGGGTACAAATGTGTGTGGTTTTTTTTTACCCCCTTCCCCTCATGTTTAGCCCCACTAGTTTTGATATTTTAAGACGTTCCTTCCATTAGTTTGACGATTTTAATACTTTTCGACCCATTTTGTTGTAAATTTTAAGATCTTTTGTGCCATCTATGTGTAAAAAAATTTATGGCGAGCGATAGCGAGCCTGTAATTAAAAGAGAAGCAGGCCTTCGGCTGGGACATTTTTCTACTGAATAATGTAAAGATTTTCTTAAAGGGGAGCTAAGAGGGAGTTTTAATAAGCATGATAGAGGTCTAGGGTGCAAATCTCTTTAGATGGGGATGATTAAATTTCTCGCTAGCTTAACCTTCTCCGTCATATATGATGCAATCGCGTCATATGGATCGCGTCATATGGCGGTTTGCCCAAAAGTATCATATGCCGCGATCGCGTCATATGAACTTAGTGAAATAGCTCAATAATAAGTTTATGATGCGATTTGTGTCATATTGAGCTCAGTAAGTTAGGTAAGTTAGATCATAATCTGTCGGTTGGTGGCAACCCCAAATTCCTCCAACTTCTAACGGTTCCTCAGTGTGAGAAAGAGTGTTGTGGGGGAAATACCGGGCACTCGGACAACCCCTAACTTACGGAACTAAATATGACAGAGAGAGTTAAAAAGACGGGCTATAGGTCCTTAAGGTGAAAACTAGACCAGCTCAACCGGTCCGCTAACACACTCCCACTTTCTGGTGTCGCCCCTGGTCAAACACACAAGAAAGAGAACAACAAAAAACCCGAGGTACCGAATAAAGCTGAGGGTAAGACTATAACAAAAACAATAGGGGGTATAGTAGGAAAGGTCAGTGGTCTATACTACATCTGGGGTCTTAAGGGGGGATGGGCCGGTTTTTCTGGCCCTCCTTTTCTCTCGTGTTTAGCCCAATTAGTTTTGAGATTTTATGACGTTCGGCCCATTAGTTTGGCGATTTGAAGACCTTTCGTGCTATTTAGGTGTTGTTGTTTTTTCTGGCGAACGATAGTGAGCCTGTAATTTTGGAAGAACCGGTCTTCGGCCTGAACATTTTTCTTCCGAAAAATATACAAATTAATCTAGAAGGGGGATCTAATGGATGTTTTTTTAAAGTATGATGGAGGTCTAGGGAGTAAACTAAAAAATAAATGAATATATATATATAAATAGACCAAATATATTACCTCTGTCACCTTAATTAGGGAATTAAGGAGGTGGTTAGGCACAGGTAGGGGTAAGGGTGGTTGGTTGGTTGGTTAGAAAGTAGTTATAGGTAGGTAAGTAGGTAGACACTAAGGTAGTTATAGGTAGGTAAGTAGGTAGACACTAAGGTAGTTATAGGTAGGTAAGTAGGTAGACACTAAGGTAGTTATAGGTAGGTAAGTAGGTAGACACTAAGGTAGTTATAGGTAGGTAAGTAGGTAGACACTAAGGTAGTTATAGGTAGGTAAGTAGGTAGACACTAAGGTAGTTATAGGTAGGTAAGTAGGTAGACACTAAGGTAGTTATAGGTAGGTAAGTAGGTAGACACTAAGGTAGGAAGTTAAATATCTTGGTAGGTAGTTTGTTTGATGATTGTTAGGAAGGTAGGTAGGTTATACAGGTTGCTTGTATGGTATATAGTTGGTAGGTAGGTAGACGTATTGCTAGGTGGTTGGTTGATTGGTATGTATGTTTTTTTTTTTTTTTTTTTTTTTTTTTCTATATTCCAACTACTCCCTCTCGGGCATAGGCTGTGAGCCTGTACATTCCACCGCTCAACACGGTGAAGCCCGTGAGGTCTTGTTCCAGTCTGGGGAGTGAGACATGTGAAGCATCCATCATGGCTCGAAGCAGCTCCATCTCTGAAGCGGCTGGTTGCTTCGCCCAAGTGCTTCACCGTCTCACCCTCCAGACTCAGACCCTCACTCTCAGAACGCCACCTATTGAGCAGCGAACTCACTAGGCATTGTCCCCCTGTAACATATTTTGAATATGGAATATTCATACAGTGTTATTTAATCAGGGAACAATGAGGGTATTTTTTGGCATATCGGTGGGCTTAGTGGTAATGCACTGGTACAGCACAAATTCAATCCCAATAATATCTTCCCATTGACATATCGGGATTTGAACCCAGGTCCATTGGATTACCAATCCAGTGGCATGACCACTCCAAGGGGAGATGGGCCGGTTTTCTGGTCCCCTTTTTTCGTCATGCTTAGCCCCATTAGTTTTGAGATTTTTTTAGACATTTGCCCCATTTCTTTGTCGACATTATAACCTTTCGTGCCCTTAAGATGTCGATTTTTTTCCTGGCGAGCGATAGCGAGAATGTAGTTGTGGAGGAACCAGCCTTCGGCCGTGACATTTTTCTACCGAAAAATGTACAAATTAATCTCGAAGGAGGATCTAATAGATATTTGTTTTTGTTAAAGTGTGATAGAGGTCTACGGAGGAAACTAAAAAATAATATATGACTATATTAATAAATAGACCCCCCAAAACAAGCACTGTCCCCTTAATAGGTAGCAAGGTGTTAGGTGGGAGGTGAGGTCACTACTATAAGAAAACACTCTTCCTACATCTTTAATTTACCATCATTGACGAACTGCCTTAACAAAGTTATGGCCTTTCTTTGAACCCATGGCTCGCCATTTCAAATATCCCACCTAGGAGCTCAAACAATAGAGATTAACTATATCATCGTGAGCAAATGCTCAAAACACTCACGGACTCGTCCGTGTATGATGTGGATGCCACTACTGAAAAAACGATAAAAAATATGGTAAAAATAAAAAATAAAAAGAATAAACTTGATCTATTAACACTGCGCTTCCTGTCAGTCTGATGTCCTATAGCGGCATCTTCTAGGGAAGGCCATGTACGCAGCCGGATCCCTTACGCTCTGCGCATGTACGAAAATGTAAGCCCCCTTGGCCCCGCCCCCCTGCCCAACCGCGTTTAAATATAACCTTCAAACCATCTCTACTAAGTCGCTCCGTAGCACAGTCAGTATAGCTCCTGCCCCTGAATCTGATAATCCAGTGTTCGATCCCACTCGGATCTCGTGGTTTTTATATTGTTATTTTGTTATTTGTGTTATGTTATATTATATTATATTATATTAGGTTTAGGTTAGGTTACGTTAAGTTAGGTTAATCTAATCTAATATCATATTTGTACATTTTGGGCAGTGGGCGGGGCCAAGGCATGGGATCCGGCAGTGGGCATGGCCTCCCTCTTCTAGCGTCCAAAGCCGCATATCTTCCTCTCCGCTCCTAGGCGTCTCTCGGTGCGGAGATGTGCACTTTTCTTCATCCTTCACCCTACCTCCGGACTTGTGAGTCATTTTGCTCATTTGTACTTTCTGTGATGAGCTAGATAGGATATGTACACCATCCTGTGAGACACCTTCAGAGTTTTTTCGTGGGTGTATTATTAACCCTTTCACGCATATGACGCGATTTTGAGCCTATTGGAGATACTTTAAAGTCTTTGTTACCATCAGGGGTATTTAGAAACCTTTAGTTTAGTTACTTCAACCTCTGCAGTTGTCTTTGAGTTAGCTGTGGGCAGAAAACTAATTTTGGAGAGGTAATTATAAGAGTGAGAGAACTCTATTTCTTATTGCTAATCTGGCAACCTCTGCGTCATAAATGCGTGAAAGGGTTAACTTGTGCTCAGGAGACCTTTGCTGTGATAAGGCAAGGATCCCTATTGTTGCTTTGATATGATCTTTTACCCCCTGTGTTTATGTCTATTAGCTAGTTTAGACATGAGGCTTCTTTTAGCTGTTGTGGGGCCCTCTGTTCGGCTACCCAATTGGGTGGGTTCAGCGTTTTTTATCTCTTCGTGGACGACCTTGTGCGTTTCAGATTCTATTACTTAGTAAGAAGTTTGGCTACAGGTCATGACGCTTTTCACCTACGTTCCTGTTTTTCGTGTTTGGGGAAAGAGTACCTACCATTTCTAGGACGGTAAGTGTAACAGGTCGTTTTCACCTGTCAATGCCTACTGCCCCTGTTAGTTCACTAGGCCTCCTTGTAGGTGACATTTTATGGCTAGGATGTATTATTATTATTTAATGATATACTTGTACCATAATTATGCATGTTGAATCACGTTGCTTGGGTTTTGGCGACCGTCAGGCAAAGAGTGATCAGTCTGGTGCTATGTTCAACATGTCTCTGGGCCCTCCTGATCCCCGTTCAATTTGCTATGTTGGGCCTCGTGTGGTTACCTGGAGTTGTGTAGAATTCAGCTTTCATTAAGTCTGGGACATGTTTGGTTAGAATTCGTGTTTATTGGATCGAAAAGTTGAGCTTTTCTGGACGCAGGTATTTTTCGTTGGGCGAGTAATACAAGTTCCTTATTTTGACATTCCGGCGGGCCAGGCGAAGTCAACAATCCAATAATCCCATTCGTAGTCTGCCACGAACGAACGATATCCCGGCAGAAGGAAGGGAGGATTTCTTCCGCCGAATAATCGGCGTTGCCAAAGACTCACCTAAACCTATCTCTGAGTTAGTTTGGAGCTGATTACTCTTTGCCCGGCATTGGCCGCCGGGCGCTGTAGAACTGGATTCTCACGTTAAGATAGGTCTTAGGTCAGTGTTGGTCACTTAGGTAAGCAGTCATAAAACTCTGACCATTGGAGATGGTTAAAGTAACGTAAGGAGATTTAAGATGAAACTGGTGTTTGGTTAGTCTTTCTCCTCATACGTATGTAATGTTTATTGTCACGCCGTCATAGACTTGTCCTTGTGAGCATTGTTTCTTGAAATTTTCCCCCTCCAGGTGTGGCAACTAAGTTTTCAACCGAGGGATGTCTAGGCGGACAGCATTACCCGGCGGGGTGAGGTGTCACCATAGACATTTCATTTTGTAGTAGCCAAAATTGAGCCAACCTACCAATACTCGGTCATGCACACTGTGTTCATTGCGTCAAATGCCTTTACAGATCGAGGGGTAGATGGTTAACTAAATAGTGTGCCCAGTGCTTTAACCCTTTATTAGCGGCTCACCACTTAAGTCGTATTTAATAAAGCTGGACTATGTGGCGGCGCTCGACATAACTCGAGTGGCAATTTCAGCACGTAATGTGGCTGAGAGAGAGAGAAAAGTGGTGGCAGGAGACTAGCGAGCGTATGACTGCTCCAGACCACCGCGGCGAACCTACTGACACAAATCTCAGCTCCCTCCTCCCTCTCTCACTCGCTACATACTCAATTATGTACCGAAAGTACCGAATTACCTGCTTTTTGCACTCGCGTTGCACGGTTATTGCAAGAAAACTATCCATCATACAAGGATCGTTATGATGTCATTCGAAAGCTCTGTTTATGCCCTTTCAGGGATAGATACTTGTTTTACGTTCTGGGTCTTATTTAGGCATGAAAATGATCACGTAAACAGCCCTATTTTGGCTAAAAACACCCCGCTGGGCGGTACACATAAATAAACCGCATAGGCCGCTCGTAAGGTGTTAAACTTAGAAATGGGCTTGTGACACATTCTGACTCAAAGTGCAAGAAAGTCTTGTTATTGATAAGAAACACTTACAAACACTATTGCCGGGAAGTAGCTCATAAAGCTCTTCAATTAGACGATCAATTGTTATCAGGGTTTCTGGACAGTACGTCACCCGGCAGACCTCATAGTGCAGCATCTTCAAAGCTTCCTCCTACTGCTCATCCGCCGAGGGTGAAGCAGAAAGTGTTATCGAAGGAAATAATATCTACAGATGATTCGTCAGACTCCGAACCTCCCTCCCTCCGCCAGTCCAAAAGGACACCAACCTCTGATAAGGGAACTTCCCAGAGGCGACGCCCTCGTTTTAAGTCCCCTCATAGCAGACCCGCATCTCCATTACCAGCTCAACCGGCTAAGAGACCGAAATCTGATACTTCCTCGCGCCTTAAGAACCGGCCGAAGAAGGAATCTAAGGTCAAGGGGCGTCCGGCAAAGCAACGAACCCCGGCACCGAAGACTGTATCGACACCTAGTGGATCTGGGACGCAACTGTCGAGAGCTGATCGCCAGCAACTGTCTCCACCTCACCAACTCCCCTCTGTACCTTCAACTGATCGCAGTATCTTTGGGCCACCAGCTTCACCACGGATGGTATACGTGTCTCCCTCCATTCAAAAGAAGCCCTATACAATCCCCTGCTGGGCAGCGCCGCAGGGATCTCCCATTTCATTACCGGTCTTTCGGGAGGATCGCAGGTATGTCACTCCTCTTGAAGACTCGCAGCAAGAGTCTCTTAGTTCCACTTTGGAGTAACCGGGTTGCTCCTCTCCCATGGAACATTCACCGATACCAGATCTGGTGTGGATCGAAGAACCGGAGCTGGAAGAACAAGCAGAGGAAGTGCCGTCTGGCCAACGGCACATCCCTTTATGAGAAGAACACCAGGACTCCGGCGCCTCTCGTTCTTCGTCAGTGATTGACCAAAGTGGTATCTTAGTGACTCATGAACAGTTTCAAAGTTGGATCGATTTCGTTAACGGTGTCAACGAAGAGAGGAAGGAGAAGGTTTCCACTCCCTCGGCTCCGGCGGCGCGACCTCTGGGGCAGGCACAAGTACTTCCACATATCTCACCAATCGCCCCTATTGTTCCCAAAGCGACTAACGTCATAGACGTTGTCACACCGGCTTTGTTGCCCTCTAAACTTAATATTTTGACGGGCTTGATTCCACAGCTCTTGGATAAATCCTCCCTTATCACAAAGGGCCCTATGCCCCTTCTTTATGGTGAAGACAGGTCATGGTTGGTCGTGAATCCCACTCGTCCAGAGATCGCCAAGCCCACGGTCGCGGGAGAGCTCCTGGTGCCGGAACATTGGTTTGTTGAGATGAGTGAGGCCAAAAAACTTAGGGCCAAGAACCAAGCAGGGGATATTCTTGATGTAGTGATTAAAGCTATCCCTAATATTTACAATTCTGATTATATGTATATGCCCATTCCCCGGCCCTGCCCCCAGCATCATCAGTTAAACTGTACTCAGATTGGTCCAAATCAGATGGGCTTAATGATATTAAATTGTTGCAGGGGATCACCTTCGAACTAAAGTCTCACACCGCCGGGACAATTCTGGTCTTCCAGTAGTAGACATTGAGGGTGTGGGCGTGGGACCGTGGAATGGGTGGGCGAAGGAGGCCCGGCTTTTCACCAGTTCTATCACAAATAATAGGTACTAACTTCCGCCGGAGGACCACCATTGGTTTTCCATGCCAGTAGCACAGGCAAAGGGAGTCCCACAGTGTGTTTTATACTTCTTGTGCACTCCCAAGTTATCTTTGTGTCAGTTGGCGGAGCCCTTTTGTATACCCACGACAAAACAAGTAGATAAAGACTTTAAAATGAGACAGAAAGCCTGGCGGTTGCTCTCTCAGTTTCTTGTCAGTCGACAGATAGCTGAATCACTAGCTCGTATGTCTGAGGCAGTACCAGAGAGTAACACCAACAAGGCATTATCTCTGACACGGCGGCTCTTACTTCAGAACTTTGTTCAGACTCTTGGTGACATTCGTACAGCTCTTTTCGAGGCCATAGGTGTGTGCCAGGACCTGAGGGTTTATCTGGCTAAGAAACTGCCGGAGGAGATGGGTAGGCGATTGATATTATCTGATGTGCCAATCCCTACTCTAGTTTCCCCAGATGCCTGGCGCACAGTAAATTGTTTATTAGACTCTAGCCGCGCCACTGCTTCCAAGCCGAAGAGTGATTCAGCACATACAGCAAGTCTGTGCATGTTAAGAGTCAACCACATGGGTTCTTTCAGTCACCACAGTCTAGCAAGGCTCAACCCCGGCCTGGAAGCAGTGGCACAGTCAGAGGCTGAGGTCAGATTCGGGGTCATGGGAGGTGGGTTAGAGGTCAGTCGAGAGGCAAATCAGGCAGTGATATCAGAGCCTCTATTCCCAGTAGCCAGTCATCTGAGTTAAAAACCTTCCCATTAAAAAAACTGAAGGACCACGATGCTCTCTCACTCCCAGGGCCTACCAAAGGTGAGGCGGATCCGAGATTAGCTCTGCCGGACAAGTCCAGTTTCGTAACTGGCAGCTTCCAGGAATGTTATCGGGCATGGACCCGCCGGACAGTTGTGCGCAAGGGCCTCTCCTGGAGGTGGACCTGGCACCCTTGCCTACGTCAACCGCAGAATCTAATCTTGTTTCATTAGAGGTGGGAACACTAATACAGGAGATGGTAGACAAGCGCATAATTGTTCAGGTTGACTCAGTCCTCCCACTTTATACATCCCAGTTGTTCTTGGTGCCAAAGAGGGACAGCGATCAGAAGACGCCGGTCAAAGACCTGTCTTCTCTGAACCGATATATTCACAATCAGTCATTCAGGATGCTGACGGTGAATCAGATCAGGCTGACACTGCCGCAGCAAGGCTGGATGTGTTCGTTAGATCTGACAGATGCCTACTGGCATGTTCCCATAAACAAACGGGTTCAAAAGTACCTAGCTCTGCGCCAAGGGAATGAAACATATATCTTCCAAAGAATGCCCTTTGGCCTAAATCTTGCACCTCGTATTTTCACAAAATTAGTCCGACAGGCTATACTACCCCTGTTACGCCAGGGAATCAACATCATGTGGTATCTCAACGATTGGTTAGTGGTAGCAAATTCCAAAATGTTATGCCTCCAACATGTTCAACTAGTACTTACTCAAGTTCGAACTCTGGGGTTCAAGGTGAACTTGGCAAAGTCCAACCATGTTCCCATGCGAACCATCCAGTGGGTGGGCCTGCTGTGGAACACAGAGCGCTTATCCTTGAGTCAGAGTCCAGACAACCGGCAGAGGTTTTGCAAGAAACTATTCCGATTTCTGCACTCCCTGACTACCACAAGGAGGGAGTGGGAGTCTCTCGTGGGTTCACTCAACTGGATCAGACTGACAGTTCCGTTAGGATGCCTGAAGGTCAAGAGGACAATTTTGGAGGGAAACAAGCATTTCCCTCTTTTGCCCGAGGGAAAGCTATGGACAATCTTGAAGTTAATCCACAACCTACTGGTGTATTGGGCGAAGCCAGAAATATTGCACTCAATCATGGCATGGACGTCTCCTCCGCCGACAATCTGGGTCGACACGGATGCGTCCAGTACCCGGGAATGGGGGTACCAGTCGAATCTGGGCCATCAGGGTCAGGGTCTGTGGTCCAAGTACAAAGACCTTCACATAAATGCCAAAGAATTTTCAGTCCCTCTTTTCTTTCTGCAGGAACACGGCTCAACTCAAGTGGGAAAGTCATTAGCCTTCAGAATGGACAATCTGAATGCAGTAACATGCATTCATAAGCAGGGGTCCGTGGGATCTCGAGTGTTGCAAAGGATGTCGGAAAAGATATTTCTCTTGGCCGAAAAGCTAGAGATTTATCTCCACGCCACTTATCTGACCGGTGTTGCAAATATCTGGGCAAACGCTCTGTCACGACAACAGAGAACACTAGTAGAATGGTCCCTAAAGCAAACCGTCTTACAACAGATGATTGCCGGGCCAAACCTTCCACAAGTGGACTTGTTCGTGGCAGAGGAGAACCACAAACTTCCTCAGTTCCTCACACACTGGGTGAGAACCCCAGCAGGAGGACCAGATGCATTTCAGGTGGACTGGAACAAATGGAACTCCATTTATTCGTTTCCGCCACCAGACGCATCTTTAATGTGCCAAGTAGTTCACAAACTACTACGCGCAATTGAAGACGTGGTGCAAGAACCCGGTGTCGCTCCCGATCTCGTATTTCCACTTTGACACAATTGGAAACTTCAAGACCTCGCTAACTTTTGCCTTGTGGACATTCAGAGGGCAAAATGACTAACCCACTTTGGAGAGAGCGTAACTCAGAAAATGAGCAATCAATATACCGCCGCTACCCAAAGGCAGTACCAATCTCACTGGATGGCCTTTATTACTTGAATCACAGAAACTGACCAACAAGACTTCTCGGTGTCCTTGATCTTTAAATATGTAGATTATTTGTTCGAACAAAAATCAATGTCAGTAATCACATTAAAGAACCACTTTACGGCGATTAGAAAGCCCTTTTTTTATTTAACAGGACTCTCAGTGCCGGAGGCGGAGGAGAGGGGTTTCATGCGTGCATGCTTCCGGCTCCGCCCACCACCGCGTCAACTCCTGCGCAACTGGTCACTAGATCTAGCTCTCTCAATGCTTCATAGGCATAAATATTTGGTGAAATCTGACTTTTGAATTACGATTGAAGAAGGCTGTGTTCCTTATGGCCTTGGCCTCGGGTAACAGGGTATCTGAGTTGGCAGCGATGAGTTCGAAACCGTCTTGTTCTAGAGGTGCAATATGAGTGTCCATATAGTAGTCCAGTAAATCTAGCAATCATTTAACTGGACCTAGAACAAATTGCAATAGAAGGTTTTTTGGCTTTAACTTGTTTATTAGGTCCCTCTGATGAACATATAAAAAGTCTCCAACTTTTGGACACTGGGAAAGTGGTTAATTTGCATAAATTCAAGATGGCCGCCGTCCAAAGCTTCAATTTACAGATAACTTTTTTCTGGTTGCTCCTAGACCCTATAAATGTATTACAAACAACGTTTTTTGGCTTTAACTTGTTTATTAGGTCCCTCTGATGAACATATAAAAAGTCTCCAACTTTTGGACACCTGGAAAGTGGTTAATTTACAGCCGAAAAACCTTACAGACAGGCTGAACTGTCTCTTTCACAAGGGGTGACACAGGCACTTTGTGCTTGTATGGGTTTTTTGACCTGTTGTCCCTCTTTTTTATAAAAAAAAAAAAAAAAAAAAACATGACGTAGTATGACGTCATTCAGAGCCAATTATGTAATTCATGATAGGAGTTCGTATTCACTTGGATCATCGGTGCTTGCATCAAAGTTGCTATTTTGACAGAGTCCTTTATATTGACCACATGCACTGGAACATTCAAGCTCATTCTGTTTGCAACTACAGCGTTGAGTGTCACAGTTGCCCTTACACTGACATCTGACCAATTTCAGTAGTGAATCAGGAGCCACTGGCGAATCCATCGTCTTCGGTTCAAGCTGTCCCTTCCGCAGACACCAGCCCCATTTCTCGGGGTCCACACAGTTCCCCATCCATTCCTGGACCTGACAATAAACTCGGAACGAGTGGTATTTGGCTGCATCGGTTGTTGGGGGAAGGCTGTGAACTTCAACGGTAGTTGAACTTTTTGCCACCTTGTTGCAAAACTTTGTCTTTCGCAGTCCGTCAAGGGTGTCATTTCCTTTTCCCCCGTACAAATAAACCAAGGCCTTTTCACCAGCTGATGATATCGCGTCTTTACTTCCACTTTGGCAACAGAATGCTTCTATACATTTCAAGAAACCGTTGTCTTCCCTCACTTTCCTCAAGGCAGCCCCTTTACCAATACCATACAGTCGTGAGGTTGTGTCACATCCACAGAGTGCATGGACAACTGGCAGGACACGACAGATGCTTTCACCGAGAGCTTCTGCTACTGAGTTAATATGCCAACATTTCCCACCTTCCTTGCTCGACTTGAAGTACAAATCATTCATCCCTCGTTCCGCATAATGACACAACAGCACCAACAAGTCTGTGTCCTCACCTATCACATATGTCACGGTTTCCCTTGCATGCTCAATTCCCTTCTTCGCAATCATGACATCTGCATCTGCTGGCGCATTGACACAGTCAATTCCATTTGCCTTGAATGTTTCACACAATAAGTCAATGAAGTTTTGCTTATTGTCCGAGTTTGACAAGAAGTTTTCCTTTTTTGACCGAAGGGGCATGGTTGGAGTGAACATCACCTTTTGACCAAAGACTCCTTTTGATCGTCGATTGTGTGTCATGTCCTTGGTAGTAGGTCCTGATTTATAACCGTCGAATACAACCACCGGGTTGAGAAAGTTTTTGGAAACATGCTTCATGTACATGCTTGCAATGTCCTCAAATGTGTCACCCTTCTTCCATGGAATCCTTTGCAATAAGGAACCACCATCCAGAACATGGGTCACAGTCCTTTCTTCCTCAAATGATTCCAATGACGACTTGGGAACAACAGCAGCTATCTCATCTCCTAGCTGTGGTTTATTGGCTTCCCTGAGCCTCCCCCACTTATCGAACAGAGCAGTAGGGTAGCTAGACAACTCATACGCAAAGACCTCTTCAACACCTAAGTCCCTGTTATTAGCAAAGATGAGGAGCCTCTGGAAAAGGAGCTGTGGGTCGATTGGTACTTTTTCAGCACTGATTGTAACCTTTGCACCCAACGACTCAACTTGATCTTTCTTCCTAAATGAAAAGTCAAAAGCATTGCTACCTTCCATCTTCTGCACAATGTTCATACCAACCTCATACAGTAAATGAGGATTGGCCGAGGCGGGTCCTGTCACACCGTTGGCAATATTCCTGAGTTCATTTGATTCTTGAAATGGATCATAATCCTTGAAGAATGCGAGAACCTTCTCTGTGTCCTTCCTATCTCGTTCACGCCTTGCTTCAGTCATTTCTTTGTGCTGCTCAGAGGTGTGGAAATGCTTCCCTGTCAGTTCTTGCATAACTTCACTCACCTCAGCGCAGGCTGGCATAGCAAGTAACCAGCGCAGGCGTTGCGTTTCCTCCATGCCCCTACCACGTGTCAATCCACCATTCGTTTTCAAAGAGCGCATCAAAACCTGCTCTATAACCAAGTCGCTTGGCAGTCCTGCCCACAGCCGATCACTTCGGCGGATCACAAATAGACCGGAGTTCAATTGACAGAACATGTCTGGGTTGAGCTGCTCAAGTTCAATCATGTCTTGAATGTACACATGGGCTGACTTGGCATAATTGTTATGACCACACGCTGCAAAGTACGGCAACATCTCCTGGAGTGTTCCGAGGTACAGTAGGAAATCGCCCATTCTCAGTGCCCTCAGGAAGCGACGCAGCAGGTCAATCATGTCCATGTATTGAATCCATAGCTTTCCCATCTTATGCTCTGCTAAGGAGCTCTTCTCAGCTTTAAGTTTTTCAGAAATTCTGTTGAAAACGTCTTTACTGCAGACTTCATCCGGTGAAACGTCTTCACGCAACAGCTTATCCAAAAGATCTGCAGCCTCCTGGAAGTCCTTGCATGCGTCACTTTCCTCATCTACCATTGAGAGGTTGACACCGTATGCCCTGCCTAACACAATCGAACTCAAGGCTGTGTCAACCAAGAAGTGGCCTCTGATTGCTCGTGCATAGGCTTTCCCACTCAGCATTTGGGTCACAGCATTTTCAGCGTATATAAGTTCCAAAACCTCCTTAAGCCCAGATGCTTCCATAACATGGCCCATGCATCCCAAAAAGCTCATCACAGAGTGAAAGCCACCAAGGTTCAAAACAATGGATTTCAGTTCGCTTCCTTCCTTCTCATGAACAATGATCGTCTTCGCTTTCCAATAAAGCGGTTGGTCGAATGTCAGCATTGGCGTCGTTCCCTGGCGATGGCTTTCCGCAGCAGCGAAGTGAAGTGTTGAGTAAATACAACTCATGTCCGTAGGGTCCATGTCAATAATGGGCAAGAAATGGACGGATGATTTCCCTGGGTGTGGTCCATGGCACACACTCTGCATTAAGCCGGACCAGCCTGGTCGTTTTGGTCGAAGCAACCATGACGTTTTCCACAGTATGTCCAGATTTTCAAGCTTGTCAGATGCTGAAATGGGGTCAAGCTTTCTAAATTCGAGAGGCCCACCCTTCTTGCGAACACTGCGGTAGTATTTGATTTCAATTTGAGCTGCCGTGAAGTTGTTTTCAGGTGACTGCAATCTTGGTATTGATGTTGTGTCTCTTACTTCAGGGTGTTTTCAGGTGACTGCAATCTTGGTATTGATGTTGTGTCTCTTACTTCAGGGGTGACAGCAACAATTATACCCATACCATGGTATGTTCCTCGCCCATCAAGCGTACGCAAGTTGTGATCAACATTGTCTGCAACGAACTGTCCAAACCTGCCTGCAGTGGATATGTTGGTGCCCCTGAAATTGGCAGCACACTTCGAAAACCTCAAAACTTCTGCGTAAGGCAGACAGAAGCCGTGGCTGTGTAAACTGTCCACAAGAAAGCGGGAACCAAAGTGCTGGTGCATTTGAACCGCCAATCCATACTGAATGGGTGCTACAATGGCCCTTGGTCTGGTAAGTTGCACGATACTTTGTCCAATTGATGCAACTTCAAGATCACATGACTTGCCACTGAACGTCTCTTGCAGCAATATACGAAGGGACTGCGGAACGTACGCCACATTCTTTTCCAGCGACCGGAGTTCAGAAGAATCTGGATAGAAATCTCTACAAGTATCAATGTTCTTTATATCTGCTTTGATCAACCGTGCCGCAGCCCTGACTATCTTTCTTTGTTCTGCTTCCTCATCATCAGTCTGTGGTGAGTCTTTGAATTGTTGCAAAATCTTTGCAGCACTTTCTTTGACAGTTACAACATCGCTGCGTCCATGCACGTTACTAATAACCAGTTCATCCCCAAAATATGAAATAAGTTTCTGTTTCATGTATTTTACACTATACGCTTCAACATCAGGGCACAACTGGGACATTCTATCAACGAGATCAACCACTGTAGTCTGTTCATCATCATTGCCACTGACTAGGTCCTCGATTGCGAGTAGAAATGCTTCCTCTCGTGAGGCATCTACTTTGCGACCCTTGCGAGGAGGTTCACTGTCTGCGGAATCACGATATTTGGAGGGGATCTGCCTATGTGTCTGGAAATTTGAGCTGCACTGCTTGTGATATATTGCGTCAGCTGCTGGAAGATCGCGTGCAAAGTTAATTCGGCCTCTAACAGTGTCAGCCCTCTCATCAGCCCTGGCATCACATGCAGAAAGTATTGTCCTTTGAAAGTTGAAGGTGCGTACTGGATACACTTCTTCTGAATCATGCTTTGTGTCCAAATAGATTTTTGTACCACAAAAAAAGCAGTTCTCTGTAAAACAAAAGTCTGGTGTCTGAGAACGAAGAGCAGGTTTTTCAGGACGTTTCTTCTGCTTCCCAGGAATTCTATTTGGCTTCGTATTGACATGCTTCTTTCGGCAATCAATGTGCACCGTTTGGCCCTCGGACACGGTAATTGATGGCGTTCCACGTTCAGTACTGGCCTTGTTGATAGTATCTGCTCCCTTCGCCCTCAGCTTGACTGTTTCTCCTTCGTCTAACGTGTTTGAGCAAATGCCGCAGGGATTATGCACCACCTCTTCTTCCATGGCTTCGGTAGATGTCGCACCAATCTGTTGAAACAAGAAACAAGATGATGGGATTAGTATAGGCCTAGGCAAAATGTAATAGACAATAATGTGCAGTAAAGGTAGGGCTTGACCTAGAACAAATTGCAATAGAAGGTTTTTTGGCTGTAAGGTTTTTTGGCTGTAAATTAACCACTTTCCAGGTGTCCAAAAGTTGGAGACTTTTTATATGTTCATCAGAGGGACCTAATAAACAAGTTAAAGCCAAAAAACGTTGTTTGTAATACATTTATAGGGTCTAGGAGCAACCAGAAAAAAGTTATCTGTAAATTGAAGCTTTGGACGGTGGCCATCTTGAATTTATGCAAATTAACCACTTTCCCGGTGTCCAAAAGTTGGAGACTTTTTATATGTTCATCAGAGGGACCTAATAAACAAGTTAAAGCCAAAAAACCTTCTATTGCAATTTGTTCTAAGTCCAGCCCTACTTTGACTGGTCTATAGCCCTAATACCCAATTTTGTTGCGAAGAACGAACATGCTGATCATGTTTTCTCTGAGTTCGAGGTCCCGGCCCTCAAACGCGGCAATACTCACTAAAGTCGCTTTCCTTATATATGTTAGCCGCCCCGCCTCTACAGGCCGGCGTGGGTTTCACGTACAGGTACACGCCTTAGGAAGCGGCAGTTGGCAGCTTTATTATTGGAGGTAATTAAAGAAAGTAACCATGGCGCCATTGGGCAGGCGCATGATGTACGTAAATGGGCGGCTTCGCTACGTTTTATGAAAAACTATTCTTTGGATGATATTCAGCGAACCAATCTATGGGCCTCAATTCACACTTTCCTAATGCGTTACCTGTTGGTGAACTTAACTAAACCACACCTACAATGTATACATTGCACTAAGGAAGAAGGTCTAGTCTAGCATATTTGTATTTTGTCTGAGAGAAAAGTAGAGGGGGGGAGGGGTGTCAGCAGTTGAGAACTCTCCCCTACCTTGCATTTGTGTGTTTAAGTTAAGAATACTATGAAGATATAAGCATTTATCAAAATTTTCCTATTAGATTAAATCTATAGAAGGATGCAATTTATTTTTAGTACATTTATTTTGTGATATAATATACAAACATTATTGTTAAGTATTTTATATGTTGTGATATAAAGATACAAATATTTGTATACATATTCTAGAAGTATAGTTTATGTTAAACACCAGACCACGACTTCTGTCAAAGTTTCGGTCTTGTGTTTATTTACTGGTGTAACTTTAAGAACGCCACCTGTTACCATCTTTATACATTTTTAATAAACTTTGATCTGTATAGCGTGTCTCACTCGACCTTGATTAATTTGTTAGTGGTTTGTTTGATATTCCTGATGAATGTCCCCCTCCATATTTGAGAATTCAGGCAGTTCGTCAATGATGGAGGGGCCACTAATAAATTATAGGTTTGAGTCCCGAATGGAAGAATGAAAGCCTAATATTTAGTAGTGGTCCCGGAATCATTGACGATTCTGGCCCTCCCCTCCATCCCCTTCCCATTCATCTGATGTACTTAAGTAGCTTGATATATCAGTTGAGGAAGATACGCACCTTTGGACGCTAGAGGACGCCGCTATAGGACATCAGACTGACGGGAAGCGCAGTGTTAATAGATCAAGTTTAATCTTTTTAATTTTAATTTTTACCATATTTTTTATCGTTTTTTCAGTAGTGGCATCCATATCATACATGGACGAGTCCGTGAGTGTTTTGAGCGTTTGCTGACGATGATATAGTTAATCTCTATTGTTTGAGCTCCTAGGTGGGACATTTGAAATGGCGAGCCATGGGTTCAAAGAGAGGCCATAACTTTGTTAAGGCAGTTCGTCAATGATTCCGGGGCCACTACTAAATATTAGGTTTTCATTCTTCCCTTCGGGACTCAAACCTATAAACTAACCCTGAACTAGTGCCGATACAATAGGAAGGTAGGCTAGTAGTTTGGTAGGTTGGTTTGTTCGTAGGTACATTACTATAAGGCAGTGGCGTATCTAGGGTGGGGCAGGAAGGGCACGTGCCCTGGGCGCCACTTGAAGGGGGGCGCCAAATCTTCCTCAAGTAAACCTTATATTTAACTATTGTGCAAATATAATATCAAGTATTATGCCTAAATACCTATCCATTCATCATTAATAGGCTATAATATGATGAATAACGCCATAGCGGTTTCTTATTATGATGTACAGTTACTACAGTAATCACAGTAGGCTATATATATTTTAAACCCAATTTAGCCATTTAGGCAACAAATTCCTGCAAGCAATTGCCTTAACATATTAATATGTAAGTTGCCCCTCTAAATATTTTCTGGGTGGTTTTCTTTCGTTACCGGTACTATATTTTATGCAATGTTGAATGGTGTATATATTTATTGATATTCTGGATTATTTCTCATTTGACTGGTTAGTTAATAGTAAACTATTGTTAATACTTCGAAATTTACTATATAAGAGACCCACAAGAAAATCAGGATATAGGCTATTTATAACTTTAAGCATTCTCGAATGCTAGCGAACGTTCGTTGTTGACAAAGCCGTGGTGGTCAAGTGGTGAGCACGCTCACGTGTGAATCTGCAAGACCCGGGATCGAATCCCTGCCACGGCGGACATTTAGTGGGTGTGGTAGTACGTCCTAGCATGTTTCACATGCTCGCACCCAGTCAGGGAACATCCTGACGACGTATACAGACTAAACACACATAACAAAGCCACTCCAACAGCTTCCTCTCTCTCCAACACCCCTTCTCCCCTCTCTACACTCTTCAGAAAAATAGGAAAAGTGGAATGTAAATACGAGGTGCCTTTACAGGCTTATCCCTCAATACTTCATCTGAAACACTCGAGGCCTGGCTGCCCAGGCCAGGGACAGGCAAAGCAAGGATACAGAGTCTCGGAGGTACGAAATATATGTATTCATCACTCTATACTATAATAATATATGTATTCATCACTCTATACTATAATAATATATGTATTCATCACTCTATACTATAATAATATATGTATTCATCACTCTATACTATAATAATATATGTATTCATCACTCTATACTATTCATCACTCTATACTATAATAATATATGTATTCATCACTGTATACTATAATAATATATGTATTCATCACTCTATGCTATAATAATATATGTATTCATCACTCTATACTATAATAATATATGTATTCATCACTCTATACTATAATAATAAATGTATTCATCACTCTATACTATAATAATATATGTATTCATCACTCTATACTATAATAATATATGTATTCATCACTCTATACTATAATAATATATGTATTCATCACTCTATACTATAATAATATATGTATTCATCACTCTATACTATAATAATATATGTATTCATCACTCTATACTATAATAATATATGTATTCATCACTCTATACTATAATAATATATGTATTCATCACTCTATGCTATAATAATATATGTATTCATCACTCTATGCTATAATAATATATGTATTCATCACTCTATGCTATAATAATATATGTATTCATTACTCTATACTATAATAATATATGTATTCATCACTCTATACTATAATAATATATGTATTCATCACTCTATACTATAATAATATATGTATTCATCACTCTATACTATAATAATATATGTATTCATCACTCTATGCTATAATAATATATGTATTCATCACTCTATACTATAATAATATATGTATTCATCACTCTATACTATAATAATATATGTATTCATCACTCTATGCTATAATAATATATGTATTCATCACTCTATACTATAATAATATATGTATTCATCACTCTATACTATAATAATATATGTATTCATCACTCTATACTATAATAATATATGTATTCATCACTCTATACTATAATAATATATGTATTCATCACTCTATACTATAATAATATATGTATTCATCACTCTATACTATAATAATATATGTATTCATCACTCTATACTATAATAATATATGTATTCATCACTCTATACTATAATAATATATGTATTCATCACTCTATACTATAATAATATATGTATTCATCACTCTATGCTATAATAATATATGTATTCATCACTCTATACTATAATAATATATGTATTCATCACTCTATACTATAATAATATATGTATTCATCACTCTATACTATAATAATCCGTTTCATTTTATCTGACGGTAAATTGAATACCTTAGCAACTGATTGTTCGATATGTAAAAGAAATAAATGCCATTGCTGTGTTTCTGCATCATATAAATTATACCAAATTTTCACAATTCACAGCGTATTTGCTACAAAATATTCGCAACAGCTAATTAATCACATGTGAATACATTGTAAATTTGCAATTTACCGTCAGCTGGAATGAAACTGACTATAGTCTATAGTTTAACCCATTCTGACTCTGTAGGCCATGTAGGCAACGTCCTAGTTATTATATCATGGCTTCATGGCAACTAGGCCTATTAGACGATTATATAAATCTTTAGAAGGATCTCAGGCAGCTCAAAGATAGTTTGTATTCTTGTAATGGTTAGAGATCCTTCCTACACTTAGTAAAATCATCTATTATAATTGTTGCCAGAGTATGGGTTAACTATAGCATAATGATAATCAGATGATAAAGGTAATAATAGTTGCCAGAGTATGGGTTAACTATAGCATAATGATAATCAGATGATAAAGGTAGAATTTATCGTATCTTCAATATGGTTGATAATAATCTACCATATTGCAGATACGGTCATTTATACTTTTATGATTTATCATCTGATTTTGCCATCAAATCAAGGGTTTTCCTGTAGTTTTAGGTGAGATTATTTTGGATGTTGCTTAGGCTAAAATCTAAATACTTTTAACTCTTTCACGCATTTATGACGCAGAGGTTGCCAGATTAGCAATAAGAAAGAGTTCTCTCACTCTTATAATTACCTCTCCAAATTTAGTTTTCTGCCCACAGCTAACTCAAAGACAACTGCAGAGGTTGAAGTAACTAAACTAAAGGGTTCTAAATACCCCTGATGGTAACAAAGGCTTTAGAGTATCCCCAATAGGGTCAAAATCGCGTCATATGTTGGAGGGTTAAAATTTAGCTTAAAGGTTTAGACGTGGTTTAGAATGCAATTTTCCTTATTTCAGAGCATTGTGTAAGATCATGAAACCGTTCATAGCGAAGAAGGAAAGAGGTTTTACCTTTATTTCTTTAGAACAAAATGTATTGCTTAGGCTAAATACTTTTAGAATTTAGCTTCTAGGCTTAGACGTGGTTTAGAGAGTAATTTTCATTATTTCAGAGCATTGTGTAAGAAGATCACGAGACTATTCCTCATGAAGCAGGAAAGTGGTTTTACCTTTACTGTACAGTATTTCAGAGCATTGTGTAAGAAGATCACGAGACTATTCCTCATGAAGCAGGAAAGTGGTTTTACCTTTACTGTACAGTATTTCAGAGCATTGTGTAAGAAGATCACGAGACTATTCCTCATGAAGAAGGAAAGTGGTTTTACCTTTACTGTACAGTATTTCAGAGCATTGTGTAAGAAGATCACGAGACTATTCCTCATGAAGAAGGAAAGTGGTTTTACCTTTACTGTACAGTATTTCAGAGCATTGTGTAAGAAGATCACGAGACTATTCCTCATGAAGCAGGAAAGTGGTTTTACCTTTACTGTACAGTATTTCAGAGCATTGTGTAAGAAGATCACGAGACTATTCCTCATGAAGAAGGAAAGTGGTTTTACCTTTACTGTACAGTATTTCAGAGCATTGTGTAAGAAGATCACGAGACTATTCCTCATGAAGAAGGAAAGTGGTTTTACCTTTACTGTACAGTATTTCAGAGCATTGTGTAAGAAGATCACGAGACTATTCCTCATGAAGAAGGAAAGTGGTTTTACCTTTACTGTACAGTATTTCAGAGCATTGTGTAAGAAGATCACGAGACTATTCCTCATGAAGCAGGAAAGTGGTTTTACCTTTACTGTACAGTATTTCAGAGCATTGTGTAAGAAGATCACGAGACTATTCCTCATGAAGAAGGAAAGTGGTTTTACCTTTACTGTACAGTATTTCAGAGCATTGTGTAAGAAGATCACGAGACTATTCCTCATGAAGAAGGAAAGTGGTTTTACCTTTACTGTACAGTATTTCAGAGCATTGTGTAAGAAGATCACGAGACTATTCCTCATGAAGAAGGAAAGTGGTTTTACCTTTACTGTACAGTATTTCAGAGCATTGTGTAAGAAGATCACGAGACTATTCCTCATGAAGAAGGAAAGTGGTTTTACCTTTACTGTACAGTATTTCAGAGCATTGTGTAAGAAGATCACGAGACTATTCCTCATGAAGAAGGAAAGTGGTTTTACCTTTACTGTACAGTATTTCAGAGCATTGTGTAAGAAGATCACGAGACTATTCCTCATGAAGAAGGAAAGTGGTTTTACCTTTACTGTACAGTATTTCAGAGCATTGTGTAAGAAGATCACGAGACTATTCCTCATGAAGAAGGAAAGTGGTTTTACCTTTACTGTACAGTATTTCAGAGCATTGTGTAAGAAGATCACGAGACTATTCCTCATGAAGAAGGAAAGTGGTTTTACCTTTACTGTACAGTATTTCAGAGCATTGTGTAAGAAGATCACGAGACTATTCCTCATGAAGAAGGAAAGTGGTTTTACCTTTACTGTACAGTATTTCAGAGCATTGTGTAAGAAGATCACGAGACTATTCCTCATGAAGAAGGAAAGTGGTTTTACCTTTACTGTACAGTATTTCAGAGCATTGTGTAAGAAGATCACGAGACTATTCCTCATGAAGAAGGAAAGTGGTTTTACCTCTACTGTACAGTATTTCAGAGCATTGTGTAAGAAGATCACGAGACTATTCCTCATGAAGAAGGAAAGTGGTTTTACCTTTACTGTACAGTATTTCAGAGCATTGTGTAAGAAGATCACGAGACTATTCCTCATGAAGAAGGAAAGTGGTTTTACCTCTACTGTACAGTATTTCAGAGCATTGTGTAAGAAGATCACGAGACTATTCCTCATGAAGAAGGAAAGTGGTTTTACCTTTACTGTACAGTATTTCAGAGCATTGTGTAAGAAGATCACGAGACTATTCCTCATGAAGAAGGAAAGTGGTTTTACCTTTACTGTACAGTATTTCAGAGCATTGTGTAAGAAGATCACGAGACTATTCCTCATGAAGAAGGAAAGTGGTTTTACCTTTACTGTACAGTATTTCAGAGCATTGTGTAAGAAGATCACGAGACTATTCCTCATGAAGAAGGAAAGTGGTTTTACCTTTACTGTACAGTATTTCAGAGCATTGTGTAAGAAGATCACGAGACTATTCCTCATGAAGAAGGAAAGTGGTTTTACCTTTACTGTACAGTATTTCAGAGCATTGTGTAAGAAGATCACGAGACTATTCCTCATGAAGAAGGATAGTGGTTTTACCTCTACTGTACAGTATTTCAGAGCATTGTGTAAGAAGATCACGAGACTATTCCTCATGAAGAAGGAAAGTGGTTTTACCTTTACTGTACAGTATTTCAGAGCATTGTGTAAGAAGATCACGAGACTATTCCTCATGAAGAAGGAAAGTGGTTTTACCTTTACTGTACAGTATTTCAGAGCATTGTGTAAGAAGATCACGAGACTATTCCTCATGAAGAAGGAAAGTGGTTTTACCTTTACTGTACAGTATTTCAGAGCATTGTGTAAGAAGATCACGAGACTATTCCTCATGAAGAAGGAAAGTGGTTTTACCTTTACTGTACAGTATTTCTTTTGAAAATTGGTTTATTGCTTAGGCTAAATAGGGGCCTACTTTTGGAATTTAATATATAGGTTTAGACGTGGTTTAGAGTCTAGAGTGCCAATTATAGGACACAACGTGGTTTAGAGTCTAGAGAGCCAATTATAGGACACAACGTGGTTTAGAGTCTAGAGAGCCAATTATAGGACACAACGTGGTTTAGAGTCTAGAGAGCCAATTATAGGACACAACGTGGTTTAGAGTCTAGAGTGCCAATTATAGGACACAACGTGGTTTAGAGTCTAGAGAGCCAATTATAGGACACAACGTGGTTTAGAGTCTAGAGAGCCAATTATAGGACACAACGTGGTTTAGAGTCTAGAGAGCCAATTTAAATATTTCAGAGCATTGTGTAAGATGTAGAAAGGGAAGAAACTGAACAAAAAACTGACTGAGGAAATCATAGACCAATTTGCACCAGTAAAAGCAAGGAAGGTGCAGTTGTAATTTTCATTTACAGTAGATGTCAGATGTAGGCTACTGTCGTGCAATAATTTGCTAATTAAGTTATTAACGAGATTGACTTATTCTATTATTTATCCTGATAATATGGATTTATGTAATCTAAAAGATAGGTGTCAGATGTTTGAACAGGGGCTTAACAAAATGTAAACTACAATCCAAACTCAAAATAGGCATCATTAGCAAATCAATGAACCAAACCTAACACACACACTCATATATATATATATATAATTATTTAGTGTTTCAATTACCTAAATATAGCTCTGAATATGGCTTTAAAATGCTCCTAGAATTGCTCATATTTTAAAAAATCTCTCGGGGGAGGGCTTACACCCCCCCCCCCCCCCCCCCCACCACCAGAACCACTCAGCTGGAGAGGCTCGCTGCGCTCACCCAACACCCCAGGGGTCGCAATTCCAGTTCTTGCCCTAGGCGCTATTTACCATAGATACGCCCCTGCTATAAGGTACGCAGGTACGTTGATTAGTAGGTAGGAAGGTAGGCTAGTAGGTTGGTAGGTTTGTTTGTTAATAGGTTCGCTTGGTCAAAGAAGTATCTGCACCCCTATGCTGATCACCTGGTGTGTACAGCTTGGTAGGGTTGGCACCTCTGCCTGCAACTATATCCATGTGTCAGAGACGATCGTCTCTGACACATGGATATAGTTGCAGGCAGAGGTGCCAAACATATCAAGCTGTACACACCAGATGATCAGCGTAGGGGTGCAGATACTTTTTTGCCCGAGTGTACATTACTAAGGTATGCGGGTACGTTGATTACTGGATAGGAAGGTAGGCTAGTAGGTTGGTTTGTTAGTAGGTACATTACTAAGGTATGCAGGTACGTTCATTACTGGATAGGAAGGTAGGCTAGTAGGTTGGTTTGTTAGTAGGTACATTACTAAGGTATGCAGGTACGTTGATTACTGGATAGGAAGGTAGGCTAGTAGGTTGGTTTGTTAGTAGGTACATTACTAAGGTATGCAGGTACGTTGATTACTGGATAGGAAGGTAGGCTAGTAGGTTGGTTTGTTAGTAGGTACATTACTAAGGTATGCAGGTACGTTGATTACTGGATAGGAAGGTAGGCTAGTAGGTTGTTTGTTAGTAGGTACATTACTAAGGTATGCAGGTACGTTGATTACTGGATAGGAAGGTAGGCTAGTAGGTTGGTTTGTTAGTAGGTACATTACTAAGGTATGCAGGTACGTTGATTACTGGATAGGAAGGTAGGCTAGTAGGTTGGTTTGTTAGTAGGTACATTACTAAGGTATGCAGGTACGTTGATTACTGGATAGGAAGGTAGGCTAGTAGGTTGGTTTGTTAGTAGGTACATTACTAAGGTATGCAGGTACGTTGATTACTGGATAGGAAGGTAGGCTAGTAGGTTGGTTTGTTAGTAGGTACATTACTAAGGTATGCAGGTACGTTGATTACTGGATAGGAAGGTAGGCTAGTAGGTTGGTTTGTTAGTAGGTACATTACTAAGGTATGCAGGTACGTTGATTACTGGATAGGAAGGTAGGCTAGTAGGTTGGTTTGTTAGTAGGTACATTACTAAGGTATGCAGGTACGTTGATTACTGGATAGGAAGGTAGGCTAGTAGGTTGGTTTGTTAGTAGGTACATTACTAAGGTATGCAGGTACGTTGATTACTGGATAGGAAGGTAGGCTAGTAGGTTGGTTTGTTAGTAGGTACATTACTAAGGTATGCAGGTACGTTGATTACTGGATAGGAAGGTAGGCTAGTAGGTTGGTTTGTTAGTAGGTACATTACTAAGGTATGCAGGTACGTTGATTACTGGATAGGAAGGTAGGCTAGTAGGTTGGTTTGTTAGTAGGTACATTACTAAGGTATGCAGGTACGTTGATTACGGGATAGGAAGGTAGGCTAGTAGGTTGGTTTGTTAGGTACATAACTAAGGTATGCAGGTACGTTGATTACTGGATAGGAAGGTAGGCTAGTAGGTTGGTTTGTTAGTAGGTACATTACTAAGGTATGCAGGTACGTTGATTACTGGATAGGAAGGTAGGCTAGTAGGTTGGTTTGTTAGTAGGTACATTACTAAGGTATGCAGGTACGTTGATTACTGGATAGGAAGGTAGGCTAGTAGGTTGGTTTGTTAGTAGGTACATTACTAAGGTATGCAGGTACGTTGATTACTGGATAGGAAGGTAGGCTAGTAGGTTGGTTTGTTAGTAGGTACATTACTAAGGTATGCAGGTACGTTGATTACTGGATAGGAAGGTAGGCTAGTAGGTTGGTTTGTTAGTAGGTACATTACTAAGGTATGCAGGTACGTTGATTACTGGATAGGAAGGTAGGCTAGTAGGTTGGTTTGTTAGTAGGTACATTACTAAGGTATGCAGGTACGTTGATTACTGGATAGGAAGGTAGGCTAGTAGGTTGGTTTGTTAGTAGGTACATTACTAAGGTATGCAGGTACGTTGATTACTGGATAGGAAGGTAGGCTAGTAGGTTGGTTTGTTAGTAGGTACATTACTAAGGTATGCAGGTACGTTGATTACTGGATAGGAAGGTAGGCTAGTAGGTTGGTTTGTTAGTAGGTACATTACTAAGGTATGCAGGTACGTTGATTACTGGATAGGAAGGTAGGCTAGTAGGTTGGTTTGTTAGTAGGTACATTACTAAGGTATGCAGGTACGTTGATTACTGGATAGGAAGGTAGGCTAGTAGGTTGGTTTGTTAGTAGGTACATTACTAAGGTATGCAGGTACGTTGATTACTGGATAGGAAGGTAGGCTAGTAGGTTGGTTTGTTAGTAGGTACATTACTAAGGTATGCAGGTACGTTGATTACTGGATAGGAAGGTAGGCTAGTAGGTTGGTTTGTTAGTAGGTACATTACTAAGGTATGCAGGTACGTTGATTACTGGATAGGAAGGTAGGCTAGTAGGTTGGTTTGTTAGTAGGTACATTACTAAGGTATGCAGGTACGTTGATTACTGGATAGGAAGGTAGGCTAGTAGGTTGGTTTGTTAGTAGGTACATTACTAAGGTATGCAGGTACGTTGATTACTGGATAGGAAGGTAGGCTAGTAGGTTGGTTTGTTAGTAGGTACATTACTAAGGTATGCAGGTACGTTGATTACTGGATAGGAAGGTAGGCTAGTAGGTTGGTTTGTTAGTAGGTACATTACTAAGGTATGCAGGTACGTTGATTACTGGATAGGAAGGTAGGCTAGTAGGTTGGTTTGTTAGTAGGTACATTACTAAGGTATGCAGGTACGTTGATTACTGGATAGGAAGGTAGGCTAGTAGGTTGGTTTGTTAGTAGGTACATTACTAAGGTATGCAGGTACGTTGATTACTGGATAGGAAGGTAGGCTAGTAGGTTGGTTTGTTAGTAGGTACATTACTAAGGTATGCAGGTACGTTGATTACTGGATAGGAAGGTAGGCTAGTAGGTTGGTTTGTTAGTAGGTACATTACTAAGGTATGCAGGTACGTTGATTACTGGATAGGAAGGTAGGCTAGTAGGTTGGTTTGTTAGTAGGTACATTACTAAGGTATGCAGGTACGTTGATTACTGGATAGGAAGGTAGGCTAGTAGGTTGGTTTGTTAGTAGGTACATTACTAAGGTATGCAGGTACGTTGATTACTGGATAGGAAGGTAGGCTAGTAGGTTGGTTTGTTAGTAGGTACATTACTAAGGTATGCAGGTACGTTGATTACTGGATAGGAAGGTAGGCTAGTAGGTTGGTTTGTTAGTAGGTACATTACTAAGGTATGCAGGTACGTTGATTACTGGATAGGAAGGTAGGCTAGTAGGTTGGTTTGTTAGTAGGTACATTACTAAGGTATGCAGGTACGTTGATTACTGGATAGGAAGGTAGGCTAGTAGGTTGGTTTGTTAGTAGGTACATTACTAAGGTATGCAGGTACGTTGATTACTGGATAGGAAGGTAGGCTAGTAGGTTGGTTTGTTAGTAGGTACATTACTAAGGTATGCAGGTACGTTGATTACTGGATAGGAAGGTAGGCTAGTAGGTTGGTTTGTTAGTAGGTACATTTCTAAGGTATGCAGGTACGTTGATTACTGGATAGGAAGGTAGGCTAGTAGGTTGGTTTGTTAGTAGGTACATTACTAAGGTATGCAGGTACGTTGATTACTGGATAGGAAGGTAGGCTAGTAGGTTGGTTTGTTAGTAGGTACATTACTAAGGTATGCAGGTACGTTGATTACTGGATAGGAAGGTAGGCTAGTAGGTTGGTTTGTTAGTAGGTACATTACTAAGGTACGCAGGTACGTTGATTACTGGATAGGAAGGTAGGCTAGTAGGTTGGTTTGTTAGTAGGTACATTACTAAGGTATGCAGGTACGTTGATTACTGGATAGGAAGGTAGGCTAGTAGGTTGGTTTGTTAGTAGGTACATTACTAAGGTATGCAGGTACGTTGATTACTGGATAGGAAGGTAGGCTAGTAGGTTGGTTTGTTAGTAGGTACATTACTAAGGTATGCAGGTACGTTGATTACTGGATAGGAAGGTAGGCTAGTAGGTTGGTTTGTTAGTAGGTACATTACTAAGGTATGCAGGTACGTTGATTACTGGATAGGAAGGTAGGCTAGTAGGTTGGTTTGTTAGTAGGTACATTACTAAGGTATGCAGGTACGTTGATTACTGGATAGGAAGGTAGGCTAGTAGGTTGGTTTGTTAGTAGGTACATTACTAAGGTATGCAGGTACGTTCATTACTGGATAGGAAGGTAGGCTAGTAGGTTGGTTTGTTAGTAGGTACATTACTAAGGTATGCAGGTACGTTGATTACTGGATAGGAAGGTAGGTTAGTAGGTTGGTTTGTTAGTAGGTACATTACTAAGGTATGCAGGTACGTTGATTACTGGATAGGAAGGTAGGCTAGTAGGTTGGTTTGTTAGTAGGTACATTACTAAGGTATGCAGGTACGTTGATTACTGGATAGGAAGGTAGGTTAGTAGGTTGGTTTGTTAGTAGGTACATTACTAAGGTATGCAGGTACGTTCATTACTGGGTAGGAAGGTATAGTTAGGTAGGTAGGTCGGCTTCTTGGTAGGTAGGTAGCTTGGTTGGTATATACATTGGAAGGTAGACTGGATGGTAAATAGGTATAGGTAGTTTGGTTGGTTGCTTGATAGGCAGATAGATAGATATATGGGTAGGTAGATGGTTAAGGGGAGATGGGTTGATTATCTAGACCCCCTTCTCCCTCATGTTTAGCCCCATTAGTTTTCAGATTTTAAGATGCTTGCCCTATTAGTTTTTAGATTTTAAGACCTTTCGCCCCATATTTTTGTCAATATTAAGACCTTTCATGCTATTTAGATGTCGATATGTTTCCTGGCACATGATAGTGAGCCTGTAATTTTGGAAGAACCGGCCTTCGGCCGGGACATTTCTTTACTGAAAAATGTACAAGTTATTCTAGAAAGGGGATCTAATGGATGTTTTGTTGTATGTTTGATGGAGGTCTAGCGAGGAAACTAAAAAAGTAAATGAATATATAAATAAATAGACACCCTAAAATAACCATTGTCCCCTTATGTATGTTGGAAGGTAGACTAGATGGTAAGTAGGTAGGTAGCTAGGATGGCTTGTTGGTAGTTATATTGGTGGGTTGGTAGGTAGGTAGATAAGCATGTAGGTAGGTAGATTGGTTGGTATAATGGAAGGTAAACTGTGTGTTTAGTATGTAAGATAGGTAGGTTGGCAGTTAGGTTGGGTGCAGGTAGGTAGGTAGGTAGATTGGTTGGTACATTAATAGGTAGACTGGTTGGTAAGTATGTAAGGTAGGTAGGCTGTCAGTTAGGTTGGTGGGTTGGTAGGTAATAATAATAATAATAATAATAATAGTTCTTAAAGCTAGCGCATGCTAAGCTAGCTAAGGATAGCTCAATAAGGCCGATTAGGCGTATTTCCATTGGGGTCCTGTACTACTACCCCATCCCTTTGCTCATGAGGGATGGTAACGACTCAGTGCTTGTGAAAAATCTTTAATGCGCCGAGCGTGGGCACGAACCCGGGCCTTCTGGGTGGAAGTCCGATACGCTAGTCACTACACCAAGCGAGCCGCTTAATGTAGGTAGGTAGATTGGTTGGTACATTAATAGGTAGACTGGTTGGTAAGTATGTAAGGTAGGTAGGCTGATAGTTAGGTTGGTAGGTATAGGTAGATAGGTTGGTACGCTGGAAGGCAGGTTGGATGGTAAGTAGGTACACATCAGGTTGCCTTGTTAGTAGGTAGCTGAATTGGTTAGTAATTGGATGGAAAATTGGTATGTTGGTCTCCAGTTAAGTAAACATGTAGGAAACCTTTAAAGTAAGCCAATAAATACATTAACATACACAATATACTCACCTGCCCGCAAACTTCTGAGGGGTCCTCCTAATCCCCCTGGAATACGCCCCCCTGGACTTATGACCTTATGACTCCTGCACACCTGCCCTGGGACATCTCAGCCAATGTCATCACTACCCCGACGAAAAACTGAATAAGGCCACACAAGGGACTGGGGTTCTCGTTCAGAGGCCCTAGTCCTGGTCGTGATTAAGGAAGGCGTCTAGGGTTCTCGAGCAGGACAACCTCCAGGTGTATATTCCCAGTATATCTGGGGGTATAAACTTGGGGGTCTCGGGGACTCCGGTTCGTTCTTCCTGACTTAAGGTGGGCTTAATAATCCTCATGGGTTGATAGCCTCTAAACTCCTATTTTACTAAATTACTGAATAAGGCAAGCAATTCTAGGGCTTCTAACTAAAATGTTAGCGATCTAGCCCTATAATTACCCTCCCATTTAAACAAAGCACTTAAACCATGGTGAATGTCTTTCAAGGTCTGAGGAGTTATTTTACCTATTGAGGAATTACTATTATCACATGCCATAGTATGTATAGTGGTTAATAATAAGATCCCTAGTAGGCTGCACCTTTGGTATTAGAAGTATAGCCCTCGGACATGTCCCCACCTTACTTCTTTTGCCAAAACCGCACTCTAAAACTATAGAAAGATACTTGCCATGGTAAAGGTCATTCGACTAGTTTAGGGCTTTGCGAGAGATACCGTTAATACCGGCAATCGGCATATACAAGTCCTTAGTGTATCTGCCCAACGCCATGGTCGAGGACACTTACAATTAAAAGGTTTAAACACCGCCTCTGAGTTCTTTGAACCTCTTATAATGGTCTGTGGCAGAGAAAGTGAAATTAGTAAGTTCACAATCTTACTATCTCCTCGCGTTAGCCCGACACGTTTTCACTGTGTCATGACACTAAGAGACATCGTATTAAAGACCCCAAGTCAAGAGTACCGAAACAGAACTTCACCACCGATTAGCATAACGGTCAGGATAGACGAGTACCTCCAGCCCCAGGACATGTCCTAGCTAATTACTCGCGTTAGTCCGATGAAAGAGCCCAATGTCATGATATGAAGGAGCTATCATTTAAGACCCGAAACCAGCTAATCCATCTGTATCCCAAGCTACTCATCCACACGGCAGGACCACCTAAACGGCCCAACGGAGAACTAGAAGACCAGCCAGCTGTTATCTCATCTCACCTCATACTCCAACTTCAAGTGTTAGTCTAGGAGTAAATGTTGAAAACTCACATACAATAATGCACCAGTGAAATAAGGTGAAACTAACTAAAACGACAGTCCCCAAAATGAGATTCTACCTAAATTACACCAGTGCGACAGGTGCCATAATAAGTTAGAGTCCACAGATATTGACTCTGTATTTATTAATTTCATTGGGGGTGTGGTGGTGAGATTAATAAACATAATATTATTATAGTCCCCTTGCGGATCCTCGCCCTTGCTTGGCATATTTATGTTATAACTATTTATTCACGTATAAATATTAATATTTTTAACCTTAGCGAGTATATAAAACAAATTGTTCATAAATGTAAGCAGTGTGATATGTTACCCTTTGTTTCTTCTGTGCATGTGTTGTGTTATTTTGACTTCTCCAGTTAAGTAGACCCTACCAAATCCAATATAAACCTGGTAAAAACCCTGGTATAACAAGTATGTTAGTGGTAAAGACAGTTAGCATATTAGTAGTAAAGACTGTTAGTATGTTAGTAGTAAAGACTGTTTGTATGTTAGTAGTAAAGACTGTTTGTATGTTAGTAGTAAAGACTGTTTGTATGTTAGTAGTAAAGACTGTTTGTATGTTAGTTGTAAAGACTGTTAGTATGTTAGTTGTAAAGATTGTTGGTAAGTTAGTAGTAAAGACTGTTAGTATGTTAGTAGTAAAGACTGTTAGTATGTTAGTAGTAAAGACTGTTAGTATGTTAGTTGTAAAGATTGTTGGTAAGTTAGTAGTAAAGACTGTTAGTATGTTAGTTGTAAAGATTGTTGGTAAGTTAGTAGTAAAGACTGTTAGTATGTTAGTTGTAAAGATTGTTGGTAAGTTAGTAGTAAAGACTGTTAGTATGTTTGTTGTAAAGATTGTTGGTAAGTTAGTAGTAAAGACTGTTAGTATGTTAGTTGTAAAGATTGTTGGTAAGTTAGTAGTAAAGACTGTTAGTATGTTAGTTGTAAAGATTGTTGGTAAGTTAGTAGTAAAGACTGTTAGTATGTTAGTAGTAAAGACTGTTAGTATGTAAGTTGTAAAGATTGTTGGTAAGTTAGTAGTAAAGACTGTTAGTATGTTAGTTGTAAAGATTGTTGGTAAGTTAGTAGTAAAGACTGTTAGTATGTTAGTAGTAAAGCCTGTTAGTATGTTAGTAGTAAAGACTGTTAGTATGTTAGTTGTAAAGATTGTTGGTAAGTTAGTAGTAAAGAATGTTAGTATGTTAGTAGTAAAGACTGTTAGTATGTTAGTAGTAAAGACTGTTAGTATGTTAGTTGTAAAGATTGTTGGTAAGTTAGTAGTAAAGACTGTTAGTATGTTAGTAGTAAAGACTGTTAGTATGTTAGTTGTAAAGATTGTTGGTAAGTTAGTAGTAAAGACTGTTAGTATGTTAGTTGTAAAGATTGTTGGTAAGTTAGTAGTAAAGACTGTTAGTATGTTAGTTGTAAAGATTGTTGGTAAGTTAGTAGTAAAGACTGTTAGTATGTTAGTAGTAAAGACTGTTAGTATGTTAGTTGTACAGATTGTTGGTAAGTTAGTAGTAAAGACTGTTAGTATGTTAGTTGTAAAGATTGTTGGTAAGTTAGTAGTAAAGACTGTTAGTATGTTAGTAGTAAAGACTGTTAGTATGTAAGTTGTAAAGATTGTTGGTAAGTTAGTAGTAAAGACTGTTAGTATGTTAGTTGTAAAGATTGTTGGTAAGTTAGTAGTAAATAATGTTAGTATGTTAGTAGTAAAGACTGTTAGTATGTTAGTAGTAAAGACTGTTAGTATGTTAGTTGTAAAGATTGGTTGGTAAGTTAGTAGTAAAGACTGTTAGTATGTTAGTTGTAAAGATTGTGGTAAGTTAGTAGTAAAGACTGTTAGTATGTTAGTAGTAAAGACTGTTAGTATGTTAGTTGTAAAGATTGTTGGTAAGTTAGTAGTAAAGACTGTTAGTATGTTAGTTGTAAAGATTGTTGGTAAGTTAGTAGTAAAGACTGTTAGTATGTTAGTAGTAAAGACTGTTAGTATGTAAGTTGTAAAGATTGTTGGTAAGTTAGTAGTAAAGACTGTTAGTATGTTAGTTGTAAAGATTGTTGGTAAGTTAGTAGTAAAGACTGTTAGTATGTTAGTAGTAAAGACTGTTAGTATGTTAGTAGTAAAGACTGTTAGTATGTTAGTTGTAAAGATTGTTGGTAAGTTAGTAGTAAAGACTGTTAGTATGTTAGTAGTAAAGACTGTTAGTATGTTAGTAGTAAAGACTGTTAGTATGTTAGTTGTAAAGATTGTTGGTAAGTTAGTAGTAAAGACTGTTAGTATGTTAGTAGTAAAGACTGTTAGTATGTTAGTTGTAAAGATGTTGGTAAGTTAGTAGTAAAGACTGTTAGTATGTTAGTTGTAAAGATTGTTGGTAAGTTAGTAGTAAAGACTGTTAGTATGTTAGTTGTAAAGATTGTTGGTAAGTTAGTAGTAAAGACTGTTAGTATGTTAGTAGTAAAGACTGTTAGTATGTTAGTAGTAAAGACTGTTAGTATGTTAGTTGTAAAGATTGTTGGTAAGTTAGTAGTAAAGACTGTTAGTATGTTAGTAGTAAAGACTGTTAGTATGTTAGTAGTAAAGACTGTTAGTATGTTAGTTGTAAAGATTGTTGGTAAGTTAGTAGTAAAGACTGTTAGTATGTTAGTAGTAAAGACTGTTAGTATGTTAGTTGTAAAGATTGTTGGTAAGTTAGTAGTAAAGACTGTTAGTATGTTAGTAGTAAAGACTGTTAGTATGTTAGTAGTAAAGACTGTTAGTATGTTAGTTGTAAAGATTGTTGGTAAGTTAGTAGTAAAGACTGTTAGTATGTTAGTTGTAAAGATTGTTGGTAAGTTAGTAGTAAAGACTGTTAGTATGTTAGTTGTAAAGATTGTTGGTAAGTTAGTAGTAAAGACTGTTAGTATGTTAGTTGTAAAGATTGTTGGTAAGTTAGTAGTAAAGACTGTTAGTATGTTAGTTGTAAAGATTGTTGGTAAGTTAGTAGTAAAGACTGTTAGTATGTTAGTTGTAAAGATTGTTGGTAAGTTAGTAGTAAAGACTGTTAGTATGTTAGTTGTAAAGATTGTTGGTAAGTTAGTAGTAAAGACTGTTAGTATGTTAGTTGTAAAGATTGTTGGTAAGTTAGTAGTAAAGACTGTTAGTATGTTAGTAGTAAAGACTGTTAGTATGTTAGTTGTAAAGATTATTGGTAAGTTAGTAGTAAAGACTGTTAGTATGTTAGTAGTAAAGACTGTTAGTATGTTAGTTGTAAAGATTGTTGGTAAGTTAGTAGTAAAGACTGTTGGTATGTTAGTAGTAAAGACTGTTAGTATGTTAGTTGTAAAGATTGTTGGTAAGTTAGTAGTAAAGACTGTTAGTATGTTAGTTGTAAAGATTGTTGGTAAGTTAGTAGTAAAGACTGTTAGTATGTTAGTAGTAAAGACTGTTAGTATGTTAGTAGTAAAGACTGTTAGTATGTTAGTTGTAAAGATTGTTGGTAAGTTAGTAGTAAAGACTGTTAGTATGTTAGTAGTAAAGACTGTTAGTATGTTAGTTGTAAAGATTGTTGGTAAGTTAGTAGTAAAGACTGTTAGTATGTTAGTAGTAAAGACTGTTAGTATGTTAGTAGTAAAGACTGTTAGTATGTTAGTAGTAAAGACTGTTTGTATGTTAGTAGTAAAGACTGTTTGTATGTTAGTAGAAAAGACTGTTAGTATGTTAGTTGTAAAGATTGTTGGTAAGTTAGTAGTAAAGACTGTTAGTATGTTAGTAGTAAAGACTGTTAGTATGTTAGTAGTAAAGTATGTTAGTATGTTAGTAGTAAAGACTGTTAGTATGTTAGTAGTAAAGACTGTTAGTATGTTAGTAGTAAAGACTGTTAGTATGTTAGTTGTAAAGACTGTTAGTATGTTAGTAGTAAAGACTGTTAGTATGTTAGTAGTAAAAACTGTTAGTATGTTAGTAGTAAAGTCTGTTAGTATGTTAGTAGTAAAGACTGTTAGTATGTTAGTAGTAAAGACTGTTTGTATGTTAGTAGTAAAGACTGTTTGTATGTTAGTAGAAAAGACTGTTAGTATGTTAGTTGTAAAGATTGTTGGTAAGTTAGTAGTAAAGACTGTTAGTATGTTAGTTGTAAAGATTGTTGGTAAGTTAGTAGTAAAGACTGTTAGTATGTTAGTAGTAAAGACTGTTAGTATGTAAGTTGTAAAGATTGTTGGTAAGTTAGTAGTAAAGACTGTTAGTATGTTAGTTGTAAAGATTGTTGGTAAGTTAGTAGTAAAGACTGTTAGTATGTTAGTAGTAAAGACTGTTAGTATGTTAGTTGTAAAGATTGTGGTAAGTTAGTAGTAAAGACTGTTAGTATGTTAGTTGTAAAGATTGTTGGTAAGTTAGTAGTAAAGACTGTTAGTATGTTAGTTGTAAAGATTGTTGGTAAGTTAGTAGTAAAGACTGTTAGTATGTTAGTTGTAAAGATTGTTGGTAAGTTAGTAGTAAAGACTGTTAGTATGTTAGTTGTAAAGATTGTTGGTAAGTTAGTAGTAAAGACTGTTAGTATGTTAGTTGTAAAGATTGTTGGTAAGTTAGTAGTAAAGACTGTTAGAATGTTAGTAGTAAAGACTGTTAGTATGTAAGTTGTAAAGATTGTTGGTAAGTTAGTAGTAAAGACTGTTAGTATGTTAGTTGTAAAGATTGTTGGTAAGTTAGTAGTAAAGACTGTTAGTATGTTTGTTGTAAAGATTGTTGGTAAGTTAGTAGTAAAGACTGTTAGTATGTTAGTTGTAAAGATTGTTGGTAAGTTAGTAGTAAAAACTGTTAGTATGTTAGTTGTAAAGATTGTTGGTAAGTTAGTAGTAAAGACTGTTAGTATGTTAGTAGTAAAGACTGTTAGTATGTAAGTTGTAAAGATTGTTGGTAAGTTAGTAGTAAAGACTGTTAGTATGTTAGTTGTAAAGATTGTTGGTAAGTTAGTAGTAAAGACTGTTAGTATGTTAGTAGTAAAGACTGTTAGTATGTAAGTTGTAAAGATTGTTGGTAAGTTAGTAGTAAAGACTGTTAGTATGTTAGTTGTAAAGATTGTTGGTAAGTTAGTAGTAAAGACTGTTAGTATGTTAGTAGTAAAGACTGTTAGTATGTTAGTAGTAAAGACTGTTAGTATGTTAGTTGTAAAGATTGTTGGTAAGTTAGTAGTAAAGACTGTTAGTATGTTAGTTGTAAAGATTGTTGGTAAGTTAGTAGTAAAGACTGTTAATATGTTAGTAGTAAAGACTGTTAGTATGTTAGTAGTAAAGACTGTTAGTATGTTAGTAGTAAAGACTGTTAGTATGTTAGTGGTAAAGACTGTTAGTATGTTAGTAGTAAAGACTGTTAGTATGTTAGTAGTAAAGTATGTTAGTATGTTAGTAGTAAAGACTGTTAGTATGTTAGTAGTAAAGACTGTTAGTATGTTAGTAGTAAAGACTGTTAGTATGTTAGTTGTAAAGACTGTTAGTATGTTAGTAGTAAAGACTGTTAGTATGTTAGTAGTAAAGACTGTTAGTATGTTAGTAGTAAAGTCTGTTAGTATGTTAGTAGTAAAGACTGTTAGTATGTTAGTAGTAAAGACTGTTAGTATGTTAGTAGTAAAGACTGTTATCATGTTAGTAGTAAAGACTTAGTATGCTAGTAGTAAAAGTCTGTTATTGGTAAAGACTGTTAGTATGGTAGTATTAAAGACTGTTAGTATGTTAGTAGTAAAGACTATTAGTATGTTAGTAGTAAAGACTGTTATCATGTTAGTAGTAAAGACTGTTATCATGTTAGTAGTAAAGACTGTTATCATGTTAGTAGTAAAGACTTAGTATGCTAGTAGTAAAAGTCTGTTATTGGTAAAGACTGTTAGTATGTTAGTAGTAAAGTCTGTTAGTATGTTAGTCGTAAAGTCTGTTAGTATGTTAGTAGTAAAGACTGTTAGTATGTTAGTAGTAAAGACTGTTAGTATGTTAATAGTAAAGACTGTTATCATGTTAGTAGTAAAGACTGTTAGTATGTTAGTAGTAAAGACTGTTAGTATGTTAGTAGTAAAGTCTGTTAGTATGTTAGTAGTAAAGACTGTTAGTATGTTAGTAGTAAAGACTGTTAGTATGTTAATAGTAAAGACTGTTATCATGTTAGTAGTAAAGACTTAGTATGCTAGTAGTAAAAGTCTGTTATTGGTAAAGACTGTTAGTATGGTAGTAGTAAAGAATGTTAGTAGGAAAGTATGTTAGTATTTTAGTAGTAAAGACTGTAAGTATGTTAGTAGTAAAGATTGTTAGTATGTTAGTAGTAAAAACTGTTAGTATGTTAGTAGTAAAGTCTCTTAGTATGTTAGTAGTAAAGACTGTTAGTATGTTAATAGTAAAGACTGTTAGTATGTTAATAGTAAAGACTGTTATCATGTTAGTCGTAAAGACTAGTATGCTAGTAGTAAAAGTATGTTATTGGTAAAGACTGTTAGTATGGTAGTAGTAAAGAATGTTAGTAGGAAAGTATGTTAGTATTTTAGTAGTAAAGACTGTAAGTATGTTAGTAGTAAAGTCTATTAGTAGTAAAGATTGTTAGCATGTTAGTAGTAAAGACTGTTAGTATGTTAGTAGTAAAGTATGTTAGTAGCAAAGACTGTTAGTATATTAATAGTAAACACTGTTAGTATATCAGTAGTAAGGTATGTTAGTATGTTAGTAGTAAAGTCTGTTAGTATATTAATAGTAAACACTGTTAGTATATTAGTAGTAAGGTATGTTAGTATGTTAGTAGTAAAGACTGTTAGTATATTAATAGTAAACACTGTTAGTATATCAGTAGTAAGGTATGTTAGTACGTTAGTAGTAAAGACTGTTAGTATATTAATATTAAACACTGTTAGTATATCAGTAGTAAGGTATGTTAGTATGTTAGTAGTAAAGACTGTTAGTATATTAATAGTAAACACTGTTAGTATATCAGTACTAAGGTATGTTAGTATATCAGCAGTAAGGTATGTTAGTATATCAGTAGTAAGGTATGTTAGTATGTTAGTAGCAAAGACTGTTAGTATGTTAGTAGTAAACACTGTTAGTATGTTAGTAGTAAAGTATGTTAGTATGTTAGTAGTAAAGTATGTTAGTATGTTAGTAGCAAAGACTGTTAGTATGTTAGTAGTAAACACTGTTAGTATGTTAGTAGTAAAGTATAAGAACATAAGAACATAAGAAAATGGGAGTCTGCAGAAAGCCGATTGGCCTAAGCAAGGCAGATCCCTGTCCCACACAACCCCAATTACAAAGCCCAATTATAGGCTCAACACTCTAATACCCTGAGGATCATCTTACCAAACCGGTTAGAGATTAACGCTGGATTACGGGGGTCTGCAGAGCGCTGATTGGCCCAACCCGGCTGATCCCCCTTCACACCCAACCCTTCTCGTCCATATGCTTATCCAATTTTTTCTTAAAGCTCCCTATCGTTCTTGATCCCACTATATCACTTGGTAGCCTATTCCACCCATCTACAACTCTGTTACCAAACCAATATTTGCCTATATCTTTTCTGAAACGAAATTTATCTAATTTGAAACCATTGGTACGAGTTCTTTCGCTATCACTGAGCTTTAGTACATTTGTCATGTCCCCTTTGTTAATCCCACTAACCCACTTGAACACCTCTATCATATCCCCTCTAACTCTGCGTCTCTCTAACGAATGTAAACCTAATTTCTTCAACCTTTCTTCATACGGAAAATTTCTAATATTATGGATAATTTTTGTCATTCTACGCTGAATTCTCTCCAATGAATCTATGTCCATTCTGTAATAAGGACACCAAAATTGGACAGCATAATCCATATGGGGTCTCACTAATGACAAGTAAAGTTTTAAGATAACATCAGCAGTTCTGTTACTCACACTCCTAGAGATGAACCCGAGAATCCTGTTTGCCTTATTACGAACGCTTATACACTGTTTTCTAGGCTTCAAATAATTGCTAACAAACACACCTAGATCTTTCTCGCAGTCTGAATTTTCTAATTCTAAATTAGCTAGTTTATATTTAACATTTGTTTGCATCTTCCCTATCTTTAATACCTTGCATTTGTCAATGTTAAACTTCATCTGCCAATTTACTGACCATTCATGTAAGGTATCTAGATCCCTTTGGAGGCACTCTATATCGCTATCTGAATCAATTGATCTCCCCATTTTAGTATCGTCTGCGAATTTACTTATCCTACTAGTTATACCTAAATCTAGGTCATTTATGTATATAAGAAACAACAGGGGACCTAATACCGATCCCTGGGGGACACCACTTTTGACTGCTCCCCACTCTGACTTGGTACCATTTATGCTGACTCTCTGTTTCCTACCAATTAGCCATGACCTAATCCATCCCAACAACGACCCTCCTATTCCATGTGCCTCAACCTTTCTCATCAATCTCTCATGAGGGACTCTGTCGAAAGCTTTACTGAAATCTAAATATATAATATCATATGACTTGTCACTATCTACTGCTTCATATACCTCTGAGAAAAAGCTAAGCAAATTAGTAAGGCAAGAACGTCCCTGAGTGAATCCATGCTGAGAAGAATTTATTAAGTTAAATTTTACTAAGTGGCTTCTAATTTTCCTAGCAATAATGGACTCTAGCAACTTTCCTATGATTGATGTGAGACTAATGGGACGGTAATTGGATGCTATCGATTTATCACCTTTTTTGAAGATCGGAACTACATTTGCAAGCTTCCAAGCTTCTGGAACTAAACCTGTTTCTAATGACTTGTTAAATATAAATGCTAATGGACTACTTAACTCATCTCTGCATTCTTTTAATACTCTAGCATATACCTCGTCAGGACCAGGCGATTTTTGAGGTTTCAGTCTGTCAATTTCCTTAAGCACATCATTTCTACTTATACTAACTGTACTTAACATATTTTCTATACTATCACTATATACCATATTGACTTCTGGAATCTGTGCCAAATTTTCATTAGTGAAAACGGAAAGAAACTGACTATTTAATGTACTGCACATTTCTAAATCATTTTCTGTTATTTCTCCTATTGAAGTTTTTAGGGGGCCTATTACATCTCTAACTTTAGATTTATATAGTTGGTAAAAAGCTTTAGGGTTATTTTTGAGTCGCTGGCTATCCTTATTTCATAATTATTTTTGCTTTCCTGATTTCCTTTTTGACCTGTCTTGATAGAGTCTGATAGTATATATGTAAATGATTTTCACCTTTCTTTATTTTTCGATATATTCCTTTCTTTTTTCCTATAAGATCTATTAGCTTATTAGTCATCCATTTTGGTTGGTTCTGCGTCGATCTAAATCTTCTTTTAGGGATATATTTATTTTGAGCATTGTGGAGTGAAGCAATAAACTGGTTATATGTAGGTGGCAAGTTTAACTCTGGCATATCCTGACTTAATTGCTTAACAATAGGGTCCACCCTTAAGTCTCTTCTTAGCCCACCATAATCGGCTTTTCTGAAATCTGGGATAAGTGTCGTATTCTCTTTAGCATTTCCTGTCCATTGTATATTAAAATAAATAGATTTATGATCGCTATTTCCTAGGTGGTCACCAATCTCTACATTAGTTATCATATGTTCATTGTTACTGAAAACTAAATCAAGAATATTAATACCTCTAGTCGGCGTATCTATGAATTGAAATAAAAAACTATCTTGTACTACCTCAATAAACTCTACTGAATCGGAGTCGCCTATTTGGTGCTGCCAATCAATGTTCGGAAAATTAAAATCCCCCATAATGCACACATTGCTAAACCTTGATGCTATTTTAATTTCCTCCCATAACGATTTTTCCGCCATTTCTACTCATATTAGGCGGTCTATATATAACTCCAATAACTATGGTCTCACTACCTTCGTTAACCTCTACCCAAACACTTTCATTATCATTATTTAGTCTAATACCTGATTTAATACAGCTTTTTAATGTACTCCTGACAAACACTGCTATACCCCCGCCCCTCCTACTTGTTCGGTCATATTTAAACAAACAATATCCTGGAATATCAAATTCTGCTAAAAAATGCCTAGATTCTGTATTAATCCACGTTTCAGTTAGCGCTATTATGTCTATATTTGCTGTGCTAACGAGTGCTCTAAGTTCGTTCATTTTGTTACATAAACTCCTACAATTTGTATAATATACCCTCAACCTATTACTTTTATTTGCAACTAATTTTCTATTGTGTTTAGCTAACTTATTATTTCCTGTTGAACTACTAGCTCTAGACGGAAATTCTACTCTATCAGTATTCTCATCTTTACTATCAGTTACATGTGTAGTGTTATCGATACTACTATTACACATCACTATATCCGCACTATCTTGACTGATTATTTCTATTTTACTCACTGGTTTGTCACATGAAGTACCTGCTCCATATGGAGACAGTATTTTACTTACACACCCAGGTTTTTTTAACGAAACCCCGCAACAATCTTGTCGAGTGAGCTGGCCAAGGTCGAAACTCCTAGTCGAGAGAGATGTACTCCATCCTGGGCATACAGTTCATCCTTACCATAAAAGAGGGACCAGTTATCCAGGAATGGAATAGTATTTGCCTTACAATACTTCTCCAGCCGGCTATTTACACCAATAGCCCTGGAGGACCATTCCTTCCTTACCCCTCTTCTAGGCAGGATACTGTTTACCACAGGAACTCCACCTTTTTCCTTGATCCTCTCCAACATTTCCTGATACTTGGAGAGCAACTCCTCAGTCCTGCATCTCCATATGTCGTTGCTCCCTGCGTTGAGGAAGATGATGGGGTCCTCCCCACTCACTTCCATGACAGCATCTATCTTCTCAGCCACCCTCCCGACTCCGGCACCAGGCACGCAGACAACTTTACCAACCTGAGTGTTTGTTGCCCTGCCAAGGTATCTAACCAATGAATCACCGACAATGAAAACAGACTTAGCTTTTTCCTTTTGTCGGCGTGTAGCAGCAGTTGTTGCAGCAACAGCAGCAGACTCCCCCCCCCCCCCCCCCTCCCCTCTCACTGCCTCGATGATCGCCACTTCATCGCCATCACTCTCATCAGCCAAGGTGCTGAAGTTGTTGTGGGTCTTGACTGGCTGCCTTTTCAGCTTGCAGGCCGTTGCACTAGTTGACACCACTTTCCAAGGGGCTTCACGATCCCTGGGAACACTTCCGGTAGCCTCACACTTCTTCTCCGCCATAGCTAGTCTCAAGGCCAAATTTTCATCTTTGAGACACTGAATCTCCTGCTCCACACTCTCCAGTCTTTCTTGCAAAGCAAGACAAAGCTGGAGAGTATGGGAGGAGACAGCAGACTCATCAACAACAGCCATCACTATGAAAGTTCACTAGGACCTCACTAAGGGTAAACCGGTACACTAGCGGTCACTGGGGACGTCCACACTAGTCACGGGTCAGAGGGCAACTGTTAGTATGTTAGTAGTAAAGACTGTTAGTATGTTAGTAGTAAACATTTTAGTATGTCATTAGTAAAGTATGTTAGTATGTTAGTAGTAAAGTATGTTAGTATGTTAGTAGTAAAGACTGTTAGTATATTAATAGTAAACACTGTTAGTATGTCAGTAGTAAGGTATGTTAGTATGTTAGTAGTAAAGAATATTAGTATGTTAGTAGTAAAGACTGTTAGTATGTTAGTAGTAAACATTTTAGTATGTCAGTAGTAAAGTATGTTAGTATGTTAGTAGTAAAGTATGTTAGTATGTTAGTAGTAAACACTTTACTATGTCAGTAGTAAAGTATGTTAGTATGTTAGTAGTAAAGTATGTTAGTATGTTAGTAGTAAAGACTGTTAGTATGTTAGTAGTAAACACTTTACTATGTCAGTAGTAAAGTATGTAGTATGTTAGTAGTAAAGTATGTTAGTATGTTAGTAGTAAAGACTGTTAGTATGTTAGTAGTAAACACTTTACTATGTCAGTAGTAAAGTATGTAGTATGTTAGTAGTAAAGTATGTTAGTATGTTAGTAGTAAAGACTGTTAGTATGTTAGTAGTAAACACTTTACTATGTCAGTAGTAAAGTATGTTAGTATGTTAGTAGTAAAGTATGTTAGTATGTTAGTAGTAAAGACTTATAGTATGTTAGTAGTAAAGTTTGTTCACAATGCAAATCATCCAGACTGTGGAAAAAACAGAGGTACAAGATAGACCTAAATATAGCCAAGATGCGGTGTTATTCCATCAAAATTGGGAAGCACACCAGGAATTTCCCCTCATACATCCCTGACCACAATCGTATCGAATTCAATTACTCCTATTTCGTCTCACCCAAAACAACCAACAACACTTCCCATGCAAAAGCACATATTGCCTCCAACACATCAACACACATCGCCTGCCGAACACCAACCTTTCTCACCCTACAAATCAACAAACCCTGCTGCACACCTCCCCAGAAACAGAAAACCCCCACATTAATCCCATCTATGGCCATTGACCACCCTACTGCTGTTGATAAAATACATTTGCAGGATGAAAGTAGGATGCAACAAGCCTCCATAGCAGGCTCCCCTTCCACATCGTCTCCCCCCTCACCACTGCCACCTGCCCACCTACAAACTGACCCGTAACACTACCCCCCTGCAGGCCTCCCCCACCCATACACCAAGCCCACCATCACCCACAACCACACTTAGCTCACCACATAACCCCGCTCAGCCCCAGCCACACCTACTGGGGTTGTCTATACCAGTGTGCAGATATTATCTGGAAAGAAGGTGCTACTTTGATCAAAAGGGTGAATATAATGGGAAGTCATGTAGATTTGCTCATCCCAAAATTTGCAACAACCTAACCAGTCATGAAAAATGTAGATTTGGTGAAATCTGCAAATACCACCACCCATCCCTTTGCAACACATCACTTGAGAAAAAGACCTGCTACAATATGAAATGCTCAGCTTTTCTGGGACTTGGAGATATGCTAGACCTAACACAATGGTAGCCAAAAAAACTCTCTAGCTATGCGAGGACGAGACAGAGGAAAAAGGCAAGGAGGGAAATGGCAGATGAAGATGAAGAGACTGAGGGAGATGGAAGAGCACATAGAACACCTCGAGCACCTACTGGCCTCCCAAGAGTGGCAAATACATCCCGAAGACAATTAGGTGCACATAGTACTCCAAACAATCCCTCCCCAATCTTGTTTGCAAATATCCAAGGCCTAAAAAATAGAACCACGAACAAAGTACCATTTATTAGGGGCCTGCTAGAAGAAGGAAACGCTATATTTGCGGCTCTCACAGAAACTCACATTAAAGATCAGGAAGATAGTGAGGTATGGATTCCTGGTTACAACCTACATAGGGCAGACAGAATGCATAGATCACATGGAGGTGTAGTCTTGTACATTCACGACTCACTGATATGTACTGAATTCCTAAATAACAGTAATGAAGTGGTGGAAATACTTGGAGTTAAAATAGAATCCCTAAATTTAGCAGTTATTGTTACATACAGGCCTCCAGATTCATCCCTAGAAGAATTCAAAACCCAGCTCAACAAAATAAAATCAGAAGTGGAAACCCTGGGGAACCCAACACCAAATATTATATGGCTAGGAGACTTTAACCTACCAAACATTAAATGGCGACAACTAGAAAACCAGGTAGTGGCAAGTAACACCGGAGAAGCAAATACAAATACGAGAGAGCTTTTTTAACTTTGCGATTTTTTTAGTCTTACCCAACATATTGCCGAACCCACACGGGAAAACAATATCTTAGACCTGGTCTTCACTAACAATGACTCTCTAGTACACAGCATTAACATATCGGACACAACATACTCAGATCATAAATTAATTGAGATCAAAACAACCTTAGCAAGTACACAGACAACCTCAGCATCGAGAACAAAAACCGGCCCCTTCAGTAAATTTAACTTCAATAACAAAAACATTAGGTGGGAAGAGGTAAATCAAGAAATGGAGGAAATAGACTGGGAAGATTTAATGAATAACCTGACACCAGCAGAATGTCTAGTCCTAATAACAGAAACCATGACCCAAATCTGTAGCCACCATATACCTGCAAAACAAACAAGACGAAGAAGCAAACAAGACCGGGAAAGAAGGAGGCTGTACAGAAGAAGAAAATTACTCACACAAAGACGCACACATCAAAATCTACAGGATAGGCAAAAGGCCGAAATAGATAGAGAAATTGTGGAAATTTAACAAAGGCTAAGAATATCATATGAACTACAACATAATGGAAGAGGAGAGGTAAGCTATTGCAGGTATAAAGGAAAATTCCAAATACTTCTTTTCATACACCAAACAAAAGGCTAAAACAGCATCAAACATCGGCCCAATAAGCAAAGGGGACGGCTCATTCACAGGGGACAAAAAAGAAATGAGTGAACTCTTACGCAGGCAGTGTGAAATGGCATTCAGTGAGCCTGATGAAACAAAAGCCGTCAGAGACCAAAACATATTTTTCATGGAAACCTCCCCCACGGAAACCCCCCAGATGCTGGATATTAATTTCGGTCCAAAGGACATAGAAGAGGCCATTTCCAACATGCCATCCCACTCGGCAGCAGGCCCGGACTCATGGAATTCGATCCTAATGAAGAAATATAAGGAAAACCTCTCAAAACCCCTGGCTATAATGTGGAGGAGTCTAGACACTGGTGAAATACCAGATAGCTTGAAAAATGCAATAATTGCCCCACTGCATAAAGGAGGGAGTAAAGCACTACCAAAAAACTACCACCCGGTAGCTCTAACCTCCCACATCATTAAAGTTTTCGAGCGAGTCCTGTGAAGCAAAATCTCAACATTCATGGAGGCAAATGAACTACACAACACCGGTCAACATGGGTTCAGAGCGGGATGATCATGTCTCTCACAACCTTTGGAACACTATGACAAAATTCTTAAAGCGCTAGAAGAAAAGAAAAATGTGGATGTCATTTACACCGATTTTGCTAAGGCATTTCATAAATGTGACCATGGTATAATAGCCCACAAACTAAAAGCAAAAGGTATAACGGGGAAAATCGGACGGTGAATATACAATTTCCTCGTAAACCGGAAGCAATCAGTAGCAGTAAACCAAGTCACATCTGAGCCTTCGGATGCCAAAAGCTCAGTGCCCCAAGGAACAGTGCTAGCGCCCCTTCTGTTCCTCATACTAATTAGCGACATAGATACCAACACTAGACACAGTACGGTGTCGTCTTTTGCTGATGACACAAAATTAAGCAAGATAATAAACACACAAGAGGACACGGGCCGACTGCAGGAAGACATAAATGTAGTGTTCCAGTGGACCAGGGAAAACAACATGCAATTCAATGAAGAAAAATTCCAATTAATACGGTACGGAGATGATAATGGCGTTAACCCTCCTGGCCCGGTTGTCATTTTAAAATGACACCACGAACTAAGGGCAGGAGCCCTGGTGTCATTTTAAAATCTGTAAGCTTGAAAGCCTATTCAGCTTGGTCTGAACGCTGTGCGTCCGACGCATGTAAACAAAGCCGATCATTACGTTACCGCACCTCTGAAAACAAGAAAGAGAAGACTCGTTTGTTATTGTATGTCTGTATGTCGTTGTTTCAGTAGTGAAAAGATCGTCATATTGCTAACATCGCCTGCAAGTGCTCTCCACTGAAATCGTCATCACAACTGAACCAGTTGACATAGAGAGCTCTACTCAACGCCAGTCTACAGATTGGAAACCGCACTACATTTATAGATGCGTGGGAAATTTCTAGCAGTTAAACTAAACAAAAATACGGTAGCCTAGGCCTAGACGTTTTTCGGCCAGATCGCCCGGGTAGCCCACACTGTCATTTTGAGAGCCTGCCCGGGCCAGGAGGGTTAAAGAAATTACAAATTACTTAACAGAATCTAACCAAATAATAGAACGGAAAGACAGTGTGAAAGACCTTGGGGTGTTAATGTCTGAAAATATGGGTTTCAAAGTACATAACCAGGTCAGAGTTGCGGCTGCGAAACGCCTAACGGGTTGGATTCTACGTACATTTAAAACACGCGGTGAAGTACCTATGATAATGCTCTTCAAATCTCTAGTGCTACCGCGGCTTGAATGCTGTAGCATATTAACATCCCCTTACAAAGCATGTGAAATAAATGACTTAGAGAGTGTACAAAGAAATTTCACTTCGCATATAAGTTCGATAAAACAGCTACACTATTGGGGGCGTTTAAGAGCACTGAAACTGTACTCGCTGGAACGTAGAAGGGAACGTTGCCTAATAATATACACATGGAAAATCGCAGAGGGTTTAGTACCAAACCTACATACTCCGATAGTCATGAAATTCAGTGATAGGAGAGGCTGGGAATGCGATATCCACCGGATGAATAACAGGGGTGCTATGGGCTCTCTGCGAGAGGGTTGGTTATCACACAGGGCCCACGTCTCTTCAACAAACTCCCACGGCGAGTAAGAGACATGAGGGACGTCTCGTTAGACAACTTCAAGAGAGCCCTCGATGTCGAGCTGCAAAAAGTGTCAGACGAGCCCATCTTCGCAAGGGAGCGAGCTGTCGTTTCAAACAGTCTGCTGCACCAAATCACCACCCATAACGAGGGGCGACGCGCTCCTCGGTGCTGCTAGAAGAGTGGCGAACACATCACAAGGTAACAAGGTATGTTAGTAGTAAAGTGTGTTAGTTTGTTAGTAGTAAAGACTGTTAGTATGTTACTGGTTAAGTCTTTTAGTATGTTAGTAGTAAACGCTGTATGTTAGTAGTAAGGACTATTAGTATGTTAGTAGTAGAGACTGTTAGTATGTTAGTAGTAAAGACTGTTAGTATGTTAGTAGTAAAGTCTGTTAGTAGTAAAGACTGTTAGTATGATAATAGTAAAGACTGTTTGTATGTTAGTAGTAAAGACTTAGCATGTTAGTAGTCAAGACTGTTAATATGTTAGTAGTAAAGACTGTTAGTATGTTAGTAGTAAAGACTGTTAGTATGTTAGTAGTAAAGACTGATAGTATGTTAGTAGTAAAGACTGTTAGTATATTAGAAGTAAAGACAGTTAGTATGTTAGTAGTAAAGACTGTTAGTATATTAGAAGTAAAGACAGTTAGTATGTTAGTAGTAAAGACTGTTAGTATATTAGAAGTAAAGTCTGTTAGCATGTTAGTAGTAAGAACAGTTAGTATGCTAATAGTAAAAGTATTGTATTAGTAAAGACTGTTAGTATGTTAGTAATAGAGACTGTTAGTATGTTAGTAATAGAGACTGTTAGTATGTTAGTAGTGAAGATTGTTATTATGTTAGTAGTAAAGACTGTTAGTATGTTAGTAGTAAAATATATTAGTATGTTAGTAGTAAAGACTATTATTATGTTAGTAGTAAAGTCTGTTAGTAGTAAATTATGTTAGTATGTTAGTAGTGGAGACTGTTAGAAGTAAAGTCTGTTAGTATGTTAGTAGTAGAGACTGTTAGTAGTAAAGACAGTTAGTATGTTAGTAGTAGAGACTGTTAGTAGTAAAGTCTGTTAGTATGTTAGTAGTAGAGACTGTTAGTAGTAAAGACAGTTAGTATGTTAGTAGTAGATACTGCTAGTAGTAAAGTCTGTTAGTATGTTAGTAGTAGAGACTGTTAGTAGTAAAGTCTGTTAGTATGTTAGTAGTAGAGACTGTTAGTAGTAAAGTCTGTTAGTATGTTAGTAGTAGAGACTGTTAGTAGTAAAGTCTGTTAGTATGTTAGTAGTAGAGACTGTTAGTAGTAAAGACAGTTAGTATGTTAGTAGTAGAGACTGTTAGTAGTAAAGACAGTTAGTATGTTAGTAGTAGAGACTGTTAGTAGTAAAGACAGTTAGTATGTTAGTAGTAGAGACTGTTAGTAGTAAAGACAGTTAGTATGTTAGTAGTAGAGACTGTTAGTAGTAAAGTCTGTTAGTATGTTAGTAGTAGAGACTGTTAGTAGTAAAGTATGTTAGTATGTTAGTAGTAGAGACTGTTAGTAGTAAAGTATGTTAGTATGTTAGTAGTAGAAACTGTTAGTAGTAAAGTCTGTTTGTATGTTAGTAGTAGAGACTGTTAGTAGTAAAGTCTGTTAGTATGTTAGTAGTAGAGACTGTTAGTAGTAAAGTCTGTTAGTATGTTAGTAGTAAAGACAGTTAGTATGTTAGTAGTAGAGACTATTAGAAGTAAAGTCTGATAGTATGTTAGTAGTAGAGACTGTTAGTAGTAAAGACAGTTAGTATGTTGGTAGTCAAGACAGTACATTGGAAGTGTTGGGTAGGTAGGTTGGTAGTAACTAAGGGTAAAATGATTGTGATGAAAACATTATGTACTTGAGTAGATTTTTACGTGCTGATGTATGTGTGTGTGTGTGTGTTATTCACTCACTTTCACTTGCTTGTTCGTCAAGGGGAATCCACGCAATGCGAGCTAAGCTCATTATTATCGCGCCTCCTTAACTGGGAATGTATTGCGTGAAATGCATGTTAAGTGTTTATGTATCGTTGGAATGGCTGTGGATGTGTGTGTAGTCTGTATTTTAGCCAATTGGCGACATCTGGAAACGAAGGGTTAGGGTTAATCTGTACGGTACCATTCTCACTACGGTACCAGTCTCACCCGAAGGCTTAGGTTGACCAGTAGCTTAGGTTGACCAGTACGATACCCATCTCACCTTGTAACCGATCACCAACCCCAGATGGGACGTCACAAATTCGTCCACTTATACCAGGTTCCTATTTATACTGCTAGGTGAACAGAGGCTACACCGTTAGGAGACTTGCCCAAATGTCTCTTCCCCGCCCGGGTCTCGAACCCGGGACCTTCTGGTTGTGAGCCAGACGCGCTTATCAGTTACGCCACGGGGAGGTGTGTGTGTGTGTGTGTGTGTGTGTGTGTATGTGTGTGTGTGTGGGTGTGTGTGTGTGTGTGTGTGTGTGTATGTGTGTGTACATTTACGTGTGTGCGTGTACATGTACATGTGTGTGGGCATGACTGCAGAGAAGGAATCATGCAGTGAAAGTCATGATGCATTGATTATTGCACCTTGCTTCCCTTCTCTCTCTCTCTCTCTCTCTCTCTCTCTCTCTCTCTCTAAGACAACTGCGTCATTAAGGGGACAGTGATTATTTTGGGAGATCTATATATATATATATATATATATATATTATATATATATATATATATATATATTATATAATATATATATATATATATTATATATAGATATATATATATTATATATATTATATATATATATATATATATATATATATATATTATTATATAATATATATATATACAATTATACAGTATATATTCTCATATTTTTTAGTTTTCTCCCTTAACCCCTCCAACCCGGATGGGCTCTTGAACGCCCATAACAACCTCGGCCCGCGCAACCCGGAAGGGCTCTTGAACGCCCATTGCTTGCATGCGTGCTTTCGAATGCCGCGCGTACATTTTCGGTATCGTGGGACGGTAGGTGGCGCCACCAGGCGTAAACTCCGCCACAGCAACAGTATCTACCCCGACGCCATCATGGACAGTACGCCAAATAGTGATTCCGCTGTGTCCGATACCGTGCTTCCTACGACGCCCTTGCTTGTTCGTCGCGCCTTACCCCGACGCCATCTCCCGGAGGTATTGAGACGACATTGAGACTTTATGAGCGAGCTGATGCCAAGCATAATGTTGATGATGAAGTCAGTGACGACTCCAGTAATTATAAGTCGAGTGATTATGGCCATGAGAGTGATAAAGAAGAGCAATTCCTGGGATTTGCGAGAGAACATGACAGTGATGAGAGTGATGAAGGTGATGTACCAGTTGTTGAGGAAGCTGGTTTACCTAAAGACAGTGAACTTGAGAGAGTGAGCGAGTGGGAGAGTTCAAGGTCACTCACCAAATTTCGCTTAAGTGACACGACGCCAAGCCCTTCCCCAGGTAAATCGCCTTTCAAGCTACATTTGTATAAGCAGAAAATACTTGAGAAGGCGGCCGCGGCAGCTAGGGAACAAGCAAAACTACTTGCTGAGGATGAGGCTGTGAGTGAGGGTCAGCGTGGTGACCCTTCTCGTCCGCCATTGTCTCCCTTATCTACCCACGCCACCCAAGATGACCCGGATGCCCCGCATTCTTCCCCACCACCCCCACCATTGCCAAGGGTTGAGGACCCCACACTTTCGGCCTATTTGCCTCCTAGGTCCCCCGACAGGAGACATACTGCTGCCGAAAAGGGGAAAGGTAGGAAATATACCAAGAAAATTAAGAAAAGTAAGAGAGTTTTGTTCGAGGCTCCCGCGGCGTCCATCCCGGCCGGCCCCAGCCATACGTCCCCGCAACTTTCCCCACGGTCCTCCCCACCTCTCCCGCCTTCAACATGTCTTCCTGAAGAAGTCTTTGAGCTCGCATCACCAATACCTGGCCCTAGTGACAGTGAAACATTGCTTTCTGTCACTCGTCGCAGGCCAAGGAGCCCGGGACCTCGGGGGGACACAGCCTCACCTGCCACTCCTTCCCCACCTCGCCCACCCGCACGCCGCCCACGCATCACTGGTTCCCCGCCAGATTATGTGGGGGCCACTGATGATGAAGGGCACCTCTCTCAAGACTCTGGCCATGATTACATAGGTCCACCGTCAGGGCAAGATGACCACTCTGACGATGACTATATGGACATCGACGACCCTCGACCCATCCGCTTGGCCCGGCGTCGTGCTGCCCGTCGTGCTGCCCACCGCCCTGGCCGCCGCCCTCGCCGCCCTAAGGCGCGCGCCTCCCGAGTTGGCCGTGGGCGTGCTGGGCCACCAGCTGGAGCTCCTCGTCAGCGTAGACAAGACCCATTCTACGTTTTTCAGTGGCAAGACGTAGTTGATGAGGATGCATACAACCCTGATGTGCCAGCTTTTGATGAGGTACTGGAGGGTTCAGGCGTTACCCCCAATTTTCCTGCAGGCCCCAATGCTCCACCACACGAACTGTTTGAGGCCTTCTTTGATGAGGAGGTGGTAGGCTATGTTGTCAAAGAGACAAATAAGCAGCACCAATTCCAGGTCCACTTTTTGGGAAAGGTGACCAAGGGCCACATGAGGCAGTGGACCCCAGTGACTCATAAAGAGTTCATGGTGTTCCTGGCACTCACCATGCTAATGCCTCATGTCAAGAAGCATAGGTTGCCTGACTATTGGATCACCAATGATCTGATATCCACCCCTGCCTTCGGGAAATATATGTCTCGCGACCGGTACCTTGATATCCTCGCAGCGCTCCATCTTGTCACCAACCTTGACGTCCACCTCCCAGACAAGCTGTGGAAGATTAGGACGTTGTATGAGATGATGCGAGAACGCTTCACCTCCTACTTCAAGCCCTTCCGCAAGGTCGTCATTGACGAGTCTCTTGTGCTGTTCCGGGGAAAACTCAGCTTCCGGCAGTACATCCCCTCAAAAAGACATCGCTTTGGCATAAAATTCTTTGTGCTGTGCGACTGCCAAACTGGCTATGTCCTGGACTTCCTGGTCTACAGCGGGAAGGAAGGGGACTTGCTTGTGGACCCCCTCATTGGCTTTGGCGGGCAGTGGTGCAAGCCATGATGGACCGCTACTTTCATAAGAATCACGTCCTCTACACGGACAATTATTACACGTCCCCCACTCTCTCACAGTACCTGCATGAGCGCAAGACGGGGACTGTAGGCACAGTACGAGGGAAAAGGAAGGGCATGCCACCTTTCCCTCCAAAGACCAAAAAAGGTGATGTGTTCAAGAAGAAGTCGGGGCCCATTCTGGCTATCCACTGGCACGACCAGCGGAAGGTCAACCTCCTGACCACCATCCACAAGGGGGAAATGGTGGAGACTGGCAAGGTGGATCGCCGCACCCAGGCCAGGGTGACCAAGCCCGATGCTGTCCTGGACTACAACATCAACATGAGGCTGGTGGACAAGTCCGACATGCAGATAGGCTTCATTGACTGCCTGCGTACCTCGTGCAGATGGTACAAAAAGTTCTTTCTGCATATGGTGGACATGTCAGTTCTGAATGCCTACAACATATACAAGCTTCGGAATGTGAACACACCCATGAAGTTCAATAGCCTGCGGAGGTTCCAAAAGCAGGTGTTGACGGAGCTCCTGGAGAAGTATGCTATGCCACAGAGGGCAGTGGCACATCCTGGGCCCGCCGTTATTGACCGCTTGCAGTCTTCTCAATACTTGATTAGGCACAGGCTTGGTTCCCTGCCTCAGAATGAATCCGGAAGAACACAGCAGAAGCGGTGCCATGTCTGCTACAACAGCAGGGTGAAGCCGAGGTCAGGTAAAAAGTCAACCCTGGAGTGTGTGGAGTGCAAGGTGGCACTCTGTGCTGTAGATTGCTTCTTTGATTACCACTCCAAGCTGGAGTTCTAATAATCATACTGAAATTGCCAAATAAAATTACAATATGTACACTATAATTATATATAGGCAAAAAGTGGAAGAAAACCAATGTATTGTAATACAAAAGTCATGTATTATGAGAACATTGATACAAATACAATTACACCATAATAATATGTGAAAGTGACACATATGTATATACCAAGTGACATTCATATGATTAGAACCTATAGAAATATATAAATCAGTGAAAAAAGACACAATAAATTGTATATAAAACGTTTACAAATCATATAACTAAGTGAAAGTGACACAAGACCTAATATTTGATGGCCAAAGTATAATAAACACCTGTGATAACGAATAATCAGTGCCTAATACAACAATAACCTACCTCAATTACTAATAAAATGTACGGTATCGAGTGAAAATGAGCATTATCAGTGACAGTGACACTCTCTAAAGCATATTTGTCAAAGTGAAAGTGACACAAGACCTAATATTTGATGGCCAAAGTATAATAAACACCTGTGATAACGAATAATCAGTGCCTAATACAACAATAACCTACCTCAATTACTAATAAAATGTACGGTATCGAGTGAAAATGAGCATTATCAGTGACAGTGACACTCTCTAAAGCATATTTGTCAAAGTGAAAGTGACACAAGACCTAATATTGATGGCCAAAGTATAATAAACACCTGTGATAACGAATAATCAGTGCCTAATACAACAATAAGCTACCTCAATTACTAATAAAATGTACGGTATCGAGTGAAAATTAGCAATATCAGTGACAGTGATACCCTAATAAACATATTTTATATAATTGGCCTCAAAATAACTAGAAAATATCAAATAAACATCACATTCTCAATATCAAACACTAAAATCGTCTAAGGGAGATAAATACTTTGGCGCGGCGAGCGGCTAGGTGCGTCGTAGCCATGGCCGGGGCGACGCGTCCGAACGCGGGAAGAATTTGCCCCCGAAAAGCACTCGTCTTCCCGCGCTCACCATTATGCAACCAGAGGGGCTAGAGACCTCTACTCAACGCCATTCGACAGAGGAAGGTTTGTGGAACATTATTCTTTTTTATTCACAACATTACATGACATATTCATTGACTTACAGAGTAGTTAACATAGGCCAAAGATCGTCAAAACACCCGGTACCGGAGCACAGTCGTAAGCTATAGCCCCCGGGGCTGGAGGGTTAACCTCCATCAAACTTTTAAAAACATCCATTATATTCCCCTTCAACATTGATTTGTACATTATTCGGTAGACAAATTTCACGGCCGAAAATCTGTTCCTCCACAATTACAGGCTCGCTATCGCTCGCCAGGAAATCTAAATTTTGATATCTTAATATTGACAAAGAAATGGGGCGATAGGTCTTAAAATCGCCAAACCAATGGGCCGAACGTTTTAAAATCTAAACAAACTAATGGTGCTAAACATGAGGAAGAGGGGGGACCAGAAAAACTAATGGTGCTAAACATGAGGAAGAGGGGGGAACAGAAAAACTAATGGTGCTAAACATGAGGAAGAGGGGGGAACAGAAAAACTAATGGTGCTAAACATGAGGAAGAGGGGGGAACAGAAAAACTAATGGTGCTAAACATGAGGAAGAGGGGGGAACAGAAAAACTAATGGTGCTAAACATGAGGAAGAGGGGGGAACAGAAAAACTGTCCATCTCCCCTTAACGAGTTCCCATGAGTGTACTTGGCCAAGAAACCGCCGCCACCACCACCACCGCCACCACCACCACCACTGGAGAAAGTCCGAGGAAAGGAACATAATCAAATAGTCATTATGGCAAGTTTTTTTTATCGTTGTGGGAAAAAGGGAAATTGATGATAAAATAACACAAAAGAAGTTGAAATTTGGATAACTAATAATAGAGTCAGTAAAGAGTTTAATAATAGAGTCAGTAAAGAGTTTAATAATAGAGTCAGTAAAGAGTTTAATAATAGAGTCAGTAAAGAGTTTAACTAATAATAGAGTCAGTAAAGAGTTTAACTAATAATAGAGTCAGTAAAGAGTTTAACTAATAGAGTCATAATAATAGAGTCAGTAAAGAGTTTAACTAATAATAGAGTCAGTAAAGAGTTTAATATTACCTGAAAATATATGTTGACCATTCAGAATGCTAAAACAATGTTCAATTATTTTTTTTTTTTTTTTTTTTCTATGTGATTGAGGGAGGCAAAAGGCATAACTGCCTATAGCGAGTGCCTCCCCCATAGTTGAAAGAGTGACAGGGCCAAAATCAAGGGACGTTCGAGTCAAAATGCCTGGACACGACGTTTGAAGCAATTTAAGTCATAGGAAGAGGGAAAGACTGATTCTGGGAGAGAGTTCCAGAGCTCAGATGTTGAGTAGAAGAAAGTTTGAGAGTAACGTTTCACTTAAGCAGATAAACTACGGGCAAGTTTGTAGGTAAACATTTATAGATAAATAATGATACATTGGCTCAAATTGGTTTAGAGACGAAGATAAGCGCCTTGGCACAGCATAGCCAAGCGTGTACCAGAGCATACACAAATACACAATAATAAATTGGTTTAGAGACGAAGATAAGCGCCTTGGCACAGCATAGCCAAGCGTGTACCAGAGCATACACAAATACACAATAATAAATTGGTTTAGAGACGAAGATAAGCGCCTTGGCACAGCATAGCCAAGCGTGTACCAGAGCATACACAAATACACAATAATAAATTGGTTTAGAGACGAAGATAAGCGCCTTGGCACAGCATAGCCAAGCGTGTACCAGAGCATACACAAATACACAATAATAAATTGGTTTAGAGACGAAGATAAGCGCCTTGGCACAGCATAGCCAAGCGTTGTACCAGAGCATACACAAATACACAATAATAAATTGGTTTAGAGACGAAGATAAGCGCCTTGGCACAGCATAGCCAAGCGTGTACCAGAGCATACACAAATACACATAATAAAATGGTTTAGAGACGAAGATAAGCGCCTTGGCACAGCATAGCCAAGCGTGTACCAGAGCATACACAAATACACAATAATAAATTGGTTTAGAGACGAAGATAAGCGCCTTGGCACAGCATAGCCAAGCGTGTACCAGAGCATACACAAATACACAATAATAAATTGGTTTAGAGACGAAGATAAGCGCCTTGGCACAGCATAGCCAAGCGTGTACCAGAGCATACACAAATACACAATAATAAATTGGTTTAGAGACGAAGATAAGCGCCTTGGCACAGCATAGCCAAGCGTGTACCAGAGCATACACAAATACACAATAATAAATTGGTTTAGAGACGAAGATAAGCGCCTTGGCACAGCATAGCCAAGCGTGTACCAGAGCATACACAAATACACAATAATAAATTGGTTTAGAGACGAAGATAAGCGCCTTGGCACAGCATAGCCAAGCGTGTACCAGAGCATACACAAATACACAATAATAAATTGAGTCAGAAATAGAGGAGTGTTAAAAATTGAACATAGATGTAAATATACAACAAGAGGAATTATATATAGACAGCATATATTATTATGTTCTAGAGATAGATGGATAACAAAACATAGAATTATATTACTGTATATCATTGCCAATACACACACACACACACCCACACACACACACACACACACACACACACACACACACACACACACACACAGCCACACACTGAGCGGCTAGCTCAGTGGTACCGTCCCTGCCTGCATCCCAGCAAGTCGGGGTTCAAATCTCGCTCAGGTTGATGAAGGTTTTCTGAGATTTAGCAGGCGGTTATCATCTCCCTTGAGCAAGAGGATGGGTAATTGTCATGGGTAATAATGTCTAGGTAGCGGGACAATACGAGCCAGAAACTCAATTCCTGTCAAACTACAATTATGAATACAATTATGAATACACACACACACACACATATACACACATACAAACACTCATACACACACACACATACAAACACTCATAGACACACACATATACAAACACTCATAGACACACACACATATACACACACTCATACACACACACACATATACACACATACAAATACTCATAGACACACACACACATACATACAAACACTCATAGACACACACACACACACACATACAAACTCTCATACACACACACATATACACACATACACACACACACACATACAAACACTCATAGACACACACACACACACATACAAACACTCATACACACACATATATACACACATATATATGTGTGGAAGCTAAGGATGAGCTCTCCAAACCACTGACATTACTATTCAATAAATCCTTGCAGTCTGGAACTATGCCCGATCAGTGGAAGCTAGCCAACGTAACACCGATATTCAAAAAAGGCAGCAAATCCCTACCCAGTAACTATCGTCCAATTAGCTTAACCTCAGTTGTATGTAAAATGCTAGAAACGGTCATACGAGACAGACTCGTAAATCACTTAGAGGAAAATAACATACTTAACCCGTGAAGCCCCGGCTAGTTTTGTAATGTTTGCGCACCAGAACCCGGCCGGTTTTCAAAAAATGGTTTTATTCCAGAAACAATAGCGAATGGGTTAGGAATGAAGGAAAAACCACGAAAAACCGCTCAAAAAGCTTAAAAAATGGTCCTACAGAGCCCCCGAAAACGGATTTTATAAGAGTAAAAAATTGAAGGCAATTATCCCCAAAAAACAGGTTTTTGCGCGCTCGCGCGCACGCACGTGGACTTTGAGAGTTTTCAACCATCGGCACGGTTGCGTGGGATACGTACACAGTTCCCATACAAATCTGAGCCTTCTTGAGTGGCTACACCTGAGGTTACGGTCGGCGCAATTAGGGTGACGCGCCAGGCGCGTCTCTGGGGCTGTGCGTTACATACATCGCCGACGCGTCAGGCGCGTCGCTGGGGCTGTACGGGTTAAAGATACTCAACACGGCTTTCGTAAAAAACGTTCCTGTTTAACAAACCTCTTAGACTTCTTCCACGATATCCTCAACCTCTACGATGAGAGTAAAGCTGTAGATATTATATACCTTGATTTTCAAAAGGCCTTTGACAAAGTTCCCCACAAACGTTTACTGCTAAAACTAAAAGCGCATGGAATACAAGACGGTGTGTTGAAATGGATAGAAAATTGGCTCAGCGACAGAAAGCAAAGAGTAGTCATAAACGGTAAGGCATCTAAATGGACCAATGTAAGTAGCGGGGTACCCCAGGGATCGGTACTAGGACCAATTCTCTTTCTAATTTACATCAACGACATAGATGAGGGTCTCACCTGTACAATCTCAAAATTTGCTGACGATACAAAAATTGCAAATAGCGTACTCTCAAAAGAACAAGTTGACGATATGCAACACAATCTAGATAAATTGTCATGTTGGGCCCAAATTTGGCAAATGAGTTTCAATGCGGATAAATGTAAAGTACTACATATCGGATACCTAAATGAGAAAGCAAACTATTCGATGAATGGCACTCAGCTTAAGAATGTAAACAGAGAAACCGATCTGGGAGTAACAATATCGAGTAACCTAAAACCGAGTCAACAATGTTCAGAAGTTGTTAAGAAGGCAAACAAAATAATTGGCTTTATAGGCAGGTCATTTGAGCATAAATCCAAAGAAGTTATCCTAACCCTTTACAATTCCTTAGTCCGCCCTCTTCTGGAATACTGCGTTCAATCCTGGTGCCCTTATTACCAAAAAGATATAAACAAGCTAGAACGAGTTCAACGTAGAGTTACCAAAATGACACCTAGCCTAAAGAACAAACCATACGAAGAGCGTCTTAGAGAATTAAATCTATTTCCTTTAACCCAGCGCAGATTAAGAGGTGACTTAATTCAAGTGTTCAAAATCATCAAAGGCATCGACAATATGAACTTTAGTAAGTACTTCACTATCGACCAATCTAATTACACGCGGGGAAACGGTTGCAAAATTATTGGTAAATCTTTTAACTCACACGAATCTAAGAATTTCTTCTTCAATCGAGTTGTCAACTTGTGGAATGGGCTTCCCCGAAACGTTATAGACTGCATCACCGTTGATTCATTTAAACTCCGCCTAGACAAATATCTCGCATCAAACCCGCGACTGACTGCGTTTGTAAATGAATAAATTTATTTTATCCCCCCCTCAGTTACTAACCCATCTGTCCCCTACTAACTTCCTAATCCTGCCACGGACATTAGTTCCAGGGCAGTAATTCCCTTTCCAATGTTCCCTTACCCACTCTAAACCACTGTTTGGACACTTGATCCTCAGTGTTTTGGAGGACAAGCAACCTAGAAGGGTCACTAGATCTGTTGTTGCTTGATTTCCTTTGTACTCCTTTGTACTCCTTTGTACATACAAACACTCATAGACACACAAACACACACTCATAGACACACACACACACACATACAAACACTCATAAACACACACACACACATACAAACACTCATAGACACACACACACACACACACAAACACTCATAGACACACACACACACACATACAAACACTCATAGACACACACACACACACACTCATAGACACACACACACACACATACAAACACTCATAGACACACACACACACATACAAACACTCATAGACACACACACATACAAACACTCATACACACACACACACACACACACACACACATACACACACTCATAGACACACACACATACATACAAACACTCATAGGCACACACACACACACATACAAACACTCATAGACACACACACACACACACATACAAACACTCATAGACACACACACACACACACTCATAGACACACACACACACACATACATACAAACACTCATAGACACAAACACACACATACAAACACTCATACACACACACACACACATACATACAAACACTCATAGACACACACACACACATACATACAAACACTCATAGACACACACACACACACACATAATAACACTCATACACACACACACACACACATACAAACACTCATAGACACACACACACATACTATCACTCATACACACACACACACATACAAACACTCATACACACACACATACAAACACTTATAGACACACACACACACACACACTCATAGACACACACACATACAAACACTCATACACACACACACATACACACACTCATAGACACACACACACATACAAACACTCATACACACATACACATACAAACACTCATACACAATGTACAATCACAAACACACATACAAACACTCATACACAATGTACAATCACAAACACACATACAAACACTCATACCTGTGGTGGTTCCTGTGGTTGTAGTTGAGGGCTGTCAGTTAGCGCCCTGTGGTCCACGCCGTTGCGGCGCCGCCACTGTACATCCCATCTACCCTCCTCTGTGCCAGCTGGTCAAGAATGCTGTTGCTGGCAGCACGGAGGTAGTAGTGGGGTAGGATTGGTTGGTCTGGCAGTGATGACAGGAAATCATCCAAGTCCTTTTTGAATTTTTCAACGGTTGGGTAGTTTTGGTTTCTTATTTCTTTTGGCAGTGCATTGTAGAGCTTCGGACCCCGTGTAGCGAAGGCATTTTCTTTAAGTGTCTTAACTCTTGTCAGTGCTCTTGAGTTAATTGACCTGATAATACACATACGGCCCAGTCGTTGGTTTTCTTTTATCTCTATCAACTCCTTTTCTTCCTCTCCCAGCAGGTTTGGGGTTAAGTTGTTGAGAATTTTCCAGGTATAAATGATCAAGTATCTTTCTCGGCGTCGTTCTAGAGAGTACAAGTTTAGAGACTTAAGTCTTTGCCAGTAGTCTTCCTCCTTCACAGACACTATTTTACTAGTGAAGGAGCGCTGGATGCCTTCCAATGCTTGTTTCTCTCGTGAATTCCAGGGATTCCATAACTGGCAACAATATTCCAAGAGTGGTATTACCAAGGCCTTATACAGGGTTAACATAGGTTCGCTTTCACGAGTTCTGAAAGTACGCAATACCCAGCCAACCTGGACTCGTGTCTTTTGTACTACTGCTAGGATATGGGTAGTGAAGGTGGCATCATCACTGATTGTTACCCCTAGGTCTAGAACTTTGTTGTTACACTTTATTCTTTGGCCATCATGTGCCGAATAGTGGACTTCTTCTATTTTGTTTGTACCATATCTAACCAGTTCAAATTTGTTATTATTGAAAGACATATTATTTGTTTCGGCCCATGTATATAACTTGGTAAGGTCAGATTTTAATTTGTCCACATCTGCCATTGATTTAGTTTCTTTCATTACTCTGGTATCATCGGCAAAAGACGAGACTTTTGAGTAGAGTGTACCTTGGTCAATGTCGGATATGAGTATGAGGAACAGCAGTGGCCCCAGTACAGAACCTTGAGGGACACCACTGTAGATATTTGAGTCATGGGAAATGACACCACCCACAGCAACACATTGCTTTCTCTCGTTCAGGAAGTTATGGATCCATACTCCAAGGCGACCTACTATTCCTAGATTGCGGACTTTATGTAATAGGATTCCGTGGTCCACCTTGTCGAAGGCCTTACTGAAGTCCAAGTAGATTACATCGATGTTGCTGCCATTCTCTAGTGTACTAACAATTTTTTCATGATGGGCAAGGAGCTGGGACAAGCATGATCTACCTTGTCGAAATCCGTGTTGGCTATCATTCATTTTATTGTTTTGTTCAAGGTAGTTTGTAATATTCTTGACAATAATTTTCTCAAAAGTTTTAATGATATGGGATGTGAGGGCAATAGGTCGGTAGTTTTCGGCTTTGCCTCTTGACCCGCCTTTGAATACGGGAGTTACCTTAGCTCTCTTCAGTAATCCAGGAACAATCCCGGAATCCAGTGAAGATCTGTATAGGATTTTGAGAGGTACACACAACTTTTCTGCACATTTCTTCAGTAGTATGGCCGGAAAACCATCAGGGCCAGCTGCAGCATTGGTGGAAATTTCTTTAACTGCTTCTATTATATCATTCTCAGTAAAAGCTATATCTTCTATTGATGGGTCCTTGATCTTGTTGGAGAAAAAGTTGTTGGGTTCTGTGATGATCTTATCTTTAAAAGGAGTACTGAAAACACTCTCGTACTGTTTACAAAGAGCTTCACAAACTTCTGTTGGGTCTTCAATCATTTTACCGTGCTCACTTGTTAAAGGGCCAACAGCGGCCTTAATTGTTGATCGGTTACTTGCATATTTGAAGAAGTATTTAGGGTTTGACTTGATTGCAGATACTGCCTGTTCTTCTCTCAGCTTCATTTCTTTTTCAATAGAGGTTTTCAACTGCTCTTCTAGCGTCAAGATTTTCCGCTGCATCATAGTACGGTTGTGGTCGTTGGTAGAATGGGCAATTTTTACTCGTAGTCTTCTTCGTTTTCTCATTATTATCCTTCGATCACGGGGAATTTTCTTAGTGGTTGAGGGTTGTTTTTTAATAGGGGTGTATTTTTCACAAATCGCTAAGCAATGTTTCAACAGTAAGTCATATTGGTTATTGGGGTCTGTATCTGTCAACAATTTCTCCCAACATAATTCACCCAATTCTCTATCAATATTCTCCCAGCATGTATTAGTACTGAAATTTTTTAGTTCATTTAAACTTAGGTTTCTTTGGGGTGGTATCATTGCTTTGTTGTGTTCTAAAGATTTTATGTTGGTAGTCATTACAATTATATTGTGGTCTGATATAGTAGTTGGGTCTACAGTGTACTCGTGGACAAGCTCTTCGTTATTAGTGAAGAATAGGTCTAGGATATTTTTGCCACGTGTAGGGACTCGGATATACTGGTTCATGCAGTAGTTCTCTGCTAGGTCAAGGAGGGCAGCTGCTTGTAATTGTGCATCTGTAGATCCTCCTTGTACCACTTCAGTTTCCCAGTCAATTATTGGTAAGTTGAAATCACCCGTTAGGATGATATTTGGTAAGGGAGCTGACATCTCATTTATTTTGTCTTTAATCAGTGTCAGGATTGGGATAAAATTGTTCTGGGTACAGTCAGGAGGGCGATAGATGACAATAAACATCAGATTTATGTGTTCAATGTTGAGCATTTGTACCTCAGAAACTGAGTTTGAGAATGAAAGTATCACTTTGGTGTACGGGGAGATTGTGTCTTTGAGATAGGTGATAATTCCTCCTTTCTTTCTTCTATTTGCTCTATCAGTTCTGAACGATGTATAGTTGTTTATTTTAACCTCGGCATCTTTAATATTTTCAGAGAGATGTGATTCGGTAAGTGCAACAATAAGGGCTTCCTCTTCAGATGCTAATTCAGAAATTATTTCAAGCTTTGCTTTGAACTTGCGTGGGATTAGCCCCTCAATGTTGCATGAAATTATTTTGTTTAATATGGAAACATATGATCTGGTGAGAGGACTCCTTGAGGATGGCCTATCGGCACACAGGATGGATGCCAATTGATGCTTTGGTCTTGTTGCCATGCTTTTATCTTGAGGATATGGTTCATTTGCATTTGAAGAATTTGCACTTGTTTTATAAGAAAATGTTATATTCCATCACTTGGTCTTGGTTGGTTCTGTACAGGGGGAGCTGCAATAAATGGATGTAAAGGCTCAGGAATAACTGGTGGAGTAGCAGTGGGTGTAGTTACTGTAGAAGTAGGTGGTCCTGGCCCAACATAAACTGTGGGTCCTGGTCCAGCAGATGGTCTTGGCTCAACCACTGGACCAGGTGGTCCAGATACATACATACAAACACTCATACACACACACACACACATACATACAAACACTCCTACACACACACACACACACACACACACACATACATACAAACACTCATACACACACACACACACACACATACAAACACTCACACATACAAACACTCCTACACACACACACACACACACACACATACATACAAACACTCATACACACACACACACACACACACACACATACATACAAACACTCATACACACACACACACACACACACACATACAAACACTCACAGAGACACACACACATACAAACACTCATACACACATACAAACACTCATACACACACACATATACACACATACAAACACTCATAGACACACACACACACACACAAACACACACTCATAGACACACACACACACATACAATCACTCATAGACACACACACATAAAAACACTCATAGACACAAACACACACACTCATACACACACACACACACACACACACACACATACAAACACTCATAGACACACACACACACATACAAACACTCATAGACACAAACACACACACATACAAACACTCATAGACACAAACACACACACATACAAACACTCATACACACACACATACAAACACTCATACACACACACACACATACAAACACTCATACACACACACACACATACAAACACTCATAGACACAAACACACACACATAAAAACACTCATACACACACACATACAAAGACTCATACACACACACACATACAAACACTCATACACACACACACAATACAAACACTCATACACACACACACACACATACAAACACTCATACACACACGCACACACACATACAAACACTCATACACACACACACACATACAAACACACATTGACACACACACACACACACATACAAACACTCATAGGCACACACACACACACACATACAATCACCTATACACACACACACACACACACATACGAACACTCATAGACACACACACACACACACACACATACAAACACTCATAGACACACACACACACACATATACAAACACTCATAGACACACACATACACACACACATACAACCACTCATAGACACACACACACACACACACACATACAAACACTCATACACACACACACATACAAACACTCATACACACACACACATACAAACACTCATACACACACACACACATATACAAACACTCATACACACACACACACATACAAACACTCATATACACACACACAAATTGGGCTTGTCTCCTTTCATGTGTTAGCCTCAGTTCACCTAGCTGTAAATAGGTACCTGGAATAAGTGGACGACGTTGTGACGTCCCATCTGGGGTTGGGAAAAATGGTACAAGGCGAGATGGGTATGGGTATGGTTCACCTAAGCTGATGGCTACCTAAGCCTTCGGGCGAGACGGTACCGTCTATAGTGAGAATGGTACCATACAGATCCACCCTAAGCCTTCGTTTCCGATGTCGCCAATTGGCTAAAATACAGACTACACACACATCCACAGCCATGCCAACAGTACATAAAACACTTAACATGCATTTCACGCAATACATTCCCAGTTAAGGAGGCGCGATAATAATGAGCTTAGCTCGCATTGCGTGGATTCCCCTTGACGAACAAGTAACTGAGTAACAAACACTCATACACACACACACACACATACAAACACTCATAGACACACACACACACATACAAACACTCATACACACACACCTCCCCGTGGCGTAACTGATAGCGCGTCTGGCTCACAACCAGAAGGTCCCGGGTTCGAGATCCGGGCGGGGAAGAGACATTTGGGCAAGTCTCCTAACGGTGTAGCCTCTGTTCACCTAGCAGTATAAATAGGAACCTGGTATAAGTGGACGAAGTTGTGACGTCCCATCTGGGGTTGGTGATCGGTTACAAGGTGAGATGGGTATCGTACTGGTCAACCTAAGCTACTGGTCAACCTAAGCCTTCGGGTGAGACTGGTACCGTAGTGAGAATGGTACCGTACAGATTAACCCTAAGCCTTCGTTTCCAGATGTCGCCAATTGGCTAAAAATACAGACTACACACACATCCACAGCCATTCCAACGATACATAAACACTTAACATGCATTTCACGCAATACATTCCCATTTCAGGAGGCGTGATAATAATGAGCTTAGCTCGCATTGCGTGGATTCCTTTGACGAACAAGCAAGTGAATACATATACACACATACAAACACTCATACACACACACACACACACATACTGTACACTCACACACACATACAGACACTCATACACACACACACACATACAAACACTCATACACACACACACATACACAAATACAAAATCCAGCACAGAACACAGAGCAGACATATATCAATATATCAATCCAGCACAGAACACAGAGCAGACATAATATATCAATAGGCCAATAAACTTTTCCAAATTCACTAAATATTTGTTATATATTTCGTCCATACTTGACTTGAAGGGAGGTATGTCGTTTTTCTGGACCCCCTTTTCCCTCATGTTTACCCCCATTAACTTTGAGATTCTAAGATGTTTGACACATTAGTTTGTCGATTTTAAGAGCTTTCGTCCCTTAACTTCGTCAATATCAAGACCTTTCGTCCAATTTAGGTGACGATTTTTTTCCGGGCGAGCGATAGCAAGCCTGTAATTTAACCCTTAAAGATCGGGGTCGGACTTAAGTCCGGTTCCAATTTGCAGCAAGTTAGGAGCATTATTAAGGCTTTTAAAGGGTTAAAATCGAGTGCAAATGGCCGGGAGTGCAGCGGGCCAGACAGCCGACTCCCAGGGCTTACCGCCGTCCATTAACTCATGTTCCCTGTGTTCTCCAGAGGCCGGCAGTGTAGCCAGTAGTGAGCATAGCTGGGAAAAATATGCCGCTATACGCTAAACTCCCATGTTACTGGTATCACTGTATGAGAACCACGAGTGCTACGTAGCTCGTTCTGGTCTCATTTTGAAGCTTTTAGCACCTAGTTTTTTGCTAAATAATGTTTTTTTCATGCAGATACTTGATTTATCATGCAGGAGGGCCTGAATATGCCCAAATAAGCCCAAAACCCTCTGCTAGACAAGGGTTAAGTGGAAATGGCCTTTGGCCAGTACATTTTTCTAGCGAAAAATGTACAAATTTATCTTGGAGGCGTTTATTAACCTTGTTAGAGGTCTAGGGAGCAAAATATAATCCCTGTTTAAGATGGGGAGGATTCAATTTCTCGCTAGTTTAAACAAAATCCGGCTATTATTATGTTCCTTCCAACAACCAACCATACTCCTAAAATCGATTAATGAAATTTACAAACACATGTGGCAGTCCGTGGACTCGAACCCAGGATACTCACACCGAAAATCAACACCTTATACATCGCACCACGAAGACAGTTTAAGGTTGGTGGACACTGCCTACGATTTATTATGCAACTTCGAATCCTGCATATCAATCTAAGCATGTACACACATCCCAACTGCAACTCACGTAGGCTATGCATAATGTGAATGGAAAGAGCAATTAATGGGGCCTTAACCACTTAGGGAAGTCCTCTCGATAAATTACTCCTGAACCAATATCAATTATTATGTTCCTTCCAACAAACAACCATACTCCTAAAATCGATTAATGAAATTTACAAACACATGTGGCAGTCCGTGGACTCGAACCCAGGATGCTCACACCGAAAATCAACACCTTATACATCGCACCACGAAGACAGTTAAAGGTTGGTGGACACTGCCTACGATTTATTATGCAACTTCGAATCCTGCATATCAATCTAAGCATGTACACACATCCCAACTGCAACTCACGTAGGCTATGCATAATGTGAATGGAAAGAGCAATTAATGGGGCCTTAACCACTTAGGGAAGTCCTCTCGATAAATTACTCCTGAACCAATATCAATTATTATGTTCCTTCCAACAACCAACCATACTCCTAAAATCGATTAATGAAATTTACAAACACATGTGGCAGTCCGTGGACTCGAACCCAGGATGCTCACACCGAAAATCAACACCTTATACATCGCACCACGAAGACAGTTAAAGGTTGGTGGACACTGCCTACGATTTATTATGCAACTTCGAATCCTGCATATCAATCTAAGCATGTACACACATCCCAACTGCAACTCACGTAGGCTATGCATAATGTGAATGGAAAGAGCAATTAATGGGGCCTTAACCACTTAGGGAAGTCCTCTCGATAAATTACTCCTGAACCAATATCAATTATTATGTTCCTTCCAACAACCAACCATACTCCTAAAATCGATTAATGAAATTTACAAACACATGTGGCAGTCCGTGGACTCGAACCCAGGATGCTCACACCGAAAATCAACACCTTATACATCGCACCACGAAGACAGTCAAAGGTTGGTGGACACTGCCTACGATTTATTATGCAACTTCGAATCCTGCATATCAATCTAAGCATGTACACACATCCCAACTGCAACTCACGTAGGCTATGCATATGTGAATGGAAAGAGCAATTAATGGGGCCTTAACCACTTAGGGAAGTCCTCTCGATAAATTACTCCTGAACCAATATCAATTATTATGTTCCTTCCAACAACCAACCATACTCCTAAAATCGATTAATGAAATTTACAAACACATGTGGCAGTCCGTGGACTCGAACCCAGGATGCTCACACCGAAAATCAATACCTTATACATCGCACCACGAAGACAGTTAAAGGTTGGTGGACACTGCCTACGATTTATTATGCAACTTCGAATCCTGCATATCAATCTAAGCATGTACACACATCCCAACTGCAACTCACGTAGGCTATGCATATGTGAATGGAAAGAGCAATTAATGGGGCCTTAACCACTTAGGGAAGTCCTCTCGATAAATTACTCCTGAACCAATATCAATTATTATGTTCCTTCCAACAACCAACCATACTCCTAAAATCGATTAATGAAATTTACAAACACATGTAGCAGTCCGTGGACTCGAACCCAGGATGCTCACACCGAAAATCAACACCTTATACATCGCACCACGAAGACAGTTATAGTTTGGTGGACACTGCCTACGATTTATTATGCAACTTCGAATCCTGCATATCAATCTAAGCATGTACACACATCCCAACTGCAACTCACGTAGGCTATGCATATGTGAATGGAAAGAGCAATTAATGGGGCCTTAACCACTTAGGGAAGTCCTCTCGATAAATTACTCCTGAACCAATATCAATTATTATGTTCCTTCCAACAACCAACCATACTCCTAAAATCGATTAATGAAATTTACAAACACATGTGGCAGTCCGTGGACTCGAACCCAGGATGCTCACACCGAAAATCAACACCTTATACATCGCACCACGAAGACAGTTAAAGGTTGGTGGACACTGCCTACGATTTATTATGCAACTTCGAATCCTGCATATCAATCTAAGCATGTACACACATCCCAACTGCAACTCACGTAGGCTATGCATATGTGAATGGAAAGAGCAATTAATGGGGCCTTAACCACTTAGGGAAGTCCTCTCGATAAATTACTCCTGAACCAATATCAATTATTATGTTCCTTCCAACAACCAACCATACTCCTAAAATCGATTAATGAAATTTACAAACACATGTGGCAGTCCGTGGACTCGAACCCAGGATGCTCACACCGAAAATCAACACCTTATACATCGCACCACGAAAACAGTTAAAGGTTGGTGGTAGGAGGTCCCTTGATAGCATATGCATTATGAAAGCATTATACTAATTGTAGGAGTTGGTGTAGCTTGTTAGTGATTTACCACGATTATCTAAATGAGGAAATAGGAGAGAGAATATGGACAGAAAGTAATATTATTTTTATTTGTATCTACTTTATTTATTCTATATTTTTAGTGTCCTCCTAAAACTCTATCAAGCTTGAAGAAATACCTCAGATCCCATTCTAGATAAATTTGCACATTTTTCGGTGAAATAATATTCCGACCGAAGGCCGGTTCCTCCTAAATTACAGGCTCGCTTTCGCTTGCCAGGTAAAACAATCGACGCCTAAATAGCAACAAATGACTTAAAATCGCCAAACTAACGAATCGAACGTCATAAAATCTCAAAATTTAACGAGGCTAAACATGAGGGAAAAAGGGTCCAGAAAGAAAATAACCTCCCCTTAAGGGAAGATATGAAACTACAATGTGTGTGCATCATATTACTGCCACGTTTTAAACTACGATGTGTGTGCATCATATTACTGCCACGTTTTAAACTACGATGTGTGTGCATCATATTACTGCCACGTTTTAAACTACGATGTGTGTGCATCATATTACTGCCACGTTTTAAACTACGATGTGTGTGCATCATATTACTGCCACGTTTTAAACTACGATGTGTGTGCATCATATTACTGCCACGTTTTAAAAATTAACAAACTATTTGGCTACAAAATCTTGGTAATAATCTAATTTATTAATTTCACTCCCAATGAAATTAATGAAAGCATGTGATCCTCCCGGGATTCAAACCTGGGTTACCACATACACATCTTAAACACTCTAAGCATTACATGATTACACCATCAAGACAGTTAAAGGTTAAGTACATGACTAATATTTGATATCCATTTATCGAATACTGGATATCAATAATAATACCTGGCCAATCACTATGGGGATATGACAATTACTGGGTGGCTAAACATAAAAGACTATAATAAGTAATATTGTATTGCATTACATTTGACACATTCACTACTTCTAATTAAATTCATCAAAACAATTAAATATTAAATTATTGTTTGTAATTAATTAAATTCACAAAATTGTACTTGAAATTGAGTCCATGATAACCAAAGAGTAACCTACCATTAAACAAAGTTACGAGGAAACACAATTCTAATAATGTGATTCTTTAATTATCATAACTCAGGAAAGGCATGTGTTATTTTGTGAAATAATAAATAACTTGAACCAATAGAAGTGGCTGTTAATCATTTTGAAAGCATATACATATTCTAACAATAGACTTTTGTCTGTCAATCTGTTATGCAGTTATCGCAATTACTTAGTTATCTGGAAATATTTTACACTACAAAATAATCTCTCTCTCTCTCTCGATGTATTTTACTCTCATTTTCACTTTCTCTCACTCTCACTCACTACGGTTTCTATCCCTCTATCTGTGCCTTTGTCTCTAATTTCCTTTCCGGCCATTCCATAGCTGGGGTTGTGGAAGGCCATCGCTCTCTTCCTCAACCTATCAACTCCGGTGTTCCTCAG